>JAVGVS010000165.1:505554-941755 GCA_032718565.1 Distichodus sexfasciatus | reverse complement strand
ATATATTATATAGAATAATACTATATATAATATTATTATATAGAATAACTTGGTATTTACACTTAAAGTATTTTAAATACATATATTAGCCGAATCACTGGTCAATCCACTGGTCTGTTAAATACCTTTTCCCAGTCATGAGTGTCTCCACTAGAGTGGACACCAGCTCCTGCTGATCCTGTTCTCCTCCCAGTTCATACACCAAGCCCAGACCTTTAGATGCCACGTCCTGACTGAGCTCTACGAACACAAAACGCCAGTCTGAGTTACAGCTTCACAAACAAATGAATAACTTAACATGGGACATTTTGGGATTTATTTATTTATTTTGGAACATGAATTGAAGCGGCTGCATAAAATGAGCCTCACCGTCTGGGTCTGATAAGACGGAGATGAAGGCTGTCTGGATCTCCTTCAGGTGGGACTACAACAAAGAGGATCGTTCTACTATTAATATATGCAACTAATTAGCGTTATGATATCTAGAACCAGCAATTGACCAAGAAGTCGATCGCGCATCGTTCCGCGTGCGCGTAAAAGGGGTGGCGTGCGAGCGAATACATTTACCAGGATCTCTTTATGCTGACTAAGTTTCTTCACCAGCGAGAGAAGCCAAATGCAGGCCGCCTGGCGTACGTGAGGGTTCTGGCTCACTATGTACTTCGACAAGATGGAGCTCAGCACCCAGGGCACTACGTCGTTATTCTTCACATCTGAAAGACAAAGTGGGGGGCGGGGGGCGGGAGAAGGGGACACTGTTAAGAAGTCAGTCAGCACCACACAGAGCGATCGCCTGGTTTGGACAGTGGCCGTGTCTCTTTCTTTCTCACTTGGTTCTCTCAGAGACCAATGACGAGCAGTGACCGTATTCTGAATTCTTAGTTCACTGGGAAACCAAACGGACACTCACTGTCCAGAGGGCAGTACTGGTCCTCGGTGCACGTCCACACGTCCCGTGCAGCTCCGGACGAGGTTCCAACCGAGGCGCTGGTGATGGCCTCTCCTACTGTGAACTGCAGCTCCACCTGCTTAGCCTAAAGCAGATACGATACGGAGTGAGACCTAACGAGACCTAACGAGAGAACGGTTTTGGTGGAGTAAAAGAAGGAGCCGTGTTAGCGCTTTACCTCCACTGAATCCATAAGACCTTGGAGGAGTTTCTTCTGATGGGGGAAATCCCCATCTCCCACCGGCAGGAAGCCCAGCGTCTCGATGGCACGCTCCTTCATCTGTGTAAATTCGTATTCGTCAATAATTGGGTATTAATCGTCTCTAATTATCAACTGTTGTGACCCAGCTCCGCCATCTGACCATAATCTGCTCCAGCAGCGATCGCAGTTGTCATCCAGCACCATGGAGAGCGATCGGCTGTCAACACTTAGTTCAGCGCCACTGCTTTGGACAGCGGCCAAACCGCAAGATTTACATAGTACCATACTCCGCATGGTGTATAGCTATGGTGACAGCAGGATGGAGCTGCGTATGTCACGTGTATGGAGATGTGCAGGTCATCAAGTGTGTGTGTGTGTGTGTGCTACCTTGCCGGTCTCTTTGCCTGAGGGTATCCTGGCGAGCAGGTTGTCCACCAGGCTGAGTTTGGTGAATCCCTCGCCCTCGGCCGCTACCAGCAGCTCTCCGTTGCGGCCGATTTCCCCTAGAGCCGTCGCCGCGGCGACCGTAAGCAGAGGAGAGTTGCTGTCCAGAAACGAACCTGACACACACGCACACACACACACACATACACATGTATAAAACGCTTTTACTAAGTAATAATTCAAAACTATTTGGAAACGGTAACGTACCGACTGTTTTGGTGGCCAGCGTGATCAGCTCCACGTCGTCCGTGGGGGCCACACTGAGCGAAACGAGGTCACCTGGGTTCAAGCCGCGCCTCCGGCTCATGTATCTGCCCACCATGTAGCCCAGAGCCAAGATGGCGCCGTGCTGGGTTTCGGGACTCTGCGTTTAGGGCGGGGAAAAAGATCATTTTATTTCCCTTAATAATAAACACAGTTAATTAGACGGTTGTAAACATCGGTTTATTTGACAGGCAACAGTTTTCCAACATTGACCACGTGAAAATAACTATTGGAAAACGTTTGCTTGTTTTATCGGACCGTCAGCAAACAAACGTTCATATCGACGTTTCGTCTGACTGGAATTTTTAGTTGAACGCCGCTCGATTTAAAGGCACGCACATGAGTGTCTTTGGTGATCTTGATCAGGTTTTGCACCGCAGTCTTGAGCTCGTTGCCAGACATGGTGGAGACGACCACGGCGTAGAGCTGAGCGGCCAGTTCGCGCATGTCCTCCTTGTTGGTGTTCATCAAACCCTGACACACACGCAAATACATTTATGGCATTTATCAGACACTCTTCATTCATCCCGACTACCCCATTAAGACTTTCTTCGAATAAAAATACTTAAGATCGATAAGCCGTTATTTCCAAGAGGTAGGAGACCACTTACTTTGATCCAATCGATTCGGCTGGCGAACCTGGGAGCGAGCTTGTGAGGGCAGACGGACACCACCTCCAAGAGACAGTACATCACCGGAATTCCTTGAGGGGAGGGGGAAAAAAGTCCACAAATCATCCCTAAAATCTACTGTCTGACACTCCAATACCAACCAGTCGCTCTATTAGTGATGTCCAAATGAACCTTCATTTATTAATGTCATCTAATGGACATCTAAACACAGCAAATGTTCTTCGATGCTTCATTCTGACATCACCAGACTCTAAGGAATAGCTTAACAACGAAGACGAGGAACGAGAAGCGAAGCCGAAAGGTCTGCGAGGCCCTCTAGCGGGCGCTTTGCCAATAAACACACCAAGCCTCGTAAAGGGAAAGGCCCTCTCCTCGTCTCCGATTTACCTCCGACGGCCGACAGGAGCTGCTGCAGCAGATCGATGTAGACCTGCACCGGGTTGGCCTCTCCTCCTTTGGGGGCGGACGAGGACGGGGGCGCTGCCTCGTTAGCCAGCAGGGAGCGGACGTAGCGGCCAATCAGAGGGGCGTCGTCCTGCATGTCCATCAGGCTCTGAGAAGTGGCCGCGGCTCCGGCGCTGTGAGCCAAGCACATCCTGAGGTACAGGACGATCTGGAAGAAGGACAAGTTTGCTTGCCATGAGCGTGAGCATCAAGCGAGAGCATCTTCAACGAGGAACAGCTGTATTTATAAATGTTTTAGCTTCACCTCTTCAAAGGTAGCCGGGTTGAAAGGAAGGGTGGAAGTCCCCACTATGTACTTGGCCGGCGTTTTCATCCTTTCTGAGGCCTAACGAGCGAATCTTAGGTTAAAATGAAGAAACCAAATGTAATGGGTCAGGCCAAATAAAGCCAAGCATTACCTTCTCCTGGATGTAGCTGACCATCTCGGGAAAAGACGGCATGGGCTTGGACCCCCCTTTTTCGGTCTTCTTGGAGCTGAGAGATCGGAGAGTGCGCTTGGCCTCTCCGCTCACCTCGTCCCGGCTAATAACGCACGTTAAAAATGGTGAGAAACCCAAAACGCATATATACACACACATAATAGTAGGGATGCACGATAATATCTGAATCATATCGGTAACGGCCGATAATTGCTAGATTTGCCCGATATTTTCAGCCGATATTTGATGACGCATTTATCGCACGTTGTACCTCCAAACACCGAGGTGGGATTTTATACGGGCCGCGCCTTGTGTCTTAAAATGTACGGCGTTATTTTGTGTCAAAATTCTGAGCGCGCAGTGGAAAGTTCCACTGCAAAATCTCATCTTCACCTGCTCAACTTTGCCAGCATGAGCGCAATGTTTTGTGTGTTTGCTCGCGCATGGGCCGTGTCCCGAACCACGTACTACTGCACTTAATAGTATGGCAGGTACGGCGCTCCTGTCATGCTTTTCTTAATGGCTCTCTACGCACTAGGTAGTGCACGTGGTCACAAGTTAAACGCGTCCTCTTTGACATAGGGCGGGAAGTGACTTTTTCTTAAAACGTTGTGCCCTAAGCTTGAAACGTCCCGCCTTCGCTCCACTCTGCTTTCACACTAGACACTACCTTCCTCGTTTATCGGCATCGGCAGATACGAGCAAGAAAAACATCTGCATCGGCCAATAATTCCCTTGTCGTGCATCCCTACTTAACAGAATTCCACCCAAACGTATCGCCTTACGGGTCTCCTGCGGCTAGCAGCAGCAGGTATCTGGAGGGGACGTGGTCGGACGCGAACACCATGCCGGCAAACTTCATCGCCACCTGCCGCACCTGCACTTCCGGCTGAGGTGAAACGAGAAACGGAGATTATTCAAAGGTTAGGACATCAGGTTCGAGGAAGTCCGCTCCTGCTACTGCTTTCGACCGGACCAAAAAACCCCCAAACGTTCCGTCACTACCTTTCCTATGTAAGCGGCCACCAGGGCCTCCATAATGTTGAGCAGCGCCCCCTGCAGGTTGACATACGCCCCCACCATCATCGATAAAGCCTCCTGGATGGCCAGCCGCACGTCAGGGTCCTCCTGTTTGGCGCGAAGATCGCGAATCGGTTACAACATAGAAAACCAGACGGCGGGCTTCATTTTTGGCAAAAAAAAAAAAAAAGCGTACCTTGCACATGGACTCAAAGAACTGCTGCACCAGGGCAAGGTCTTTAGTGAAGAGCTGCGGCATTCGGCTTTGGGGAACGGACAGAAAGGCAGAAACGTAGTTACGTAAGGGTTTGAATGTTTTCAAGCGGCTCGTAAAATTCACTTTAAACATGAGAGAGAAAGATACCTGGAAAGCTTTCCCACAGCTGAATATGCCACACACAACAATTTCGGATCCTGGCAAAAACAATGATGATTAATATGATTTATTCGTGGATTTATTTATTTACGGCTGAGTTGTTAGTATTGGATCATAAAAATCCTAAAAAATGTGTGCTTTTATTTAGCATTTTTCCTCTTAAAATGGTTCATTCTAGACGTTTTGCTTTGCAAAGCGTAGATCCCGAAACTCGGCCTCTACCTCCTTGTACTCGTTGATAAGCTTGGTGAGGCCGTTCAGCAGCATCAGACCCAGCGGCTTGTTCGTATCGGGGCACCTGCACGTGGAAAGCATTTTTCAGCCACTTTTCGTCGCTAAACGTAAGAAGGTGAATAAAACTACTATTTCACAATGCGGTCTTCACCGTGGCTTCAACGGAAAGGCTCTGTTGTAGAGGGAAAAGGAAGCGAGCGGAACTTACACGACACAGATGTGGTGCACAAACTGCAGCGTGAGAGACAGGAGTTTGTTGTTGGTGTTGGCGCCAAACAGCCCGTCATACACGACCTGCAACAGAAGAACACTCGTTTCTTTTCCCTCCATCCTTCACGTCCTCATCTCTCCCACTTCTCCATCATCCATCATTTTCCGCCTTCCTCCCTAATCCTTCCCTCCTTTCCCCTCTCATCCTCCATCCTTCCCTCGCGTCCATCCACCCACGCCGCTTTCTTCCCCACTCCATCTTCCCTTCGTCTCGGTAATCCATCCATCCACCCATCCGTCATTGCTTCCCTCTCCCTCCATTCTTCAGTTTCTCTCTCCCCATCTATCCCACCCTTTGGATCCATTCATCCATCCATCCATCCTCCCCTCCTTCTCCCACCATCTTTCCCTCTTCTTCTGTCCATCCTCCCATACCTCCTTTCTTCTCTCCGCCTCCATCTTCCCCCTTTTGTCCCATCCTTCCCTCTCTCTCATTCGTCCATACATTATTGCTTCCCTCTCCCGCCATCCTTCAGATTCCCTCCCTCCCCATCTGTTCCACCCTCCTCGTCCATCCATCCATCGTTTCCTGCCTTCCTCCCTAATCCCCTTCTCTCCCTTCCTCTTTCCTGACACTCTCAATCCCCTCCATCCTGCCCCTCTCCACTCATCTTTCCCCTCCTCCCTCCGATTCATCCATCCCTCCATCCATGCCTCACTCTCCCTCCTTCCTCCCCAAGCCCCATTCTCCCGTCCTCTTTCTCTCCCCCTCCTCCACCCCATCCTTCCCTTCTTCTCCCTCCCTTCCATTCATCCATCAATCCATCCTTCCTGAACCCTCCCTTCCCTTTGCCTCGCTCTCATCCCATTCATCCTTCCCTCCCTCTAAATGCTGCCCTGCGTTTCCCTCCATATTTATCCCCCTCCCACCCATCAAGCTCTCGCGTTACCTTTCCCCTTCCGCCCCTTCCTCTACGCAATCTTTCCTTTCCTCCTCCTCCCTTCTGTCCTTCCCCCCTTCCCTCCTATAACATGGTTACCCTGGGTAACAGATGTTATGTGAAACCCTCTGGTGATGCCAGATGCATCCCTTGCGGTCCTCTCTCTCACCTGGATGTTGGCGGGAAAGCACTCGGCAGCGAGTCTGGAGCGGAGCAGGTGGGGCAGGATCTTCAGTTTCACCCTGGTGCTGACCGGCTCGTGCTTCAGCTCTCGCTTCATCGTGGTCCCCTTGGTGAGAAGCAAAATCGAAAGCGAGCAGAAAACGTGAGAAACGGGCGGAAAATGTCGAAGCGAGTGGTGTGCTGCGTTTCAGAGACGCAGTGTTTCTTCTCTAACTCTAGTGCTCACCTTGGTTTTGAGTGGAATATCGCCCAGGTAGACTTTAAACATCTTGTTGATGATGAGCGGACTGTTCCAGTCGATTATGCTGCAACACACAAACAAGACCGCACTGATTGTTTGCGTGCTTTCCTCCATCCTTCCCTTCCTCTCATCCGTCCGTCCTCCTCCCCCCGACCCTTCCCTTCCAACCCCTCTATCGTTCCTTTCTTCTCTCTCCACCTCCATCCCTCTCTCCCATTCACCTCTGCTTGCTCTTCAGCTCCAGGTCGGCTGCCGTGGCGACGCTATGCCGGGTGTCGCTGGAGGCCACGACGAGGTGCACCACCGTCTCCTGCTCGGGTACCTGCTGTGCCTCGATGAACTTCACGATCCCCAGCTTACACTGCCGAGGAAAACGGGGAAAAAGGTGATGACAGAAGTCTGGGATTGTGGGGTTCGTTTTCCCTCCAGGAAAACACAGAGCCCCCTTTTTTTTTAATTTGAAGTCCCGAACCTGCTCGAGTTGTTCGGGGCTCCACTGCGCCTCTCCGATGACCCTCTTCACTGCGTAGAGGCTCATCCCAGGAGGGGGCTGGGGAAGGCCTTGTCCCGACGCTCCTCCGTCCGATGCGGCGCCCCCCTGTGGCGAGGAGGGAGCTGGCCGACTGGGGGGCTCGTTCAAAACGTACCTGTGGGAGGAAAAAAGGGAAAATGAATCACACGTGGATTATTCTTCTAAAAAACGCAACGGAAACGGTCGAGACGTACCCGTAAGGCATTAGGAGGACGTCCAGCATGAACTCCAGGAGCTGGTGAACAGTCTTGGGCTTTTCCGCGAGGACGAAGGGCGAGGCTTTGGTGGGCTCTGTGGGATACTTCATGTGGTACAGCGTGGGAATCAACAAATGCATCAAGCTGCGAGGAAACAAGAACAACCACCACGTTTATCCCTACATAGAAATGAGTTTTTTAAAAGACAAACAGAAAAGGAATCATGTGATTCAAACCCCCAAATTTATGGTCATCAACATCGCCCTCTGACCCAATCCCTGACAAGAACTGATTCGGACAACCTTATTTAACAACCGCTGACCTGAAATTAGACTTACCTGTCCTGCTGAGGCTCTGGTTTGCCCTCCATCGCCGTGAGCAGCGTGGGAGCCAGTTCGCACTGTTTCACCACGTCCAGTCTGGGGTAGCCAATCTTTATGTAGATGATAGTGAAATTCTGCAAGGACATACGGCGGAAGCGTTTTATGACATGAATGACGAAGGTTAAATCCCAAAATGGTCCAGAGAAAAGTTAAAGTTTTCATTTGCTTAAGGTATCTCCCATTGAAGGAGGACATTAAAAGAATTTCATACGTCATCGATTTTGCCCAAACCCACCGTAACAAAAGAGGCCGCCGCCGGGTCCTGGTATTGCACCAGAAGCGTCTCCACGGGCAACTGAATCTTGGGGCGGCTCTTTATCCGTTTGTTCAAGTGAACCAGCAGTTCCATGACCTGTAATGGGGAACGACGGCACCGTCAGATGCCGTTTGGGTTTCAAAGACGTTTGTATCATGGTTTTCGTTTCGGTTTCATAGCCGTTGCACCCCCAGCTGTCAGTAATATTAGTAAACCCAGAAGGGAGAATGCGGCAGTAGCTGGTTAGTGACTTTCAAATCAGAAAATCATCTAAAGCTTTAACCCCCTCCCCCCCAAAAAATCCCAAATTACTCATGTGGCATAGTTCAAGTGTCCAGCGTCCAAATCTGTGCATCTTCAGTACCCGTTTCTAGCCTTTCACTCTTAAAACGCTAAACAAGCCACTTCCGCAAACTGTCCATCTGGGTTCATGTCCTGACGCGGCTGTGTCCCTTTCCCTTTTCTTTTTCGGCCGAACCAATGAGCATATGTGTAAAAGTGGAACGAGAAAGAGAAAGGAATAGAGGCACCTCCTTTCTCTTTATCGCTTTGTCACTCAGCATCATTGCCGTTAGTTTCCTGAACTCACATTTTACATTATAATATCTAGCGGGTCTGCATACTGACATCTACCACAAGTATTTCCTTGTAATACACACCTTTAATCATCTATATCCCCATACTAATTCCCAAAGAAACTTTTAATGACGGCCCATTTTGATGAGGCGCAGAAAGACGCGGGGTGGACGCTTACTTTTTTGCGAACGCCCTCCTGGGCGCTGGACAGTTTGAGTAGAACGGGCGGCAGGAACTTGGATATAATGTCCTGCAGCTGCTCGTCTGTCTCGGCATGGCCCAAACGCAGGAACACGCGCTCCAGTTGATCTGAAGTGAGACAGGGTGAGGATTCAACGATGCGGCTTTAAACCGGACCTTTACGGTGCCTGTATTTTAAGGCACACCTCAAACACAGAGCCTCTTTCTAGGACATCGCGGTAAAAGCAAGAGAAATCAACCAAGACGTCACGAAAAAGAACTGTGGATCTCCACAAGTCTGGATACAATTTCCAGATGTCTGAATGTCCCATCATCAAACAAGTGAAAACACCATAAGAGTGTACAGCCATCACACCGCTCGGGAAGGAAAGTGCCAGAGGGTTTTGGTGTAAAAATGTGGAAATCAACCCCCGGACAACAGCAAACGACTTTGTGAAGATGCTAGCTAAAAAAACACAACCCTGTACCGATATCAGCTGAAAGGCCACTCGGTCAGGAACTAGATGTGAGCATGAAGGCCTACAAACTCAGTTCTCACCAGTTCTGTCAAGAGGAACTGGCCATAATTTCCAGCAAACTATTGTAAGCAGCTTATGGAAGGATATCCAAAATGTTGGGCCCAAGTTCAACTGTTTCACGGCAATGCGAGCAAATACTAAGGAAGTCTATGTAATATGTTGGTTTTGATGAAAGTAATACAAATAAATTCTGCAAAAAATTCTCTCTCTCTCTCTTTATTCTGACATTTAACAACTACAAAAAATGCTGGCGATCCTAAACGAACCAAAAGAGAAAAGGTTTACTCTGATTTATTTCGGCTGCATTCAAAATGAAATTACACTGACAGACTAGTATTGAGACAAGTTCAGCAGCAATAACGGTCCGTAAGAGTTTATGACAATGGTACGACAACAGAATGACACAAAGCTTTCCGGTCAGTTTTTATTTTCCACAGTTGTATAAATGCAGAACAGGACACGGTCTAGGCATTAAAGAAGTGTTAATGACCACATTAAGTCATAATTAGCGCCAGCATTATCATGCCACCGTCTATTTTTCAGAAATCACCTAAAGAAACTGCTGTTCGGCAGAGTTGCTGCCCATGCTAACGGGTTAGCTTAGTGGCTAGCAAACTTGTCAGACCAGGTTCAGTTCAAAGGCAATGAAGTAAACTAATTTCGCGTTTGTACAATAAATGACAACGTGTCAGGAACAAACGCAAATTCTCGGGAAAGCGTTTGAAGGAAGGCCCAAAAGTAAACGGAGCATTACGGAGACGATTATAAAACAAATACTTTAATTTCCAACCATGACTGTGCATCGGGCCTTTGCGAGCCAGTCGACGGTGCTGACTGTGGCCTTAACGCACAAGCGTGGGACACGGAATAAAGCAGCTAGTGCTCGGCCAGCAACACAGGCTGTTCAAAATGGCGTGAGAGGGAAAGAAATTGAGGATAAATGCAATTGAAGACAGATAAAACTCACTCAGCTCGTCCTGCGCAGCCATGTTGAAGCCGAAGACGAGTCTGTGTGCAGCTCAGCGGCTCCGTTTCGCTCGAAGGAGATTCGAATCTTTAAACCGATTCGGTTACATGAACATGTCGAGGCGTCTCGCAAGAGCCGTGTTCTTATTCATACTTTTTTTTTTTTTTTTTTTAGCTGAGGTGAAATATTCTTAAGTCTGTCCTATGTCTTTTTCTAGCTACTCTTCCATGACATGAAAGATGTGACGAGGAATTCATAAGGAGTTGGGAAAAGAATCTGGCTTCATTTCCGTTAGGCGGCGTCATTAAGCGCCAGCGCACGTTGTTGACGTCAGCTACCGTGGAAAAACTACAGTATTTCCAAAATGGACTACAAAACACGCACACTGACATGCAAGATAACGAGGTGAAAAATGCGTTCTTAAATTTTACAGAATTGTGCAAATATAAGGACAATATGCAGAGAAAATGCAGATAAAATGATTGCATATAATTCAAAAACGTTTTATTTCTGCGATTTATTTCTGGTTACTCCAGAGCCTTTCGTAGGCCTGTTTAGTAGCAAATTCTCATCGTAAAAGTAGCTAAGTAGATTACATTTAATTCTAAGTCATAATTAAACAAAAATAACATTACAATCTTGAAAAATGTGCTCATAAACATACCCGCCCCAAATAACTAATAACTGTGATATCAACAGCTGTTATTTTCTTATTTCTATCCCCAGATCATCAATACACAGTTTGGCCATATGATAAAATAATAAAACAAGAAATTTCATTTTACATTTGTAGAGGAACGTATCATTTACGTTATCACTTATAATGGAGCAGCAAACGGCGATCATTGGGATCCAAACAAGGAAAGGCAAAAGAGACGTAAACGGCAAATATTCCGATTTAAATTAATTGATCAGTAATGATGGTTAGACAACTGCAAATACAGATCCAAATACAGATGCCAACATTGAGTAAGAGACCGATTTTTGCACTTTTTAGCTTTTCTTGCAGCAAATGCGTGCATTGATTTCGAACGCTAGACTCTATATCGTAAATATGCGCCACAATCCCACCCCCTCCTACCCGCTGTAATTCATAATTACACCCAATCCCACCCACTACCACCTTTATAGCCCCCACATATAGCCATTAACAAGACACGGAATTTTAGAAACAGTGCCCCGCCAACATGGCCCAAAATCAGGAGTAGGGAACGAGTGGAGCACTACATAGCATGTAAGGGACCCGTTTCGGACTCGCCCTAGACTCCGCCTGCTGGTCTTGAGAGAAAGAGAGAGAGAGAGAGAGAGAGTCCGGTTTTCCACGCCTTTAAACGAAAAGAAAAGGCGCAGAGAAGTGATATTCCGGCGTCGACGTATTTCTTAAGAGTGCGTCTCTCTCCGTCGCTGCGCGGCGATGAAATCGCCACTGGGCTTCACATCGCCAAAGGTAGGCAGCTGTAAATGTTATCAACAAAAAGCTGCAAGGTCAACGTCAGGGACCCTAATTAAAGTTGCATCGGAGGCTTCTTAAGTCCGGAGGGTCTGTCGTCTGTTTTTCTCCCCGACCATGCAACTCTGTTGTTATTTATTTTTCTTTCTTTTTTTTTGCTTTTAAAGGACGAGGATTTCTGGTGGCCTTGTACCGCGGCCCGTGGTGACTGAACACTGTTAATAACGTCGTTGTGATGCCATCATAACGCATGCATTCATCCGATGCACTCACTGTTCACATGTTTTGTTTGGACATATTCAAAAGCTTGAAAAAGCTTGCATCGAGCATAAAGCCGAATGCATCCCCCCTGACGGCGTTCAACACGTGATGGATGTGATGAATCCAGAATAGAATGAGTTATTATGCGCATGTGGGGCTCTCTTCTGTACACACATCATTTTAGAGCATTTTTTTAGAGACTTACAGTATTTCACTGTCTCTGACATGTTCACAAACATGCAGTTGCTGGTGTCTACAGTTGGCACTGGGTTCCTACCAACTGAACCAGGCCGGTTTGAGTTTTTCCAAATCCAAAAATATATATACAACTTTAAAACTCGGTCTTTTTGACCCATAATTGAAGGGAACAAAAAGTTTGAATCCCCCAAAAAGGGCATCATTTACTTAGCCTCTCATTGTTTAATGTTCCCACTGAATATATTCTTAGGAAATATTTGTATGATAGTATAATATAAGTATAATATAACAAATGATAAACAATGTGTTTGCTTGTAAATCCTTCAGTTAAATATGTTTAGCAAAAGTTATGGAGTGTGAGCAGTTGAGGGTTAATAAAGAGTGCCGAGTTTGTTAAATGAGCTACTTCTAATTCGATATAAACTACATTTCATGCAGAAATGGTCCGTTTGACTTCATTATAACGTACAACAACAGTGGTGACCAAAATCTATTTATAAATGTAGATTATTGAGAATCAAAAGCTTCAAATGACAATTTCTAGAAAGGTGCAATATTCTGCTTTTGTTATTGTGAACAATAAATAACATATGATTATTATTTTCTAATTGTTAAATAATTGTTAAAATATACATGCAATGTAACAAAATGTAGCCCAGACAAAATTCAGAAACTTTTATGGGTTATTTTTCTGCACCCTAGTGCCAAATCTTCCATCACATGTTTGAAATGCATTGCAGCGGTTGCATTTCACGGTTGTCCTTGTCTTGCGCTGTGGTTGACCTTTCTCCTTTTCTCAGCTCATCCAGACGACCTTGCCAGGCGCGTCAGAGGCGTGAGAGCGCTTCGGCGTTGGGCATGGATGCGTGTGGCCTCCCCGCGGAGCTGTGGCGCCTGATCCTGGCCTACCTGCCCCTAGCCGACCTGGGCCGCTGCTGTCTGGTGTGCCGGGCCTGGCGCGAGCTGATCCTGAGCCTGGACAGCACACGCTGGCGTCAGCTGTGTCTGGGCCGTCCCGAGTGCCGCCACCCCAACTGGCCGCGGCGGCCTCAGCTGCCGCCACCGTCGTGGAGGGAGGCCCTGCGCCACCACGCCCTCGCCAGCCGGACGTGGACCCGGAATGGGAGTGAGCTCCACTCCTCCGCCTGTCTGCACCTCCTGTTCCGGCGCAGGAAGGACAGGAGGGTGTGGCACGTGGGAGCGGCGTCCGGCGGTGAGACGCTGCGGGGGGCGCTGGCCGCAGCCGGGCCCTACGACAGGTTGCTGCTACATCCGGGTGTTTACGAGGAGCAGGCCGAGGTGGCCCTCAAAGTGCCCGTGGAGATCGTGGGTGCCGGAAAGCTGGGCGACGTGGCGCTGCTCGTCAGCTTCGACCAGCAGTGCCCAACCGCCCGACTCTGCAACTTGGTGTTCATGCCGGCCTGGTTCTCGCCCGTGGTGTATAAGGTAAGCATTTGAACTTTTGTGGTTGATCCAAGAGGGAAAACTCTCCACTAGCTGGGCAGTTAATTGAAGATTGAATTGAAACCGTCATTCAGAACCTCTAATCGACATAAATATATTTATATATATATTTATGACTATTGAGAGGTAGTTTAGGCGCAGATTAGATATTTATATGCGTTTATGTCACACAATCCAGTTACCGTTTGCCAGATGGTAAGAGAGTCCATAGCGGGCGGGAGAATTAATTTGTCGTTAATGTTTCCATTATGCGTCATGCAGACGTCGTCGGGCCACGTCCAGCTGGACAACTGCAACTTCGAAGGCTGCCAGCTGCACGTGAGGGGCCCAGGCACGTGCCAGGCTCGCTTCTGCTCCTTCGCCCAAGGCGGCTCGGCCCACTTCCTGGGGGTGGCCATAAGCCTGATGGACAGCTGCGAGTTCTCGGGCGGCGACTCGGCATCGGTCACTGTGGAGGGAGCACCAGTTTCTGATCGCAACTGGGCCTGCAAGCACCTGGTCGCCCTGGCCAAGACGCTAACGGCAACGGCCGGCGGTTTGACGGGCGACGGCAACGGCAAGGACAATCACGGAGACGCGATGCCGCTTTCGGCGGACGACTGGACCGAGCGGGAAGTGGACTGGACCTCCAAACGGAAGGGGGTCGACGGTGGGCAGGAGGGCACGGTGATCGAGGACGACTGCGGCGGCGGCGGCGACGCCTCCGGCGAGTCTAGCGAAGACGGCGACGAGGAGCACAACAACAAAGACGATGACGACGACGAACGGGACGGATGCCAGCTCTCGTACGAGCAGCACGGCCTGGCGCACCTCTCGGAGACGAGTCCGCTCGATTCACCCCGGTTCCCCGGATTGCTCGGCTTGAGCGCCGAGCTGCAGAGAGATGCCGAGGCTCAGGAGTTGGCCGACAACGTGCAGGGCTGCTTGCTGCGCCGCTGCCTCTTGCGCGACGGGAAAGGGGGCGTGCACCTGTGCAACAACGCCCAGGCCCGGCTGGAGGCCAACGTCTTTCGGGGCCTCAACTACGCCGTGCGCTGTATTCAGAATGCCAAGGTGAGTCGCTTGAACGTCCCGAACTGAACTAGAATCAACAAGCATCAGACGTAAAAATGCAAGAAAGGTAAGTTAACACAACTGTATCTAACATCCTTGCACTTCGACAATGGGTTCGGGGCCTGCAGATCTGGAGCGGTCAGGTCTAATCGGTGTGGCCGTGCTTCCCCAGACCCAGACTGTGTAATTAAAGTCTCTCTCTCTCTCTCATTTTGTCGGTAAGATGGTGATGTTGCGTAACGAGGTGAGTGGGTGCCGGGCGTCTGGCGTGTTTTTGCGCCTGTCCGCCCAAGGCCTCATCGCCGAGAACAACATCCACTCCAATGGCGAGGCAGGGCTGGACATCCGTAAGGGGGCCAACCCCATCATCCTGGTAACTTCTCTATCTCCGCAGTGGAAATTTTTTACAATTTTTGGGTTCATTTTAATATCCACATCTCGTTTGTGTGAGTTGGTTGAAGGTTTAGCTTTTTGTACCGTTGTCAAGGTTTTCGCCCTTTCTCTTCTCGTGGCCGCAGTGTAACAGAATCCACAGTGGCCTGCGTTCCGGGATCGTCGTCCTGGGCAACGGGAAAGGTTCCATCCGCAGCAACCAGATCTACGGCAACAGGGAAGCCGGCGTCTACATTCTTTTCAACGGCAACCCGGTGGTCAGGTAGCCAGGAATGTGTGTGTGTGTGGGGGTGTGAGGGGGTGTGGTTATTTTATAAAAGTTTTTTTCCCGCTGATTTGTGGTTCAGACGTATAATGGAGATGGCTGTTGTTATTGTTCTCTTTTCATTTCTTTCAGCGGGAATCACATATTCCAAGGTCTCGCCGCAGGCATCGCTGTTAATGAGAACGGAAGGGGGCTGATCACTGGTACGTCTGACCTTACAAAGCTTAAAAGGGGTCCAGTACTCTTTTAGTCTTTTCAAGTTTAGGTCAAGAAATCTAAAATGAGAAACTGTACAGACATTTAGAACCTTCTCTCAGACTTACTCTGTTTTCCCTCTTTTACTTGCCCCTCGCGTCTCAACAGGGAACGTGATCAGGCAGAACCAATGGGGCGGCGCCGACATCCGTCGAGGGGGCGACCCGGTACTGCGCAACAACTTCATCTGCCACGGCTTCTCGGACGGAGTGGTGGTGGGAGAGAGAGGGAAGGGCCTCATCGAGGGCAACCACATCTACGGTGAGCATCTGCCCTCTGCCATCTACCGAAGGCTGGAAGAATCAAGGTAGAACCCCATGACCGTAAGATTTGGGGTTCGAATCCCAACTAAAAACCAGGATCGTGGCCCCCAAGGCAAGACCCTTAATCCCAAGGTCCCAAGTAACTCAGGAATGGGTGACGCTCCGGATAAGAGAATCTGATAAATCCTTGAGGTCCACTTGTTGCTTGTTCCAGCTTGGGGTTAAAGGGCTAATTTTGGGGCCCAACGTTTTTGGGATTCGAACCCCCAGCCTTATGGTCACGGTCACTTTCAGAGCTTTGGTGGTCTTCGCTGATAGGATATCCTACTGCACTGTCCTGCTGCCAGAACTACCACCATTGGGCCCCTGAGCAAGACCCTTAACCCCAAGATGCTCCAGGGAGACTGTCGCTGTAATTAGGAAAAGGGAAGTGGATAAGGGTGTGTTTCTCGCCTCTGTTGTGGCAGGTAACAGGGGATGTGGCGTGTGGGTGATGTCGTCCAGCCTCCCGCAGCTCGTCGGAAACCACATCACCCACAACCGCATGTACGGCCTGGCCGTGTTCTGCCGGAAGGATCCGGACTCTACGGGAGGGGGCGAAGGCTACCGGCCTGCACAGGACCGGGAAAGAGGAGGAGGAGGAGAGAGGGGAGGCCAGGAGAACTTCCACGAAGAGGGCGAGCTGCTGGCGTGGGAGAGCGACATGGACAGCGAGGACGAGCGATTCTCGTCCCGTCGACCCATCACCGTTGCCCTAGTGGAGAACAACTGCATGAGCCGCAACGGGGGTGCGTTTTTTTTATTCTCAGTCCTCCGACTCTATCTCGTAGCTGCTGTGATGCGGTAGCCAATCAGATGCCACTTCTGCCAATCCAACACCGAGCGGAAACACACCTGCTAGTTGAAAAGACGCGCCTTTGTTTTTTTGTAACAATGTAACGCTTCGCCACATCGCTATTTGTAAAATAAAAACGTTAGCTACAGTGTTTTAAAAGTAGCTACGTTAGTTAAAAGTTAGTTGTTTGTTTAAGTGAGCTACTCCCTAGCACTAGTGCTTTTGGGATTCATACCGTGGGCGCCGAATATGGTGGAGTTAACCGTGTTCTCCCTGCAGCGGTGGGCGTGTATGTGAAGAGCAGCGAGGCGCTGAACGTGGTGGGCAACATGGTGGAGCGCAACCGGGCGGCCGGCGTCTCGGTGGTCCAGAGCGCCCAGCTCACCCGTTTGGTGGGCAACTGTGTGCGCGGCAACGGCAGGACCGGCGTCAGCGTGGAGCGCGAGTGCCGGGTGGAGCTGCGCGGCAACGGCGTCTACGCCAACGGCTGCCACGGCGTCTGCTTCCGCGGCGACGGCCAGATCGTGGAGAACGACGTGGTGGGGAACGCCGGCGTCGGGATACGGGTGACCGAGAACGCGGACGCCAAGGCGAGCTTTTTTGTCAATGAATCAATTTTTTAATCAACTAGTGTTCATTTAAGCCGTTACTAGTCCAATTAATTTGGTTTTACCTTCTAAAGCAAGCGCGCGTTTTCCCGCAGGTCCTGAGGAATCGCGTCCAGTCGCTGCGGAGCTGTGCCATCTCGGTGCGGGAGCAGGTTCGAGGCGTGGTGCAGGAGAACCTGGTGTACCAGGGCTACCCGGCTAACAGTAAACCGCCCATTTACAGCGACCCCCTTAACCAGGAGTGTGTCGTGCTTAGTAACACGCTGCTCACACACAGGTGAGCCGGACCAACCTCAGACTTTACTAAACACTTGCTAAGCCTAGGGCTGGCCCTAAAGACTAGGTGACTTAGTGAACACACTCTGTTCCGGTAAAAAGAGTAACAACTTTCTTTTCGTCTCGCTCCAGGCCGAACACGCCCTGGGCCTTGGAGAACCCGCCCCCTCGCCCCCTCTGCAACAACTCGGCTAGCTCCGCCCCTTCGACAAACCCCGCCCACCTGGCCCTCACCATGACCAGCAGGATCACTGCCACTGTGGAGAGCGGTTGCCATAACAACGGCAGCATCTTCTGCTCTATTCTTTGAGTGGAGTCGAGACGAGGAAGCCTTTAGGAGTATCAGCGCTAACTGAGAAACGGAGAGTAGAGATTTGCTTTTTTTTTTTTTTTTTTTTTTTAAGACCTTGGACCTGATTCACCAAGCGTTCTTACGAAGAAATTTGACCTTAAAACCGCAGTTCGTAAGCAGTTTTCACAAATGTTTTCTTACTTCAGATTTGAGAAACCGCTACTGCCGAAAAGCACTCTTATGCAAATGACTTTGCAGGCCTGTTCGTGTAGAACATGTAGATGATTATATTTTTCCTCAATTCTATAGTCATATCATATTGTTGAATTGTCAACTTTTTAAGAACATTTTTTAATGTAAGGAAATATTGGTGAATGAGGTCTCTTGGGTTAAAGCACTTAAGGCACCAAAACTCCTGACTTGAGGACTGAACGAACCACTTTTCATATCGGTAAAGGCCGGAGAAGAGCAACCGAAATTGAACTGTCTGAAAACTGGAGGACCATCTTTTAGACGTTTGAAATCCGCTCTTATGGATATGAGTACTACTGAGCCATGATGGGAATTTAGGAGTTATAAGCTAGACACACCACATCCAGTTTATTCCACTAATTCCAACAAAAAAATATAACATTCTGCAAAATTAGGTTAATATACAGGATCTCCAAAAAACTCCAACACAAACCACACATTAGATCAGCGTTTCCCAGCGTTTCCCGGTCCTCGCGGCCCACCGCTCTGCACAGATTCGACTTTCCCGACCCACAGCACAGCTGATGCTACTGATTAGCTAATGAGCAATGTAGGACGTGCGCGCGACAGTGCAGGAAACACCGAATATGTGCAGAGCGGTGGGCCGCGAGGACTGGGATTGAGAAACGCTGTATTAGATCAAGACGGGTATAGTCATCATAGCGAAAAGTATTGAAAGAGACTTGACTTTAGATCAAAAAAAAAAACCTTGACTCTTTAGATCTACCAAAGGAAGAAGACTTTAGTCGTCTAGTTTGGAACGTTCTTCGCCGGTCCACTTTGTGCCAATCGCGTTGCTCCAAGTTTTGCTTTTTGCGTTTGCGTATTAGCATCTTTTCCTTGGCAGCGGGGGCAACTTTCACTGTTACTGTAGCATAGTGGACAAACGCAGGTCCGTGTACAATCTTTCTCCTTATGGAAGCTGGTTCATGGACCAATCGTAGAGGATTACTGGAAGAAAACGACCTCGTCCTGTTATGCGACACATTGAAAAACGAAAGAGTCGCTCAAGGCGGTAACTAAGGGATGCAGATCACATGGTTTTGTCTTTCTTCTTTTTCCCCCCGAGGCACAGCGGTCTGGAAATAGGTTGTAAACAGGCGAGGTCCGTCGTGGGAATTGTAGTCCCGCTAGGGATCAGAGCGACAGACAAAAACATCAGCACCCTTCTCCAAATCCGCTTCCATGGCCACCTTACTCTTAGAGAGATTTTGTGGCCGTACAGCCGCTGAGTAAACGAGTAAAAAAAAAAAAAGAGGCCCTTTCACCCACCTGAACCTGCTGTTGTCACTACAACTGATTGTGCTAGTAGCAAAGAGTTCTTGCTTTCCAACAGGCAAGGTCAGGTTGCAATTTTTGCTCGTCACATCTTTTTAACCTCACTTTTTCGTCATTTACCCTGACTAGTGCAATATGTGATGTCTACAAATGTGCCTATTTTTACTGTATGCCTTCATTTTTATACGTTGTACAGGATAAATATAACTTTATGAAAGATTTCAAAGTTGTCTCTTCATTTATTAATTGGGGTAATGATTTGTTTTGTCGTTTATTTCTTAAAATTTTTAAATCCAGTATATATGCCTAGAAACAGCATATTATAATATCTAGTAGAGCCCAAAATGTGTATCAGCAGCACTGGGTAAATCAATTCAAACCCAAACACGTTAAACATTAGGGGTTGAAAAGACTGCATGTTTATTACGCATAAAGCTCAGTCACAGTTACAACACGGGTCTCCTCCGTCAACATGTTCGAAAACAATTTGTTTAGTTACATGATTTCTGCTGACTCTTCACTGAAGACGATTGTTCGCTTTGGAACAAGAAAAGAACGTCCAAACTCAAAGCGTTCAGCTCATCTTCTTGCGTTTCCTGTTCTCCACGCGCCGCTCGTATTTGACCAGCGGCAGCTGCAACGTGGCCATGCGATGCTCGGCCTGCTCGCCCGACTCCTCTGTGCTGAAGACGGGCTGACGGGTTAAGGTGAGCCCCATGGCCTTGGCCACCTCCAGCATCCTGCGCAAGGACAGTTACAAGGTTATTTGACATTTTCATGCTCCGTTCCGAACACGCTTCACTAAGTAGATCAAATGTTCTAGAAGAGCGTTTTGATAACAATAGTTGTAATACTTTATTACATAAAACCAATATCGTAACCATAATCCTCTTGTAAACAGATGAGAGATTTTGTTTTAACGACTAAATTGTGTGTGTGTGTGTGTGTGAGTGAGAGAGACTGACTTCGTTTCGCTGATACCCAGGTCCCTGTGTAGGAGTGTGAGGTCTGCTGTCTGGTCGTCCACATGCAGCAGCAGAGCCAGGCAGTGGGAGGCCAGTTTAGCCATCATGGATAGCGGCACTGTACTCTTCAGCCTGAGAGAAAGAGATTAGAAATTAGGAATATTTTATTGAGGGTTTATGGGAACTGTATAAAAACTGAGGCAGCTAAACAACACTGACAAGACTTCATGAGCGCACACACCTTCCGTCAGCAAAACTGTCCACTGTAAAGCTCTTCTGTACTTTATTGAAGACGACGCGGGGACACTCATCCTCACCAACTTTCCCCCCCGAAAAAAGCACATTAATCTTCATTAGATATTTGCTATATTTGGGTCTTGGAGCTGAGAAACTTATTGAGAATCGACAGTCCAAAGTATCAGTTCAGCTCACGTTTACGGTGCAATCTTTTGCGCTGGGCCAGGTTGATGAGGAAAGCGAGGTACCAGACGCAACGCGCCCGTCTGCCGCGAGCCTCGCCGTCTTTGGGCAGGTTCCTCAAATGCAGCAGGACTGTCTCGGCTCTGCCGGAACAAGGCCAACGTTTGAGCCGAAATTGTAGGGCTGGGCAATCGGTACTGATTTAAGGGTCGTATCGTCCGGCCCTAAGAAAAGCACGAGAACGAATAAAACTCCTACCTGCAGACGTCTTTCATCTTGTGAAGGTCTTCGGGCGGCAGCGCTGCCAGCTTGTCTCCGACTTGCTTCAGAGCCTCGAACTCGAAAGGCGACAAGACTGAGCGGAAGTTAAGGAGACTTGGCGCCATTTTCATTCGTCGTCTGATCTATTAAACCGTTCTGAAAAGTTCACCCAGTAAATAACTATGGAAGATAGAAATAATGGGCCTCGTGCACCTACATTTTCTTCTTAAGAATCACCGAATGAGGCCCAATAATCTATTCCTTTCAAATTCTATTTCACACAAACCTCAAACCTAAGATCACATCATAGCACAAAAGGAAAAGACAATTTGGACAGCTCATCTGCAAGGGATCCGTAAAAGACGTCAAAAGACGATACCGATAAGAGACATCAAATCGGTATCATCTCTGCCAGAAACCTAGTAAACCTTCTGATGGACCGGTCTGAAACCGGGACACATTTTTAGCGTGAAAAGGACACGGTCGTCGAAGGGGTAGACGTCCTCAGGTTGATCCGCCTCCCGGTTACAGGGCGGGAGGAACACGGCCAACTCCGTCTGAGCCTGCGAATCGGCCACCTCCTGCTGCAGAGCTGTGGGAGGGAAAGCCGAGTCCGGTCAGCATTTTTTCGGTTTTGTTTCTACATTGTCGAGGAGATTGAGATCATTTTTGTATGGCAAAGTTTTACCCTCTAGGCCCTTGTGGTCAATGACGCTGCTTGCAGCTCGAGCCACGGCCTTCTGGAGCGTGTCGTTGCCGACCTCGTTCAGCCGCCGCGAGCTCAGGGCTCGCTTCTGTTTGGTTGTGCCAAACGCCTCGATCAGAGCGTCCACCTGGAACCACGGGCAGAGGACACAAACACATGCAAACACCCAAAATCAATGAGCCACGCAACTTCTGGTAACAATACTGATCTACGATAAGACCTGCTTCTGGTTTCAAGTTTGTTATGTAGTCTGCATTATATGGTGAGTCCTAAACCAAAATAAAATCTTGTCCTTTCACCCCTTACAGTTGTTGAGAGTTGTTTTTTGGTTACTTTGCCTAATGCTTATTGATCACCTTACCTTTTCCCTGTAGGTCTTGGCTTCTTTTGGTTCTGTATTTGTGACAGCTTCTCCTGGAGAGCAAAGAAAATCAGGAACATGGTTTTTAGTTATCATTCCTATCACCAATAACTTTTAATTACCACTTTCTGAAGACATCTAGAACCGCAGTATCACTCCTCCTTAGGCTTTATGATAAAAGTTTGATGACAACTTTCTTGAAACAACTTTATTTCGTCTTAGTTCCACTTTAACAGCATACTGTACATTTCAACTGACTGGTTTGCATTGTCACCTTTTAACCAGCGTTCAACAACAAATACATGGCCAACTTGGGCAACGGAAATGTCTCCAGGAAAGTGAGAAAGTGAATAAATATTTTAGATCGAACTGTCCCTTTAAAAACACCTTATGTTATATAAATGTGTGTGTGTACCTGGTATAACTGGCTGCAGGTTGAAAAGCTGAGCACTTTGCACCTTCATCTTCATGGTCGTTTTGTCCAACACGCCCACAAAATACCTGCAAAGGACAAGCGATCCGTCAGGAGCTTAAGGACGATGCATCGCTTTTGTAAGCACCAGCGCGAGACAAGACGGGCACTTACTTGCAGAGGTTGTTGCACTGTAAGGAGCTCGAATCGAAACTGTTGCCCACATAGCACAGTCTGTCCGATTCTGCAACCTGAAACAACATCAGAGTTCATACCGATCTAGAGCAAGCTTTATAATTGCTTAAAGACTGTGGCTTGCACGTTTGATCCCTCATTACCACAATCCGCCTGTTCTTCTTCCTCGGGTTTGCGCCGTCCACGTGCTTGAGGAGCTGGAAGTCCAGCCGGTCATCGCGTTTTACACAGCCATTCGAGAATTTGACTGCATACAGTAGATGAGGAAGGTTTAAGCCGTGTCCAGAACCAACAATATATGTGAAGTAAAAACAGATTCTACTGTTTCCAATGAGGCGTGGCTCAAACTGACACATTTGCTACCTCTAAAAATTTGGCAGCTTACTAATATCGAGATTGGCCGTTGGATGATCAGCGAAGAAAAGCAGCTTTTCTGGGCATCTTTTCCCTTCCTGCGTTGTAACAGGTTCATGTATAGGATGGACCCACGGGGTTTTAGAGGGACGAAACGTTTTTCCATCTTTTTCCCCTCCCAGGTACAGTCTTTGTTATTGAAGTGGATGTCTACGTAGACCAGTCAAAAGTTTGGACACCTCTTCTGATTCCTTGCAGATTAATACTGAAGACGTCAAAACTATTAAGGAACGCGTTAACAAAAGTGTTCTGGTTTGTTTAACATGTTCTATATTTTACATTCTTCAACGCAGTCGCCTGAGGTGCCTAAGCGCTCATCTGAGGTGCTGTTAATTTGGGGTTTATGAGGCTGCAGTCGAGGTAGTCTACGGTCATCCTTTCCTCGTCAGAACCAGTTTTTAATCACAGCGTTTGATGGTTTTCGTGACTGTTCTTGAGGGTGCGTTCAACATTCTTGAAAAGTTCTGGATTGACTGACCTTAACAACTTAAATTAATGGACTGCTTAGTTGAGTGGTTCTTGCCTCAATGTGGAGTCGAACAGTAGTCAAACTGTCGCTTTTAAATGGTTTGCAGTGAATACGTGTGTCTTGTTAAGGGGTCATTTTTGGTATTTCCATTTGTGTAGAGCACAACACATGAAATTCCAAAAATTAGCTCTTGACAAGGAACCCGTTTTGACAGAAAACCACTGCAGACGAACACCTCATGAATCTGACTGAGAGAATGGCAAGAGCGCAAAACTGTCATCAAAGTAAAAGAACCTGAAATATAAAGCATATTCTGGTTCAACACCAGAGGTGGACAGTAACTAAGTACATTTACTCGAGTACGGTACTTAAGTAGAGTTTTTGAGTATCTGTACTTCACTTGAGTAGTATTTTATTTTGAAACTTCTGACTTCCACTTCACTACATTTTCAAGACAAATACTGTACTTTTTACTTCACTACATTTCTATCAAGGTTCTCGCTACTCGTTACTTTCAAATCTGGGGATAAAGTGGATGTTAATCCCCCTTTTCTAAAACGTGATTGGTTGTTTGGCAGGTGACAGTCTGTCAGTAATCAGTAGGGAATGCGTCGCGCCTGTAGGCTGCAACTATAAAACCAAGCTCAACTTGAACAGTTCTGCCCGTTTGTCCTGATTAACATTGTTGCTGTTGAGAATCATGGCGCTAGAGATGTAAGCCTGGGTTTTTAAGCAGGTTGGAATGTTGATTTTTATGTTCTAGTACATTTACAGCTACTGCACTGTCCTCTGATTTAACATACACATATATGTGTTGCTACCAGAGCTGTGTCAGAGGCCATGCTGTTTGTGGGGGTGTGTGGTCTTACAATTAATTTATAAAATAAACTAACGACTGGTTTCTTTATCAGTTTAAGTTGTGTTTCATTCAGGGAGACATTCTATCCTTATTCTAGCTTCTACAAGTTGGTCAGAGGCCTTCTAGTCCAGAGGTGTTCTAAGTGTTGTGGCAATAATGCAACAATGTGGTGAAAAGAAAGGCGTACTTTTAATGCCAGGTATTTTTTTCAAACAAGTACTTCAGTACTTTTAACCCAAAATAAAAAAATTGACTGTGCGACTTTCGCAGCATTGGAGTAACATTTGACTAGTGGTATCTATTGTACTTTCACTTAAGTAACGAAGTTAGCAACTTTGCCCACCTCTGTTCAACACTGTTTTGTTTAAACAACTGCTGAATGAGGTGTAGTTGAACGTTTGAACAGCACTTGTGTCATTAGAAACAGCAGAAACCACACTTTATTTCGACCGTTCGTTATGACCAGTCACGTGACGTCACGCACAACCCCGGCAATGCGCTGACCAACCCACGTGGATGGCCTAAAGCGAAGCAAACTGGATCTGCCCTTTGCCCAAACGTATCTACCGACACGCAGAAGAGTCGAGATGCGCCGGGGAATCGTTATATTTGCAACCAACTGCGATATTCTTGTCCCGAACTTTTACACACGGCTTCCACACGCAGGACGCGGCCATGACTACTGTTACTCGATGCTGTCCGTCGGCCTTACTCTCGCCAGCTCTACAGCGACGCTGCGTGTGGGCCGCCAAGAATTACCGATAGGCCGGACATCGACAGTTAATGAAAATGTCATACATAACGTTTCTTTTATTATTTCAGAAATCCGTCGCACACATGGCACTGGAACTCCTCACATAGTTAGTTTAGACTCTATAAAGATACTGTCATTTTTTTAAATAAACGGGCTGATCAGAATTTGCATACTGAACTGCTGCAGATCTCATGCACTTTTAATGCAAAAAGACAATTCCAGGAGCATAACTAGAGTTTGAATACTGCATGTAACTAAATTGCCGTCTCTCTCTCTCTCTTTTTTTTTAACCTCTGTTTTAGGGTTTTATAGCCTATTTATATATGCTTCTTCTATGTGCCTTATTTGTTATTTGTACTGTAAAAACTGGATCCAAGTCGTCTCGTATCTCTTTTAACATAACAGTAAACTGTTCTTTTCCTCCTACATTTAGGGCTCTCCATTGTCGGAAAATATCTTAGTTTTTTCCTCGTAAATGTGTCCAAATGTTGGAAAAAATTCCTGACTTCTAGCTTTTACATTATATTTTCTCGTAAATATACGATATTATTCTCGGAATTATATCCCCCCCATGAACTCCAGTTTTTCATATACAACGAGTTCCCAAAAAGTACTTTAGTAGTACTAAAGTACAAGTAGTGCAATTGTGACTAAAACGTAGTTAAGTCGCATAAAAACCATCTTATCCTCGCACTAATATATTAAATATATATTACATAACGCGTATTTTGTGATATTTAAACATTAGTCCTAGTTTCTTTCATTTGTTATTCGCTCTACTACTAATTCCCTTTAACTTGTACCATAACTTTGCCTTTCTGTCTTCGATAATGGCTTACGACGTGTGCAGTGATCGTTTGAACGTCGTCTAGTTGGTCACATTATCGGTTGCACATTTCATTTGCAATATACCGTGGTCGTGAAGTTTACGCCGACTTTTAATTTGCGCGGGCGACGCAAACCGGAAGGAAGCTATGAGACGGATCTGAAGGTTTTTTTTAGTTGCATAAATATTGACCATGGCGTCAAGCACTTTTGGTTTTATCTTGAGCGTTTCTGCTTTACAGACGTGGGCGATGGCCTCGAAGAGCAGGCGGTGCGTATCACTTGTAGAAAAATCCCGCGCCATTGCTTTTGAGCGATAGAAACGCGAGAAGGTGTGTTAGCAATTGGGCTTCCTGTCAGCTGACGCTTCATGGCTCAACTTGTGTTTGTTTTGCTGAATCTGGAACAATTTCAAATATATGTATTTTTAAAATGTATGTTAAGTCCAGGATGTTCTAGCTTATAGATATTTGGCGTATTGCAAAAGAAATAAATATAGAAGTAAATAAAATGCCAGTGTGAGCATTATCATAGTTTAAGATGCGATTTTCAAAACATTAATGAAACAAGAGAATGAAAACATGATGACAATTTTAAGTTGTGAACCATCGTAGTGCCTTTGTGCTGAATTATTATATTTAACACTAAATTAGCCATATGACATATATATATATATATATATGTATATGCTCCACTTAGGTTGGCTCTCATGGTCGAGTTTATTTGGCGTGTTGTGAGAAACTGGTGTCGAGTTACACTCCATAAGAACAGGACATAGTCCATTTCCTCCAAGTCCCCAAATCTCTTCCAAAATTGGAACAAAATGAAAGGGTCAAACGGGGTGATCAGTCGGCCTCACACGTTACCGAGGGGCTTCGGCGATGGCACAGTTTTTTCGGGTCGTTTGCCATTTAACGTGCAGCTGCTGTTTCACCTAATACATTCTCCACTTTGGTCTTTTGGACTTCACTTAGCGAAGTGCTGGACTTCAAAAGCCTTTCATTAGGCTATTTCCAAGATACAAAGAGTTTATGTGTTACAC
Organism: Distichodus sexfasciatus; assembly: GCA_032718565.1. NCBI lineage: Eukaryota > Metazoa > Chordata > Actinopteri > Characiformes > Distichodontidae > Distichodus > Distichodus sexfasciatus. The sequence continues at coordinate 914,719 of JAVGVS010000165.1, read as the reverse complement.
ACACAAAAGAGTACAGTGGTGGGGTATTACTTAGTGAGTGTATTAACTGTTGCCTTGTTCCTTTGTACTTGGAGTGAGCATTATTAGCAACTTCCTTTGTCTGCTTGATTACAGTTACAGTGAAAATTATGTTCGTTGAATCGGAACGAGTTTATTTGCCAGAGTGCGTTGTAAGCCTCTGGTGAAGAGCCGAAGGACAAACAGATGGATATGAAAGACCTTTTAAAGAGAGCAGAATAGACAGAAAGGTTAACCTGTGCAGAACACGAAGCAGAAAGTCATGACGAAGATGTGCTGGAATGTGTGCAATGGATTTGAATTAGCGACCAACTGTACAATCTGAAACGCAGAGATGTGCAGAAGCTGCGGTAGAAAAGAGGGGAGTCAGCGTCTCCGACCTTGATGAGGAGCCGGATTGCGGTGGTGAGAGCTGGCCTCACAGCATGAGGTTGTGGTTTTGATGGACTACGAGTCTTGAAAGCGTTCCATAATTGAGAGGGGTTGGACCCACTATCCTGCTGATGAAAAAAAATTTACATTTTAAATTTCAAGTTTTATACTAATACTGACTTAATTTTACTGGGTTTTTTTCTTCATAGGCGTTACTTATAGTCAAGTATAGGTTTCAGGTGCTCTACACTAGAACTCGACTCGTAAATCAGTGTTTAAGATGGATCTTTAAACTTTATGAGTGTTGGCATCTTGGGTTTATGTATGTTGATGGCTCTTCTCCCTTTTTCATGAAATGGAAAAAGCCTTTTTATTTCTGGGAAATATGAATGCCAGCTGATACATCAATACTGTGTTTAAATCTCCCTGGTGAAGTCAGTAGAAGTTATCAGACTGTCATTATATACATCTTGACTGTGTGTGTGTGTGTGTGTGTGTATTTCAGGTAACACAAGCACAGATTTGCATGAAGTATTGAAAGCGACCCGCTTTGATCGATGGGCCGCTCATATCCCGGAATGCCCTGGAATCGGCTATCAAAAGAGATTTCCAGAAACTGCCCACTTCCTGGCTGGCGGCATTACTGACAATCATACATCGAGTTGTGTCTGCTTTTCCTGTGATCTTTAGCACTTACCTAGTTTTGATGACCTCACATTTTGCTCTGTGGTTGAGGGTTACCCGTGAGGTTTAGAGCCTTAAAAACCACCTTAAAAAATCCCACAACTCTTAGTCTTAGAGACTGTTGTTTTAAGCGTTTATCCATGACTGGCAGACAAAATCTAGTGGGGCTGGGTATGATTTGCTGATTTCCTGAATCGATTCGATTCCGATTCACAGAGTCATGATCGATTGAGTCGATGCTCGATTTATTTCGCGTCAACACTAGTTTAAGCAGTTATAAATGGAAGGCCCAAACGATGATTTGGCCGAACGCTTCAGCCATGGCTCTATTTGGTTTTAGGTTTTGCGGTCTCACGTTTTATAGCTCTCCTTGGCGGTCGCGTAGTGCATAACCGCAGGAGAAAAAAAGATACGTCATAATTTTTGGAATGGAAATATAGTATTTTTCAACGAGAATGATATTGATTGGTGAATCGATTTTTTTAGAACCCAGCCCTAAATCTAATATTAATGACAAGTGCTTATCTTTAAAAAAAAAAAAAAAATCATTCTTTGTTGTCCTCTAGGTGGCATACACCAGTAGTCTGTGTGCTCCTGGTAGGGGCCAATGCTGGCTGACCCAGGGCGACCACTCGGCCGGAGTGCAAGCTGGCGCTGGCGTGGGCCTTGGTGCCGTGGTGCTGAGTGGGAAAGGCGGCCTTGTGGCTGCTGGTCTTTCTGTTCGAGAGGTGCGTTGAGCGTCACCACGTCGGCGCCAGGAGGAGGGGATACCTGCAGTTTTACCGGACCACCCGAGACATCAAGCGTCTGCCGCTGCTCGTTCCTCTGCGTAGTACATCAATTAATAAGCTCCCCCATTTCTTGATAATAACAGATGTATGATGATGATACAGTCAACATACATAGAATCCGCTTCTGTTTCAACCCTTCAATCAAGGGGGCATCAGACCTAACCGCTACTCTACTTTCAAAATTGAGATGTTTTCAGTGTGCTCACAACTGGCTGCCTTTTTTTTTTTCTATATGAGAAAAGAACAAAGAGGAAAAAAGCCATTGTTGAATAAGGCTCGTTGAGTTTTTCCTCTTTTAGACACTAGATGGCGCTCTCCCTCTCCCCCACCGCCCACCCACACCAGAATGCCTTGGCAGCAGTGCTGGTGTGTCGCTCCCTCCTCCCTGCTGGGCCGAGCAGAGTAAGAACCTCTCCGTTTACCTGCTGTCGCCATCATCTGCTCGGAGCTGCTGAGGTGTCCGTCTTGTGCCTGTAGCCTTGGGTACTCTCGTTTATTCCCACACACACAGATCTTCTGGTGCATCCCCAAAAAAACAAAAAAAGCGAGCAAGGTCTTAATTCAAAATCTGTTAACTGTTATAGTCTTGCCTGAAAAATCTTGAAGGGTGACCTTTCCAAGCGAAATGACGAAAACCCACAGCCTTTTCACGCTAATTCGAGTTTTTCAAGACAGCGCCAGTATTTGCCTCTGAATGAGGCCCTTCCTATAAACCACGAGGCAGCGTTTAAAGGCTTTTCATCCACATTATAAAACTCCTGTCTCTTCTACACTTTCATCGCTTCACTGCGTCCCTCAGCAGCGCATCTAATACCCTCAACTACTGTCTTTTATTCACCAGGCTGTATGACAATCCTCCGTTACCTCTGTTTCTTGATCCTTGCTCTCTTTCTTTATTTCTTTCGGCTTTTTTTTTTGGTGCGTGTCCCGTTTGGCTCTCTTTTTCGATCCCGCTTGTTTCCACTCCCCTGTGTTTTTCCCCACCCCCTTCCTTTCCCTATTGTTTTATCCCACTTAGGGGCGGCGGCAATGAATCGATATCCTCGGTCGTCAGAATCGTCGGCAACTCGTTTACTAATCGATTCTTTGCGTCGCTTAAGTAATTACTGGCGGAGGAAAAATGCGGCGGCGCCCGTTTTCGATAATGGCGCATGAAGCGGGAGGCGATAATAACCTCGACGGGACTTCAGTTGCATTTAGCAGCTAAAAAATTATTAGTGAATTGCGTTCTTAAACTGATTCTAAAGGTGGTATCCAGACCAAAAAAACCGACCCTTATATGTTTTTATTCCCCCTTCTTTTTGGGGTCTAATACTTAAGCAGCTATTCCTCGTATAAAAAGTCAGCGAGAGAGGAGGAAGGAAGAGGAAAGGCGATTGAAGAGTGGAAAAAAGATAATTCATGAGACTCGTCTTATTGCGGGCTAAACCGCACACCCAAATAAACCGTGGCATTGTCTTACTATTGACACACACACTCAGCCACTCACTGCGTATCAGCATCTAGTTCCTGGGATGATTAGGGAACTGAAAGCTTCGACCGTGGGTTTGAAGACACGCCTAAGTTTAGTGCAGGTGGAACAAGGAGTTTAAACAATTTTTGTGTGTGTGTGTGTGTGTCTTGAGTTCATCAAAAATTGTCTTTCTTTCTTCTCAAAAGCTACTTTTACAGCCATGTTTATTGTGCTAATGTAAACCGTCTGTGTTTATCTCTCCATCTCTCTCCCCCCCACATTCGTTTATCTCCATCTCTCCATCTCTCGACCCCCTTTTTCCTCAAGGAAAGCGCAGTTTAGGCCCGACTGGCTGCTCCGGGCTTCTTTGATGTTGCATCTCTCCTTCTCTCTCTCTCTCTCTCTCTCTCTCCTTCTTCGGCTCTTCATTTGAACATGAATGCGGGCGTTCTGCATGGGCGTATACCAGCATATGCGCTAGCTTGTTTAGGGCCCTTTAAAGGGAGCGAGGTGGAGGGGGAGGGGGGCTGAGGAGAAGAGAAAAGGGAGGGGATTTCGGACACCGCATTGTCTGACCCGGCCAGCTGACAGCCCGGCAGGCCAGCGGCGTTCCCGGAGTTAGTTTTTGCGCCCGAGCTAATTGAGGTGGGGATGGGGGCAGGCAACATGTTGATTTAACGCGTGGTTATCCTGTTTCATTTCCTTAACAAGCCAGCTCATGCTGGCAACCACTGTCAATTACTGATGGTTTTTAGTGCCGGCGGGATTAGGGGCGGCTAAAATTACCTATGATGTTTAAGCGAATAATGCCAAATCTTGTTTTAATAAAGAAATCATTTAGCCTATACTAAGCTAAGTGGGAAAATAGCATTCGTCAAGTCATTTCCTGGCTCCAGTCTCCTACACACAGAAATCGCCAATTTGTTCATTAAAAACTGGCATCGAATGGGAACTTGGGATCGACCGATACCCAAAGCCCAAGTATCCGATATAAATGTCGGAACCGGATTGGATCGTGGCGTCCTAAAAAATACCCGCGATGGCGACTGCTTTTTGCGGTGGGTGGTCAAACAAATGTAAAAATGGTAAGTTTGAGGAGCAGTTAGTGAGCTGGGTCTTCAGATGAAAGCTTGTTCCGGTACTGAAAGAGTCTCGACGGTCGTCAGAAGGGCGGCCGGCCAGCGCCCGACTGATATGGATTGATAAATGGGCGGTTTTGGCCATTGTGGCGGCGTTAAGTTTCGCTGATTAATACGACAGTGATTTAGTTGGATTTCGAGGACAGTTATTCCAGTCAGAGATGTCCAGACACCGGACGAGTCGCTGGGTAGGATTAGTGGTGAGAAAATGGTCAGATTCTCCCGAGTTCATGTTCTGGGAAGGTCGTCGGTCGCGAGAAAAGAACGATCCGAAGGTCGCCGGTCCGAATCTCGAACCGGTAAAGGTAGCACTAAGGTACTGGTGAGCGAGGTGCGATCTAAGCTCGTCCGAAATGCGGCACACTCGCTCCGTGTCTAAGCAATTGTGGTTTTGTCAGCGTCCAGCGGGGTCTCTAACCCCTTGAAGCAATGAAGACATTTTTGAGGCGGGCGTCGGCGAAGAAGGCGAGGGCATAGCGGAGGAATGAAGGTCAGGGAATATCGCGTGGAATGTGGGAAGGAGAGTGAAAGCAGATGGTGGGATGAGGAGGAGGAGGAGGAGGGAGGAGGAGGAGGAGGCAGCTGGAGATGAAAGTGACCCAGTTAATACAAATGATCCCAAACCTAATGAGCCGTTTCGCAGGGTTTTATTACGTGACTACGGTGAGCTGCTACGTATCGTCGATCTTTTCATTCCAGCCACTTTTTCTGACCGCTACTCATTCGCGAGTTCTGTCCATTCTGTCGTCCGTTTTTTCCCCCCCAAAGACTAACATGGAACTGAAATTTTCGACGCTTTACCGGTTCTTCACAAAACCACCATTCGGCTGATTCAAGGGCCCATGTTCCTCTTCATAATGATGACCGTCACCGGCCCTTTTCGTCTTTTTCATCCCTTTTTCACCATGCGTTTTATTTATTCCCCATTAGTTTTTCTCCCGTGGAATACATAGGGACTGGCTTTCATAGTCTGCACTGCACTGAACTTTTTACCTGAATTTGTTTTGACCACTTGCTAGATCTTTTTCCTACTTTTATCATCCCTCGTTCCTTCCCAATTACGTCAGATACATTTTATTCAAGAATCTTTCTACTTTTTCATTCACCTTCCGCAGTGATATTCAACATCAGCCCTTATCAATCAAATACCTCACGACCACCGTCTTGAGCCGCACTCGTCTTTTTCCTGCTTTTATCATCCCTCGTTCCTTCCCCATTCACTTTAATGCATTTTAGTCAAAGTCTTTCCACTCAGCCAGTTTTCATGTCACAGCCACAAAACTTCATATTTAACATCAGCCCTCATCACTCACCACCTCACGACCACCGTCTTGAGCCGCACTCGTCTTTTTCCTGCTTTTATCATCCTGGTTCCTTCCCCATTCCTTTAATGCATTTTTAGTCAAAAGTCTTTCCACTCAGCCAGTTTTCGTAATACAGCCTAGAAACTTCATATTTAACATCAGGCCTCCTCCTCCTACCTCCCGACCACGATCTTGGGCCACTTTCAAATCTTTTCTTGCTTTTATCATCCCTAGTCCCCCATTCACTTCAGGGTGTATTTTCATCAAGCCCAGTTTAGGGTGTGAGGGATCTTAACATCTTAACAAGCGGTTTCTCTTTCCATAACTGCTAACAAAATAAAAAGCAGTCAAAGGAATGTATATTATTGATGTATATTTTTAAGTAGCAAATTTTTGCCTGATTGTTCTTGGTTGTGGCGTTGGCGTGGCGGGTCCGGTTGATAAAAGATCTTCGCGATAGTTTCATAGCGTTTCACTAGCCAAGTGGCTGAGTTTGGATAGCGTAAAGGTTGGAGTGGAAGCTTATGAAGTTAGTGCTAATATTGGTAGTGAATTATTGTGTGTATTGTGATTAAGGTTAACATGACAGTTTATTTTTCACGGTGTCTGTGGTGACTGAGGAGATGCCACTGTTTAGCACAGAGGCGTGGGAATGTGACATCCACTGAATGCTACCTCGCTCTCTCTCTCTCTTTTGGCCTCTCCATTTCTCTTTTTCCTTCTCTCCTCCTCCTTTGCTCCCATCTCTCTAACCCCTTTTTCTTTATCCCTCTCTTCCTTCTCTCCCTCTCTCCATCCAACCCCTTTCTCTCTCTCTCTCTCTCTCTCTCTCTCTCCCCTTTCTGTCTTTCTCTGCTTGTGCCTCACCATCTCTCTCCCCCTCCCTCTCTTTCTCTTACCTCTTGATCCTTCTTTCTCTGCCTCTCTCTCTCTCTCTCTCTCTCTCCTCTCTCTCTCTCTCTCTCTCTCTCTCTCTGTCTTTCTCCATGTATTCCCCACTCTCCCCCTCTTTCTCTTTCTTTCTTTCTTTCCCTCCCTCTCCCTCCCACTCTTTCTCTCTCTATCCCTCTCTCTGTCCTTCTCTCCGCTCCTCCTTGCTTCTAGCTCTCTCACCCCTTCTCTTTTCTTCTCTTTCACTCTCCCTCCCTCCCTCCCTCCCTCTTTCTCACTCCCCCTTTCTCTCTCTTCCTCCCTCTTTCTCAGCATTCCTCAACCGTTTTTAAATGTGTGGTGAGAGAATCTCTAACTTGAGCAGTATCTCTCCACATTAAGCCATACACGGCTCTCTTCACCACTGAGACTGTGTGTGTGTGTGTATGTGTGTGTGTGTGTGTGTTAGTGCTGCCTGTAATAAAACCAGAGGCAGTTTCATAATAAGTGTGTGTGTGTGTGTGTGTGTGTGTTTCTCTCTCTCAAGCAGACAAAATCGCTGCTAACTTTACTAGCGTTCCAGCTGGCGGCCCTATTTCACTCCAGGTGTGACGCCAGTGTGTTTTACTTTTCTCGCCTTATGTGAGTCCCGTCGTGCGGACACACACACAGAATTCTGTTTTGTGTGTGGGGCGTCGGGGTTGTAACTGCTCCCGCCCCCTCATTTCAGTACAGTGTGTGGACGCTTCATTTCCGCCCATGTCATCTAAAACTTGAAGCCAGGGGCAAATCCTTCTTCTAACACACACACACACACACACACACACCTCCCTGAATTACAGAGTCGGAGCCAAGCTGTGTGTGTTCTAGCGTGGAAAAGCAGGACCTGAGTGCTTGTCTGACGCCCAGACTGAGGCTGTTTGGGGGCTAATGCGTCTCCCTGGGCAAATTAGGCTAGGAGAAGCTTGGCTGAATACCACTGAGTGGGCTCATAAAACCCAGTTGTAGTGATGATTATTATTCTGATGTATGTTGATGAGGCCCGTGTTTCGACTTTAAACTTCATACACAGTTCTGTATCCAAACGTCAGTCCAGGTCCAGGCAGCCGGGGTGAGGTGGCGCTTCTGACCTCACTTTCTTTTCAGGACCAGGTAGTTCTCTGAGGTGTGTGTTCAGGGTGACTAAACACATAAACGCAAACTGATAGAATGCCGTTGATTAAAATATTCCCGTAAGATTTCAGTGTCCTCTTCCATACTTTCTACACCAAATTTATAACCAACAGGTTATGAAGCATCTTAAATACTAAGGACAAGGCAACGAGAATCAGGAAGAAATTTTGGCAAGTGGCGCTCTTCGATCGCCAAATGAAATATCGTTGCGCTTTTCTGAAATAATGTCGCGTTTTCTACAATGTTGTGTTTTCTGAAATGTCGTTCGCGCTTTCCGAAATGTCGTCGCGCTTTCCGAAATGTCGTCGCGCTTTCTGAAATGACGTCGCGCTTTCTGAAATGTCGTCGCGCTTTCCGAAATGATGTAGCGCTTTCCGAAATGTCGTCGCGCTTTCCGAAATAGCCATTAGCGCTTTCCGAAATGACGTCGCGCTTTCCGTAATGTCGCAGCGCTTTCCGTAATGTCGTCGCGCTATCCGTAATGTCGTCGCGCTATCCGTAATGTCGTCGCGCTATCCGAAATGTTGTGTATTCTGGAATATCGACGCGGGTTCCCGGAAATGTTGTCGCGCTTTTCGAAATGTCGCGCTTTCCGAAATGTCGTCACGCCTTCCGGAATGTCGTCGCGTTTTCTACAATGTTGTCACGCTTTCCCAAATGTCGTCACGTTTCTCTGATGTTGTGTTTTTTCCCAAATAGATTGCGCTTTCCCAAATACGTCAGCGTTTTTGGAGGTGTACGTCGCGTTTTCTACTGTGTTTTCCAAAATAAATTGGCGTTTAATCATCACATTTTTCTACGATGTGTTTTCTGAAATGTTGACACGGCCTCCCTGAAATGTCGCCTTGTTTCCTGAAATGTCGTGTTTTTTTGTTTTGACCTTTAGGGCCACCGTACTCTCTAGTGCTCCACATACAACGACACTGTAAATCCAAAAGAAGCTTAGTCGATATCACGTTCCTATCCTCTGTGTGTTTTTGTCGTCTTCCACAGTGCTGGCGTGGCGAGGTTAACTCACCGAAGTCCAAGTCAGGCGTGAGCGAAGAGATCTCACGCCTATTACGCCAGTGCTTGCCACACGAACAGGCTTCAGGTAACACACACACACACTATACACTCCCATTTTAGTCCATCAGAAAACTGGTGTATAAAATCGCGACCAACAAGAGCGTTTGAAGGTTAAGCAATAGTCAAGGCCCAAGTTTTGGCCGGTCCATAGAAGTTCATTAGTCTTGGCCTTTTAAAAAAATGAGATTTTTGTTACCTAAGTTTGCCAAAAACAAAAGGGCGATGCTCGCTTGACGCGACCTAAAGACTTCTCTCCTCCCTCTTCTATCTCATTAACATCATAGGTGGAGACACACACTCAGGGCAACAAACACACACCCGAACAGAAATCCGGCCTCTGGCCGTGCTGAAGGCGCGGTAAACAGATCATATATGAGCTCTGTTTCCTTACAGAAACACTGCATTTCCATCACACACACACATATCTCAACACAAACACACACACACCCGTCAATTCACCTCGCCAGGTGGCATCAAAGCATTTTTTCCAAAATTCCCTTTTGGTTTGTTATTATTGTTGCGGGAAACTGCGTGAAAACGCGTGTCGAGCGGATAATGGCTGATACAAACTGGTCTCGTATCGAGATGCTCGGACTCCAATACTAATTTATCTCGAAACTACTTTTCAGTCAAAGATTAATTAGTTGGGGACAAAGTTAGGGTCATCGATCATAAATATTTATTCCTTAATTTGGTACTCCGCTACCTCCAGCACTGGCCTCATTGGATCCCTGAGCAAGACCCTTAGCCCCAAGTTGCTGTCAGGGATGAAATGAGGAAGATTGGAAGTCGCTGGGAATAAGAGCGTCTGCTAAATGCCATAAATGTAAATGTGTTGGAGGTAGGAATCGAGACCCTAGCCTTTTGGTCCAAGGCAAGCATCTAACCACTGGACTTTGATTCGACATTTTACATACATTTTAAGAGTGTCTGCTAAACGCCATGAAATATCCATGTAAAATGCATTTGGCATGTTGGTGATCCTGGGGTTATTATACTCACCTCTGGACCATGAGGTTGTGGGGTTTGAATCCTACCTCCAGCACTGCCAGTGTCTGCTAAATACTCCAGTGTCTGCTAAAATATCATAAAATGTAAAAAATATCACATGTAAAATGCATTTATGGTGGGGGTCTAGTGGTTGAGACACCTCCTCTGGACCATGGTCATAGGTTCAAATCTGCCTCCTTTTTTGCCATCAGTGGGTCCCTGAGCAAGACCCCAAGTTACTCACATTGGAAAGAGACCCTGAAAATAGGAAAATGGAAATGCAAAAGATATGAATAGAGAGGCGATGGTCAAGTGGTTATGATACTCGCCCCTGACCACAAGGTTGTGGGTTCGAATCCTACATCCAAGACAATTACATTTAGCACATTTAGCAGTCGCTCTTACCTGTTCCCTAATTTCAGGGACGCTACCAGTGACGGTAGTGCTGGAGGTAGGATTCGAATCCACGACCTCTTGGTCAGAAAGCGGCACATCTAACCACTGAATAAATATGTGTTACATTCTTAATTTCTACATAAGATTGTTTTTTTATTACATTTTTTTAAAAGGATTTGTTTATCTGTTTCTTCTTGGTGGGGCCAGACAGGAGCGGTTCCAGTTTGGGAGGCGTGGTGGAAAAGCAGGCCGACCTGATCGAGAGCCTCAAGCAGCACAGCTGCAGCTGCTGAGCAAAGCGCCTCCTCGCCCTCACCTCCCAGATCAGAAGCTGACCTGGAGATGTGACATTTTTTACCCCTCGACGTCGTGGATCTGCGATTTTAAAAAGAGAGGCACGGCAGCGATCGCAGGGATTTTTAACCAGAAGAAGGAGCTCCTTGTAAAAGCTTTTAGTGTTTCTGGGGAAAAGCTTGTAGCACTGGCGATCATCCAAAAAAAAAAAAGCGGAACTGTTTTTTTTCTTTCTACACTTCCTGTAAGGGATGAGTTTCCAGCTAATGTTATATTGATTTAATTTGCACTGCCGGTTGAAAAAAGCACTGTCTTTTCACCACTTTGTGCACAGATTGAGTTCCATTTTTACTGCTTTTTTTTTTGCCAAATGTGAGTAATGACAAGTCCCTAAAACTGTGAAAGCGTCATTTTCTAGTTATTGTTGCTTGCTTTTTCTAACTGGGGTTTTAGGACCTGTAGCGTGTCAGCTTTCTTTCTCCTGTAATTTCCCTAGATTATTGGATATAGTATTTCTTCTGTATTTTTTTCCTCACCTCCTTTAATCCTCAATAAAGACTTTTAGAAAAATAACTTGCTATGCCTCTGTTTCCTTTTGTAGGCTCATTCTACATATTCTACACTCTTTACCTTGAATGTGTGGAAAAATTACACATCATGTGTAGCACTTTAGTTTACACATTTTGTGTTAATGTTTAGTAAAATTGTGTTGGAAAAAGACAGATCTTTTACACATAGTTATGTGTGGTTTTTAAAATAGACACATGTGCATTTGTTCATAGCGCTCAACACAATGTGTGTAACCAAGGCCAGCACATGTGTTAATATTATACATGTTTACACATCTTTGTGTTACAGTTCTTAACACTTTCACTGTGTCAAAAGTTCAAATGTTAACATAGTTCAGTGTTCAAATTAACACAAGCGTTGTCTAAAAACTCACCCACATTAATGTGTAGGTGATACAGGTTTTGTCCATTTAACACATTTTCTAGGTGTACTGTCGGATTTTGTCACCTGCTTCTTTTATCATTTATACCCCTTCCAGAGGTGGACAGTAACTAAGTACATTTACTTGAGTACGGTACTTAAGTAGGGTTTTTGAGTATCTGTACTTCACTTGAGTAGTATTTTATTTTGAAAATTCTGGCTTCAGCTACTACATTTTCAAGACAAATACTGTACTTTCTACTTCCACTACATTTCTATCAAGATTCTCACTACTCGTTACTTTCAAATCTGAGGATAAAGTAGATGTTATTCCCCTTTTCTAAAACGTGATTGTTGTTTGGCAGGTGACAGTCTGTCAGTAATCAGTAGGGTTACGTCACGCCTGTAGACTGGAAATATAAAACCAAGCTCAGACAGTTCTGCCGTTTTGTCTTGATTAACATTGTTGCTGTTGGAAAGTCATGACGCTAGAGGTGTAAACCTGGGTTTTAAGCAGGTTGGAATGTTGATTTTATGTTCTGAGCTGCATTTACAGCTACTGCACTGTCCTCCTGATTAACATACACATATATGTGTGCACACACTACCAGAGCTGTGTCAGAACCATGCTGTTTTGTGGGGGTGTGTGGTCTTACAATTAATTTATAAAATAAACTAACGACTGGTTTTCTTTATCAGTTTAAGTTGTGTTTCATTCAGGAACATTCTACCAACTCCTTATTCTACAGCTTCTACAAGTTAGTCAGAGGCCTTCTAGTCAGAGGTGTTCTAAGTGTTGTGGCAATAATGCAACAATGTGGTGAAAGAAGGCGTACTTTTAATACTTGAGTATTTTTTCAAACAAGTACTTCAGTACTTTAACTTAAGTAAAAATTTGACTGTACGACTTTCACTTGTATTGGAGTAACATTTGACTAGTGGTATCTGTACTTTCACTTAAGTAACGAAGTTACTTACCCACCTCTGACCCCTTCTACTTTAACGGTAACTCTCAATATAAAAAAGTAGTTGGACTACTTTTTCATGTCAGTTTTTAAGTGAGATCGTCATAGTTTCATATCAAGTGGTATGTTTTAAATATGGGAAATAAAAGTACTTTTATAGTGACCTTTTCTGATTGATCACCCGTAGTGCACAATCCCATTGTTCATTAGTGTTTTAATAACTCAGAATCTCTTTAACTTACAGAAACCACACGCATACCGTCAGAATCACAAAACTTCGAACTTACCACACATTATATTGATTCTTCTGTATGTGACATTATTTGTGAGTAATTCCGTGCACAAAAACTGAGGTAACTGCGTAAAAACGCATGAATTACATTATTCGCCACGTATCCATTTGCGTTAGACCGCGACTCAAATATGGAACGCCATCATGCGCAAAAACGGCCAAAAGCAGCTACATTTGTGGACCAAAATGAGTCCAAATTGGCTCAAAATTATTATATGTTATCATAAGTGTTTCCACCTGGAACTAACCTTAATTTTCTTCACAGTACTAAGTCACAGGCTGTCTCTGCCTAATAAAAACTCTGCAAGCCAATAAAACAGACACTGTTCTTACTATTTCTAGTAGTTATATCTACAGTTTCAGCACATAAGGCTACATAAAGCTAAAATGTTCTACAGGCACAGGTCAATTTTCACCAGAATTGGGCTGATTTCAAGACTGTCAGCGTTTACACATCTGAGCAGTGCAGGACGTCCTGAACAAGACACACAAACACACACACACTAGAATAAGTCTAAAAAAGTATAGAAAAATGCCCCAAATTGTTTTAAGTTGTAAGGGCTACAGTGAGTTGGTTCTCATATATTTATTTTGTGTAGCTTTCATTTACTGGAATGTAATACATTGAGATGGAAGAGAATTTGGCTCACGTTGGATTTTATTACCAGTTAATAGCAATTCACATCATTAGTTAGGATTTAAAATCACCTACAAGGTTCTAGTTTATGGCATTGTCCCATCATTTCCTAGAGTTAATCAATTTGTCCCAAACTTCTTTCATGATAATCTTCAATAAAAGTAGGATTTTCCACCGTGTCCTTCCACCACAACTAATGACCTGCTGTGTGTTAATTTTCCAAACTTGCAAGCCATTTATTGTACTCTTATAGTCTCATACTTATTACCAGTAGTGTGTAATCTCAATTTTTATAGGTTAGTTCCGCTCTATCCCTTTCTTTTACTTGAACACCCTTTTCTTTTATTTCAAATTTGCCTCGCAAGGGATTTCGCTGCCATTCCATAACATTTTTGCCATCTACCGTTGATCATTTTGCTTTTTATCTGCGTTCCTTTCACCACAAGTCAGAAGACGCTGCTTTGAAAAGAATACTTTTTTTATTTAATAAGAATAATAAAACATTTGAAGTGCATAACTTACATATAAACACATTCTCATTCAGTCCATGCTATTTACACTGATTGTGTGTGTGTGTGTGTAACTTTGGCGTATTTTTTTCTTTCTCATACAGTTCTCCGCACTCCTCCAATACTGTTTTGAGGCAACACGAGATCTTTGTGTCGCGCGGTTTTGCATAGCGGCATCGTAATCGGTCCTCGTTTGGCTTTCTACGCATCTGTGCTCCAAATTCTTTGGTTAACAACTTGTCGTGTCGTCTTGGAGGTTGGCGGACGTCGCAATGGCAGCTCAACGCTCGAAACATTGAACCAGCATCCATCTTTTTTTCTTTTGGTCCACATCTATAAAAAGAAGAGCACACGTTTAGTCACATTTGTGCAATACAGTAACTCACAATCTCAGTTCTCAACTCCGATTCTCTATATGACTATGCCGTGTGTGTTTTGTTAACTCCCAGCTTGCCTTGCCCTCATTGTGTATGTGTGTGTGTGTGGTGAGGTCAGAGAGCATAGGTGAAAGGTGACGACCCCTCTGGAGTGTCTGAAAACAGTAGGCGGCTCCAGGATGCTGTGGCTCCGGAGTGTGTGTGTTCTCGCAGTTGCAGCGTCGCTTCTCACACACACACGTTGCACCGTTCACACCCAGCTGACGGCCTTCGGTCTTAAAGCTACCCTAAGTAGCGCTTAGGTTTTTTTATTTTGCTTGTAAGCCACGTGTTATCGCCTCATTACGCCTCGAGTGACCCAAGGGTAGGAAGTGACATTTAACCTCACTTCAAAAGTATCCACTCCCTAAGTCTAATAAATAAACTTGTGTTCAGTGATTATAACTGGTCCAATATCAACAAGAATCGCAGTTGTCGTGGCTTTAAATCTCGCATTCGCACTCTGAATTTCACTACGTGGCTTGAAGCATTCTACCAACCTCCTAAAATGAATAAACAGACATCAATGATTTGTCAGGTAGCAATATGGGGAGTGTTACTTATTGTAGCGTTAGTGCTCTCAATCTTTTTATTCCAAATTCTGTCGCTTCACAACACTTAAAGTTAGAACCACTTCCCCAGTCTTCTAGTAAACTTTAATAGTCCATGAGAGCGCTGCTTACTTTTTGCTTTAAGGATTACCGCATCTTTATCACTCTTGTTCGTTTCTCTTATTGCAAATGTCCTCACTTATCTGTGGGGAATGTTACTTACTACTTACTCTCCTTCTTTTTCTTGTTCCAAAACCCTGGCCGCATTTTTGCATAGGCGGTCTGAGGTCATTTATACATCACAAAAACCTAGCCTTTCAGTTTTGTGTGTGTGTGTCTTTGAGTGTACTTGTACGCACAGCTGTTATTACGCCGGCTCCCGAACCTTGAGCTTTGCTCTCTACTGGTTATAAATCAGCCTTCAGCCACCACACACAAACACACATCATTAACCTCAAAATAACCTCAGAACCTCCATTTTCCTATAATTTGCCATGTTTTCTTCGAACGAGCGTGCGTAAAACAGCTAGTATTAGTCTAAACAGGATGTAGTCGGTCTTGGTGTTTTAGAGACGATTTCTGTGGTTCGTAGGGTCGATGCGGGTCCGAATGCCACCCATTCTTTACCATGTGTGTGCGTGGGGGGTAAGTAGTTGAAATTAGACATCGATGCAGGGGGTTGGGCGTTTCCTGGCCAGCTATGTTTGTGTCTCTCCATTTCAGTGGTGTGCGTATGTGTGAGTTAACCATCCTTTTGTGAGGTTTGTGTGAGTATGTGTCTGTGTTTTGTTTACTCCTCCCAATTCAAGAGAAAGTCTGAGAGCTCCGAAGATGCGCCAATTGCCGTCATTTAGTGCAGCGCTGTTTACCCACTGTGTGTGATTTTTTACGAAAGCTTGTGACCAGGGCCTGACTAATGAGACTTCTGTTAATTAATCTGATTTTGCCCTCCCTTGAGCACACACACACTCAGCTCACAATGGAGGGTTAAACTCTATTACAGTCTTAAATGAAACACACACAGGTTCGCAAGCAGGATTTGGTGTGTTGTCGTGGACTCGCTGGAGGCATTTCAGTCATCTAGCACCAGTTTGCTGATAGTTTATTTAGGCGGGAATGTTAATCATTCCTACTGGGACTCAGCTGTGATATCTTGAGCACTAGGTTTTCACATATCTAGACAACTTTGAGGACAAATTGGGTGCGGTTTGCCGTCTCTTGGGTAGGCTTACCTCAGGGAAAGGGTACTCTGGAGTGTAAAGGGAGGCAGCGCTTGTGTGGGCAGTGATGCCTCCGATATTTTCGTCTCAAGTTCAAAAAATCTGGAATGTACAAGAAAACAGTCAATTATTAACACTAATCAAAAACCTAGAACAACTAGCTGCAACAGTCAAAAAGGCCCTGAAATGTGAAAATATCTGATTTGAACTGTCAAACCACTATATTTAAGCCTAACTGGGATATAGATCGTCACTATAACATCTGATCTTTGCTCATTCCTGGATTCGCACTAATTGAGTTTGTCCATTCAAGACACTTCTGGCGTCCTCATTCTCTGCTTTCTATTTTCTTGATACACATTCGCCACATTTAGCCTTTATTGTTTGAGAAAAGCTTATAGAAAGCTTCTAACCACTGGCTTAGCATCGCACAGCATCGGGATGGTAATTTGGCGCCATAGGCTTCCATTCAGCGCTAATTAACGCCGACTTCTCTAAGCTCCAGTACAGACGTTACGCATGCAAAAACTAGAATTTCATTAAAAACTTTCATTAACAAGTTTAAAACCCCTGTTTGCGCGTAACTCTCTTTTTTTCTTCCTTATTAATTTAACTTTCTTTATAATTTAATTACTTTGTTATGGCTGGTTTGGAGTAAAAAAAAAAAGGCCGGGGGGGAGGGAAAGAGTCCGATCGAAAAACCCTTTATTTATTTATTTATTTATTTATTTACTTACTTTTTTTTTTTTTTTTTTAGCCCAAATCTCTAAAATGAAGCTACTGTCATTAATGTTAGGATGCGAATCAATTCGATTGAAAGACGCACTCCTTTAACTTGCGCACTGCGCCTGCTGGATGTGCATTGAGATGCGAACATCCGACTATCTCCGTCGCGCATCTTTTGACCAAAAGTATGTGAGAGCCATATAAAGCCACCTTCATCTCCTCCCTTTTTCTCCTCTCTTTCTCTCGGGCTCTGCGGTAGCCGTATGCTAATATCTCCTGTCCATTGTGGCCGACGGCGCGATTAACAATAGCAGCGCCCGCGGACATGCGCGTTAATGCGCGGCTCCGACGTGACGAGGGGGGTCGGAATTTATAGACCGCGGCCAATAATCCTTATACACACTGTAAGATGCTGTAAAAGACCCCCAATTAAAGCTGGAGCGATACACGGCTCACAATACAGCTCTCATTGTGCGAAGCACAAAACAAATTCGCCACATTTTTGGCTGTTTGTTTCACACTACGACACTTGGAGAGCGATACGATTACATTTCCCATACGTTATCATTCATTCATTCATTCATTCATTCATTCATTCATTCATTCATTCAGATAAACTGAACTTTTTTTTATATATTAGCGTAATAAAAGTTACAGAGGGACCTTATTGATAGCTATTTTGTCATATCTATCAAATTAAAAGTCTCGCTAAAAACATCCAATACGATGAAAAAAATAATAATAAGTGTATGTTTGGCAAAACGCCCATATTTTATATATAACTGTGTCAAGTAATTTAATTATTTAACTATTGTTGAAATGTCTATTTAAGTATAACTAGCACTATATGGCACTTTTAAAATCTTTATTAATGAATGCTGGTTTGGAGCCATTAAAAAACTTCCATCAAATAAATAGTCCCGTTAAGAAATCGCATGATATAATGTATGCCCTTAAGATAACAATAAAAAGCAGTTAAAGTCCTAAAACAATTATATTTTAATCCTTTTTCAGTTTAAAAAAAAAAAAAAAAGATGTCTTTAATCACAACTCACCATTTACACAGCAGAAAATACAATTTGCACTTTGTTTTAAACATTTATTTTGTGTTTTTAATACTTTAGGATTGCGTTCTCTTTAATATAACCTATTTGCTTAACCTCATTTTAAATTCCTGTCTTAGTATTGAACCAGATTTCATTACCAGGAATATTTGTAGAACTTTGTATATGCCAAATAAGGACCCTTGAATCTCTAAAAAGGTTTTTTTAGTACTTTGTATTAACCTAAACCACTTGAACAAATAAAAAAGACTCTGAAAAGTTTTTATAAATAAAAAAATCTCAGGTTTCTCTTGAGCTCTAAAGACTCTAAGCAGCACTTAGGAGCCACTAAAACCCAGTGACCCTGAACCAGGAGTCAGTGAAGCGCATCTCTCTTCACGGAGAGGCTCATCACTGCGAAACGGTATCACTTTACCTCTACGTGACAATTTCTCCAGCATAATGGAATCTGCTAATGCACAGAGAAAGTGGTGTTTTTGATATTTATGGTGCCTGATCTCTCTAAGTTGGTGCATGTTTTTGTGTTTGAATAAACCCCTGCTCAAGTATCACATTCATCAACTAAAATCCTGCAGACCATCAAACTGTGCAGGTTGACTTGGCTCAGTTTGCAAAGGGTTGCAATCAGAGTCAGTTTGCATTAGAAATTAGCTCGAGGAAGATTAAAAGTTTTGGTAACTTGAGCCATGGCCCCTGCAGTCTTAAAATGATATGTTATATATATATATACATGGCCCATGAAGAAGTTTGTCAGACTTTGTGGTTTTCAAAAAAGTCTGTATTCCATTTCATGGAAGCCAAAAGTATTCCCTCTACATCATCACCAAAATATACTTATTAGATGAGTTTCATGCATTTTTGCAAGATTTGTTTTTCAATTTACCTTGTTTCTGTGCGCAGGCCAGAGTCAAGACCGCGAGAAGCAGGAGCAGGAGGTACAGCGGATGGAAGAACCTCATGTTTCCCTTGTTGATTCCTTCCTTCCCAAGTCTCAGAGTAGAACGAATGTGAGCTGCAAGTTTTCTGGTCTCGTCTTTCTCCTCTCTGTCACCTGTCACTCTTTTTTTGTTCTCTTCCTCCACTGCTTTTAGGGTTAATGATCAAGTAGTGGAAATCCTTCAATGCGCTTCCAGTTGCTTCTCTCTCTCTCTTGACTTATGATCTCTCTCTCTCTCTCTCAGGGGAGGGATGGATGGATGACCCAAAGGCAGTTTGAATGTAAAGTCTGAACAATCGTGCCATCTCCCCCTCTTTAAACAGACAAGAGAAAAGGGGGGCGGAGCCAAAGGAGAAGGTAGGAGAAAAGGACTCTTAAGAGTGGGCGGGGACAGGGCACATCCCTCACACACACACACACACACACACACACACACACTTTGCATTGCACATATTGACCCCACATGTAGAAGGTAATGGCACTGACAGGAAGGTACCCTCCCCCCTCTAAGAATGGCTGACCTCTTTATGGGGTTTGGGAGTGTGTGTGTGTGTGTGTGTGTGTGTGTGTGAATGTGTGACTATACTGTATATATAAATTAGAGGTTGTATGTCATGTCATTTCCTGAAGTAAGTTTTTGTGCAGATGAGAAAGTTACTCTAGAGAACGTTTACAGGGTTTACAGCTGTGTGTGTAAGACCTGGAGGGATAGCGGGAATGTGTGTTAAGTGAGAGAGTCGGTGTCTGTTTTAGGTTAGAGATTATTACAGCAGTGGTCAATGAGGTGTGTGTGATGGTCAGCGGTCAGTCAGTTTGGTTTGTATATGTGTGTGCATGTGCGCAAATGAGTTGTGAAACTCTGGCCAGAGCTGTTGGATCGATGAGGTCTCGTTGCACTAATGAGCTGTGATTTGCCTCCACTACACTGCCAAGAACAAAACACCACACAGACACACACACACTTCGGATACACAAGTGGACATTAGCTCTAAGCAGCTGCTGACCATTAAGGTCACACACCAGGCCTTGGAATGAACGAATGAATAAGTGGATGGATGGATGAATAGATGAATGGATAGACCGATGGATGGATGGACAGATAAATAGATGGATGAATGTATGGATGGATGGATCAATAGATGGATGGATAGATAGACAGATGGATGGATGGATAAATGGATGAGGACGAAAGAGAAGGGAAATTTGAGAATTGAGAGAGAAAGAAATGAGTGGTGAAAGGGAGAAAGAAGTAGAAACAGAGAAAATGAAGGAGTGAAAACAACAAAGGAAAAGGGAAGAACGTTGGTTTTAGAGAGAGGGGAGAGAAAGAGAAGCAAGGAGAGGTGTAAGGGCGAAAGAAAAAGAAACAGTGAAAATGAAAGAGTGTAGAAAAGGAAAAGTTGGTCTTAGAGTAAAGAGTGAGAGATAACAGAGAAGGGAAACAGAAAGGGAAGCAACAAATGGAGTGAGAGAAGAATGGAAAGAGAGAACGAAGAAGAAACAGAGAGACCAGTGGAAAAAAAAGGAAGGGAAAATGAGAAGACGAGAAAGAGACGAGAAGAAAGAAAAAAGAGAAGGAAAATGCTCTTAGAGAGAGGGTAGAGAAAGAGGGAAGAAACCGATCAAAAAATAAAAGAGAGTAACATGAGAGAAAGATAGCAAAGAAAGGAGAGGTAGGTGCAGGTAGGAGAGAAGGAGGAAGAAACAGAGAAAGGGAAAGAGTGAAGAAAGAAAAGAGTTGTTTTAGGGGTTAGAGGAAAGGGGGGAGGGAGAGGAGAGAGAGAGAGAGTAAAAATTGTCCGATTTTTATACCATGAATATAATATAATAAGAACCATCAAAACTGTGGGTGGGGGTGTGTGCCAAACGAGCACATTCTTCCCCTTAATAGGGATAGTCCACCTAGACGGAGAGCCTTCACTTTCGTCCCCTCCCCTTTTGCGCGTTCCATTTCGCCAGCCCAATGTGATGCTAAATCGGACAGATACTACTTTCTGGGTGTGTGTTATGGGTCCGGTATGGTATGGTAATGGCACTGGACACACACACACAGACACCCCGTCTGTCTCTCTCTCCTTCTCTCGGAGTGTGTGTGTGTGTGTGCGAGTGTGTGTAATGGAGCCAGAGTTGTTAACGGCCTCTCCATTGTGTGGACGATGTGTAAAAACTGGTACGATGGTATGATATGCAAATCAAGTCTCAGGCCCATCCAGCGGATCAATGGCAGCAAATATCAGACAGTTTGTTCGTGCATTAATGTGTATGAGATCTATTAGTGTGTGTGCTAGGGTGTGTGTGTGTGTGTGTGTGTAAGGGTGGTTCTGACCTAGACTTATTTTGGAGGCACATTTTAACCTCTACGCATGCAAACTGGGGACAAAAAACGAATGTAAGAAAAGTAAACGAGCAGAAAGAACAAGGTCCCTTCACATAAACAAAGAACAGCTTTGCTTTTTGCTAGTAAGGACGGGGTTAGGATTAGGTCTAGGATTACGTTTAGGTTTGGCTTTAAAGGGGCTGTTCAGCTATAGAGGGAAGTTCGGGAGTAAAAGTCAAACTGTATTTTAGTGGCCTTTTGGGATACGAATGCAACTGATGGTGGTAAATCAGTCTCATATCGAGCGGAAACCGTATCGCGGCAGACTTTGTGACATCGGCAGACCTCGAATCATTGTCCATTGAGTCGATATGTGACCCGATCTGCCGTAATGAGTCGGAAGTCGGCGTTCTATTTATTTAGATACGGGCCGATTATGTTGACAAACATCAAACATATCGTTTTTTCTTTTTCGGTCTTATATGAAAGAAAAGGTCTTGAAAATTAATCTGGTCTCCAAAAAGGAAAAAAACGATATTTTTATGATGTTTGTCAACATAATCGGCCCGTATCTAAATAAATAGAACACCGACTTCCGACTCATTACGGCAGATCAGGTCACATATATTATTGTATCGGGATGAAACTTGGGATTTACAGCCCTAGTCGTTTTTTGTGCGTACATCTTAACCTGTCTTGACCGGCATATTGGAATTGGTGTTTGGGTTCATAATGAAACCCATCTGTGGTGTGTATCTGTGTGTGTGTGTATGTGTGTGTGTGCGTGCGCACCACATGTTAGTCTAGCCTTTGACCGTGTGACCAGGCCTGACCGAGCCTGTGACCATTTATCAGAATTTTTGGTTTGATATTTCGCTCTTGCTGTGGATGAGGTAAAAGTGAGGAGTTAAAAACATATAAGTGTGTAAGCGTGGGTGTGGGTGTGTGTGTGAGCACACATGCATTTCTACCATTCTGGGTGCACGAAACAGCCACCAATATTTCCAATGTTCCCCAAAACTGTAGTTGTGAGTCAAGATTGCACTTCATTGTAAATAAAATATAAATCTGGTTCAAGGACTGGACAAGAAATTCAAATTCAGCGAGAAGAAATTAATTATTAGAAATTTGGCACTCAGCACTACCAAAAAATAGCCCAAAAATATATATACAAAGTGTGTATCTGTGAATGTGTGTAACTGCTGTTTCCCAAAATCAATTTTTTGGGGGGTTAAGTGTAAGATTAGGCTTAGCCCAAGGCTTAAGCCTTAAGTGGTGTACTTATGACCTCTTGACCTCGCAACAATATCCAAAAGCAAATGTGTGTGTTTGCACCGTTGTGTGTGTGTGAGTGTGTGTGTGTGTGTGTAGGTGTGTTTGCGCACATAAATTTGTGAGTTTTGGGCCATATATACCATCGTTGCTATAGATGCTAAGTGGGCCAGGCTAAACATTACACCTGGTGTGTGTGTGTGTGTGTTTGTGTGTGTGTGTGTATGTGTGAGAGTGACTACACATTCTCTGAGCCTTTTTCATGCCAATTAGGATTAGAACCCAGCATGCAGCTAATGGATGAGGCAGGGAGAGAGACAGAGCAACAGTCCAACACTTCACCTCTAAAGGCAGCCTTTAACCCCCATCCGAGTCGCGTGTCTCCACACAAGTGTGTGTGTGTGTGTGTGTGTCTTCCTTCACCATCGGCAAAGTGATTTACTGCTTTATTGCGTTTGCAAAAATGTTATGCCTCAATGTCAGGCATTCCTCATATGTTCAGCGCACCAGCAAGTGTGTGTGTAACTGTGTGTGTGTAAAAACTCCTTGTTAGCGCATTTTGTCCTCTGCTCAATTTTCATTCACTCCATTTGAATATGCTAAAGGATCGCCATTGTTATTCTAGGCACCTGGTAGTGGTGGACGCCGGTTCCAACTGGCTTACGCTCGGTGAGTGTGTGTGAATAAGAAAGAAAAGATTTAGCACAAATAAATCTTACAAATGTCATTTCACGATCATAGACACAAATCAACTGCTGTTGGAATATCGGTGCATTTGTGCGCGTGTGTGTGTTTGTTAGGCAGTGACAGGTGCAGCCGCAGAGTCTGGAGTCTCCGTGTGTGTGTGTGTGTTAGTCGGTCAGTCTTGTCTGTCTTTCTGCCTGTGTGCCGGCGTTTACTTTGTGAGGGATTAGATGTCGTCATTGGGATTAACCTGCCTCCAGCAATAATCCCTCTCCTGAGAAACAGAGGTTACTGATTCCTGTCCACACACACACACACACACAGAGATTCCTCTGACTGGTGTAATTAGAGTTTCTTGTTGCTAATTAGTCACTTAATGAGTTAGTGAACTATTGGATTTCTAGACAAATGAAGACTGAAAGTCAGGTCTCGCTCTCTCTCTCTCTCTCTCTCCCCCCCTCTCTCTCTTTCTCTCTCACTCTCACACATACACGCAAGGACTATTTACTTTTATGTGGACTGTCCCTCCCAAAAAAAAAGGTCCATACAATGCATAAAAACTTGTCCATACACACAGACACTAGGTGTATAAATCCTCACACACAAAACCTGTTCTTCACAAATACTTAAACAGTCTTTCTCTCTCTCTCTCTCTCTCTCTCTCTCTCTCTCTCTCTCTCTCTGTCACACACACACACACACACACATCTCACAATACCTAACAACCTGTCCTCAGTCACACACACACACACACACACACACACAGAGTTTTACAGGCTTTTAGGGGACAGTCTCATCTGTCAAAGTCCTAGCATCGACTCCCTTAATGAGTAAATGATGTAAATAATGATGAAATATAAATAATAATAATAAATAATGAATAATGTCGAAAGATTAAATAATAATGATAAATAATGTTGGAAACAATACTGCATCAACAATTCACGAAACTTCACTTATCACTTGTCCTCACAAAGACACAAATCAGGTCAGGACCTCACAAATACCAAAAATGCAGACACACACACACACACACAGACAGAGTCACCCTGACCTCTCTCACACCCCTGTCCCACGCAGCAGAGGTCGAGTCCATCCCACAAGAGCTAGAACACATGATGTGCCCATCAAAAGCCAAACACACACACTTACAGACTACGAAGTTAATAGTCAGGCCTGTCAGGTGTGTGTGATCATATGCCGTGTGTGTGACTAGAGGAAGCATTATCAGTATTGAATGTTTCTGATTGTTTCTACAGCAGATAAGAGCCACATCCTCCCATAACCTTCCTTCCTCCTACACCTTCCTTCAAGCCCCTTCCTCCAGTTTTACAACACACACTCAAACACACACACACACACAAGAACACACACACTCACACAGTCTCAGTGCATTGCCCCCCTCTAGAGTTTATAACGCTCATATAGTTACTTCCAGGAAGCTAAACCACCCTCTCTCTCCTTTTTTCTCTCCTCTCTCTGTTTATTTGTGTCTCTATTTCTTCTTTTTTCCCTTTTAACTTATCTCTCTTCTCCCACCCATTTTTTAAAATCCCCCCTTTTTAAAGACACTATCCACCGTATTTCTGCGTTCCATTGTTCTTCCCTTTCTCTCTCCCTCTCTCATCTTTCACTCTTTTACTCTTGCGCTCCTACTTTCTCCGTCTCTTTTTCTCGTTTTCTTTTTTCCCTTTTTACATTTCCTTACCTTTCTTCTTTCTTTTCACTATTTCCTCTCTCTCTCTTTTTCTCTCTCTCTCTCTCTCTCTCTTTCACTACTCTCTCTACCAGCCGCATCTTCTCTCCCCTCCAGTTTCTCTCTTTGTTTCTTCTTGCTTTTCTCCACTCTTCTCTTCTTCCCTCATACCTCCATCTCTCTTTATCTCTCCCCTCCATCTCTCTCTCTCTCTGTTTCATCTCTGCAACTCTTTCTGGTTATTAAACTTGTGGGTAGTTTCTGATGCAGCCGTACTAAACCCGCTGCATTTGATAGACACTTTTTATATTACACAGTTTATTATTTATCATATGTACAAACTTTAATGTGTGATATATCGCTGTTGTATACATATTTAACAGTTTTTGTTGAAAAATTAGTTACAATTATTGCTGAAATTCCAGAATTCAATGTTATATTGTGTCCAGCAGAGTGTGCTGTGTTCACATTCAAACAGCTGTAAGAATATCAATAGTTATCTACTGTACACATCTCACATCCAAACAAACGTCTTGTGTTCGTTCCTTTGGCGAAATATTATATGCATTCACCTCAAAATAGATTTATTACACATTGTTAAAGCGGCAATTTGCAAAATATAGCTGAATAAATGAAAAAGAAATAGGCGCTAATGTCGCTCACAGTTAACGACAGCTTATTAGGACTTTTAACACGAATCCACACTCACGCTAAAATGGTCGTTAGCGTTCATTAGCACCTAGACTGCGTTTTTTTGTTATTTTTATTCAATAAAGGAGTGTAAAAGAAAAACCTGACAGGAGTTTTACTCGCTGAACACATATGTACACTCACACTGCTACATCGTATTGTCTTTCTGAGGTATTGCTGTTGACGCACTGAACACTTTTACTGCTGAAACATTTTTATAAAACCATTTGTTCCATATGACGGCCATGCAGTAATGTCCTCACAGTGTCACAAAATAAAATCGGACAAATCTCAGGTTTTACCACCCTTTAGTGAACACAAATACTTACAAACCTGTACACACAAATTCTCTCTCTCACACACACACACACACACACAGTCTTGTATTACTATCTTTGTGAGGTCCTTCCATAGACTCCCATAGTGACTAAAGTACATAATTTTACACCTACACCTAATCCTAACCCTAACCGTAACCTCAGTAACCAAAAGCACATCTTTTACCTCTTTTAGTTTCTCAAATAAAACAAGCACATTTTCTATAAAGTCATTTTTCCTCATGGGGACCTCTCAAATGTCCCCACAAAGCCCAAAAAAACAGATAAAAGTGATTTTAGGGGCCAAAAGGTCCCCACAATGTGATAAATACATGAAGACACACACACACACACATACACACACACACACACACACCCTTATACTTATATAGTAGTGAGGACCTCCATTGACTTCTATATTACTGTATCTAAATAATACTACACCTAACCCTAAACATAACCTCAGTAACCAAAAGCTAATCTTTCTACACTTTTAGTTTTGCAAATATTTTTTTTTGTAAAAGCAGTTTAAAGAAGTGAGGAGCACTAAAAAAAGTCCTCACTTCCCAAAAATGTCCTCACTCTGCTGGTTAAAAACTCATTTTGGTTCTCACTAAGTAGCAAGTACAAGAACACACACACACACACACACACACACACACACTTGCATATATTAATATATCTTGTATATATCTAATATGTGTATTTACACATGTTAAGAGTCAAAGAATATCAGTTTCACACAGGATCTGATCATTAGACATGCCAGAAATGTGGCTTTTGTGGCAAGCCAATAAAATCAAACAAACTAAAAAGGAATGAAAAGAAACCTTTACTATTACTATGTAATTAAATTGATAACAAGCTTTCGTGCAACTTCCATAAACTGCAGGTGTGTTGTACTGTATGTTCAAAGCCAACTTTTTGTCATTAAGGACATTTTAAACAGAAGTGGGCTTCGCTTAAATAAGGAACGTATAAACCAACACCTTTGACCCAGTTGAAAATTGAAAGTTGTAAGTGGTAGAATTGCCATTCAGGTGCATTCTACTACAGAAAAGAAGCTTTCATGACTGCTATTCCATTTGTATTGCAATGTGTTTTTTTTTTGACATTGCATTTAAACGTTTCCAAGAGTTATCATTTAGCTTCATCTTCATTTAGCTATTCAGCAAGAAAAGAAAATTTATTGGCAAAGGGGATTAATCACATTTTTAAAAAATGATCTACTACAGATCTCATATACAACTCTGTATCTATTATGGTTGTAGTGCTAAACCAACACAATTTTAACTATATAATGTAATAATTAATAATCAATTGGTCACTTAAGTGCTTAATGCATAAAAATGCACCACTTTTACAAAAAAATTAATATTTTATTGGGCATGGGGTTCATACTATCACTAGAATGTTATAGAATGCTGTGACCTGGGCAATCAACAATTAGTGGGAAATTGGACTGAAATATAATAATGAGAAGTCCTGCGCTGTCTCACATGAAAACAAGATACAAGGCACCAGAAATATGATTATCTTTTCCAGGGGCCAGTAATTATATTTCATTAAGCTAGACAGACTGTAGATGTTTCCAATCTTGTCACATTCAAGATTATGTGAGACTTTGTGTTTCCAGGAGCTCTGAGTTTGCAGTCGTCACTGAGGATTTCTGCTTTCTTTTTAAGCTGCCCTTCCAATGTGATGTTATCTGCTCTGTTCGATTCTTTTCATCTGTGATTGAACACACACATGCACATGACATGAACCCACACTCTTAGCAGTACAACATACACCAGCATGTCAGGTTCACAGCTGTGAGAATGAGCTCAACTGGGCTCCTGTGCTCACAAACTGCCTCAAGACCAATAGATGGCTAAAATGAGTGTAATAGCATACTATTGTCCATACATTATATTGTTGCAGTAAGGAAGGTTGAAATCATTAAGAGATTAAGTGTAGGCATGGTTAATGTAGAACACTGGATCGTGAGTGTGTCTGAGTGTGTGTACCTCGTTTGTCATCTTGGCCGTGTGTATAGATGGCAGCGAGGCCGAACACACAGAACACGGTGAAGGCTATGAAGATAAAGACCAACTCCAAGCCTGAGAATGGAATCTCCATAACACAACTTCACACACACACAAAGACACAGTGTTGACTTTTGGATCAGACGGATAATATGGGTAGAAGAACACTATAGTCCTTTTAAGACATATATGCAAGCCAGAAAAACAAGCCAAAATTGTGCTGTGATTTTGTGTGTGTGTGTATGTGGACATATACAAACTGCAAATTAAAATACTTATAATAGATATTTTTTTCATTATAAAATCCAAAGTAAATATATTAAAATATAATCATTTAAAGGATAAAACATATGCAGTACATAATATAATGTGATGTTTTCAGGCTCAGTATTTACACTTTAACCCTCAACATGAGGATTTCACAAAGATAATAGTCTATAAAAGGATCCACATTTATAGCTTCCCGTTGAGAGAGAGAGTCAGTATTTTTACCTTCATATAGTCAGAAATCTTTCGTCATCGTTGACGTTTTTAAGCATAGTTCATACTACAAGAAAGCTCCTCTCAGTAAAGCCAAAGTCCTCATTCTTCACCTCGTGTCCTCAAACCACGTCATCACACTCTCACTTAACAATCTCATACAATAAACGTTTCGTGGTCACACACTTGAATGTTATTGACTTGCCCTTTATGCAAATACACACACATACGCGCCATATCAGTTTCTGTTGAGTACAGGGTGTTGTAAAATGCTGTAAAAATAAAGTCCCTATCTTGTTATGGGTGTGCTGGAGCCTCTGTGGACCTGGCTGAAACTGCTCCGAGAACAGTTCAGGAAAGTTCATTAATCCCATATAGTCCTGCTGCTCTTCACTCTGCCCTGGTCCGGAAGAATCCATTAAAAAAGGCTGGATTTCAGAAAGTGTGATGTGATGTTTCATCCCAGATGAGGTTCAGATTCAGACTATGACTTTGTCTTTATGTTGTTCCCCTTCTTCAGAAAGAGAGAGAGAGAGAGGGGGAGGGAGAGCATTATGCCACGCTGACATAGTTTGTTTGCACAGTTTGCAGGTGGAGCAATTACTTACCTTCATCTATCTACAGTACTGTGCAAAAGTTTTAGGCAGGTAGGAAAAAATGCTGAGAAGAGAAAAGAATGCTTTCAGAAATATAAATAATGATTGTTTATTTTTATCAATTTACAAAATGCAAAGTGAGCGAACAAAAGAAAAATATAATTAAAATAAATATTTGGTGTTACTACCTTTTGCCTTCAAACCAGCATCAATTCTTATAGGTACACTTGCACAAAGTCAGGGATTTTGTAGGATTATAGTCATTGTATTATTTTGTAGTCATTATATTATTTTGTAGGATTATAGGATTATAGATCTGTGGTTAGTTCTTCAAGATGTTTGGAACAACCTACCAGCCGAGTTCCTTCAAAAACTGTGTGCAAGTGTACCTAGAAGAATTGATGCTGTTTTGAAGGCAAAGGGTGGTCACACCAAATATTGATTTGATTTAGATTTCTCTTTTGTTCCTTCACTGCATTTTGTTGATTGATGAAAATAAATGATTAACACTTCCATTTTTGAAAGCATTCTTTGTTTACAGCATTTTTTCACACCTGTCTAAAACTTTTGCACTGTACTGTATATGTGTTTGTCTATCGTGGCTAGAAAACCTTGTAAGAATAGAATGTTCTAGATCATTTTCGGATTATACTTGATGCTATTATCACATGCATGTAGGTTACGAATACCAAAAATCATTTAGAAGCTATTCAAATATCTTAGATCACCGTGAAGACTGTTATAGGCTTCAGTTCTGACAATAAAACCTGAAATAGACCCAGAAATGTACTGTAAAACCACATTGTAGTTTTAAATCATTGTGGATGGACAGATTTGCATATGATTGTTGATTTAACAGATGAAACGATTAAATCATTTCTTAAGTCCTAAGCAATGATTTTATTACCTTTGGAAGATGTGCATCTCTCCTGTATCATGCCATGCAAGGTGAAGAGAGCAAAGATGAGAAGACAAAAAAGAACAGTGTAGTTCTCCAACTCTGTAAAGGGAGAGGCCATCTGCTACACACACACACACAAACACACACACACTTAAAAAGACTACATCTACTTTTCTGTACCCATGTTCTCTGAACATCTGAACTTGTGACCATGCTATAAAAGTAGCCTAAATGTAATGCTACACAAGCTATTAAGTTACACCCCTTAGGGTCAAAGTCAAGATCACACACCTCCTCCACACATCATATAAAGATGAAACACTGAAAACTCTTACTGTCAGAAGCAGAACCACTTTCAACCGGAATTTTCAACACTTTTTGGGGTGACCACCAAGTGTGTGTGTCTTGTGCAGGTGTTTTGCGTCTGCCTCTCTGCGTCCACACGCTGTAATGTAATATGATGAGGAGGTAAAGCCTGAGTGGGGCTCATATTGCCTCGTTGTGTTGTGATAACCAACAACCAACGCTCTCGCTTAGATACCCGCACTTTAACAATCGTTAAAGTTAATAATTTTTTAGTTACTTGCTTCTAGGATAGCAATATGCAAACTGATGATACTCTGCATACTCTGTACTATACATAATGTGGATTAAATATTTTGTGGTGCGTAATACTTTTAATCATCAAGGAAAACTTCAGGTATTAATATATGTCAAAAGGATTTTTACCTTACCTGGGAAAAGGCCTGAAGACAATCGCCGTTTAGTCCTGACCAAGCTGTTAGACTGTTATTTTACCATGTGTTAGGGGCTGTAAACTGCTCTGCTTGCTGCCATCATGCCATTACATTTCCTTGACTTACACAAGCATGTCAGTTTTTACATTTTGTCATCACAGTTTTGTCATCACGGGTTTGCCACCACTTGCCTTAAGTCTTGCAACATAAGACTCACTGAGGACAGCATTGCTGTAATTCCTTTTACCAGTAGGTAAATTTTAAATCCATCGATCTAATTAATAAGTATTACATGATGAAGAGAATGATTGATTGTCATTGTGAGCACACCACACGCACAGCACAGCACACAGTGCACCACAACGAAATGTGACCTCTGTATCTGAGCCATCCGTGAAGGAGCAGTGGGCAGCTTTTTCGGCATCGCCCGGGGAGCAGTTCTTGGGGACAGTACTTTGCTCATGAGTACCTCAGAGATACCTTTATTGGTAACCAGGAACCATGGGGGGCCAACTCCCTGACCGTTACGCTACCAACTGCCCCAATAATAATCATTGTTTCGGACAAAAACAGGCTGATTCCAACTCTCGTGAGAAGAGACAGCAACTTGATTTAATGCAAATAATAAATAACCAAGACACAGTTTAACCTCTGTTGTTTCTTTCAGGGGCAATCATCATAAGGTGTAGGTGTAGCAGGCTGCAGATCTGATTCCGGTTATGGTGTCGCTGTCAGCTGGAGGAGAAAATGCTTGCTCCAGGTAAGGAGCGTCTGTGCGTGTCTGGCAGTAGGTGAGGCTCGCGGTGTTGTAAGCTGATTACAGAACCACAGCAGCCCGCACTGCCCCTAGAGGGGGGCCGGAGATTTGAGTCTATAATAACCCCTTAAGTCCCTGCAGGCCACGTGATCGGCGACCGGGCTGTGGACAATCATCTGTTTTTCTCTGTCTTTCTCATTAGTTCACAGATGGAGTGAGAAAGGCCGACTTGACTCCGGCAAAGTCTCCCTGGCTTTTCAGCCTTGACGCTGGATTTGTTTTCTATGGTAAGAGATAAGCCTGTTAAAGATTGGAAAAGTTTAGGCCTTCCTCGTGGCCGCAGCGAGGACCAAGAGGATGGCATGAGTTTGGCGGACGTGAGCCGTAACGCTCAGAAGGAACAGACAGAATCGTGAACGGTGTCACAATGCCCGTGCATCAGATCTCAGTGGTTCCCGCTAGTAAAGAGACCACAACCCAAAGCTCAAGAAGAAGCCGAGATAAGAGTAAGGAGAGGGAGGTAAGAGACCATCACAAACACCTTATGATTTACTCTGGATCTCTATACAAGTGGCTGTAAACAACCAGATAAATGAGGAGACTCTAAACTCTACCTTCATGGAGATTAGTAAACGCACAGTTTTGTCCTCCGATAGCCCGCCATCAAATGCCCGATGTTGACTGTAGAAACATTCTTGACTGTATATTTAGGGTCTTTTTGACACTCTCGCCCAAAAACCTCCAGCAGTGCCACTGTGTCTCTCACACACACATAGCAAAACAGCACACATCAGCATGTTTTTGTCGCTGCTTTGTTGAAAATGAGTCACCGTCTACAGAACAAAAGGTGTGTGTTTGGGGGTGTCTCTTGGTCAGAAACTGACCAGAAGAGAAAGAGTTATTGTGATTATTGACCTAAAAATGTACCTTCCAGAAGGAGCCATGACCCAGTTCTACCTCACCTGATGCAGTCAGGCGAGTTGGTTTAAAGACGGCATTCAGGGGCAAGTTTAAATACCAATCTGAACTGTAGCTATGGACTGAATTCATAACTACAGTCATGGCTACGTTAAATTGTGATCTAAGCAGATGTACAGTTAGTGCAGTTAACACTGAGATGCCACTCAGGCCTTAACTTGTGTCTAATCCAGGAGAGTCGAACCTGGGAAACGTGGAACGTTGCAGGGAATTTTCATGCTTTTGTGGTGTTGCTGTATTTGTATTCATCGTTGGCTAAAGGAATGATGGTAAAAGGCAAGGGCCACTAGGTCAAAAGTGGAAGTAGGAAAAGGTCATAACACATGTATGAAAACATTACAAACATAACAATTTTAATGGCTATCCTTAGATCATCGTTTTCACTTAAAGCACCTCCAAAATGGTCGAGATTATTAAGATGAGAGGGGCTGTTGTGGGATCAGCCCCAACTCTCTCCAGCAAGACCGGAGTTTGAAAGTCTCTCGGCATGACAAAACGATACTAATAACAACCTGCTTGCTTTTATTCACGTCTGTGCACACCAAATCATGTCTAGCAGCCCCCAAAGCTTCACATGTCTCCGATCTGGCTGTAATTAGACCTTGTCCTTCCTAATTAAAGCTTAACAAGCAGTCGCTGGCAAGCAGAAGAACAGAATAAAACAGAAGGACAATTATTTGGAATAGAAGCATGTGGTTTTGCCGCGTTCAGTTCTCCACATTAGAACAGCACACTTATTTGAAAAATTATGGTTTGTATATATTACATCTACTACTTTTGAAGCTATTCAGCAATACTGAAGCACTACAGGAACTGACTGACCGTGCGAAACGTAAGCATCTAGGTTTTGTCTAGTTTCAGTCCTGATTTAAAGAATGCAGAAGTCCATCAATAAATGGATCTGTGTTTAAGATATGCAGATTTTTTTTTTCAATTAGATTATAAGGGAGGTATAGCCATTGAGTGGCATTGTCCGAGCCTGATCTGATATCAATATTTATCAGAATTTTCCCTGAACCTCATGTGAGGTCTTAAGCAAACCTGAAAATGTATTTTAGGCTAGTTGTTTTACATGTACCTCTTTCTGGATTAAAAGGGTCTGCTAAAAGTCAGACTGTGTTAGATTGTCATAAAAGTCACAAACTCATACCTTAAATAAATCCCTTCATTTTTGATGTATGATTTATAATAGTAATAAAAGTTGCAGTTGTAACAAATGAAAAACCCCAAGACCCCAACTTTAGAACTGCGTGGATTCTTTTTTTTTCCATATGACGTGGTCGAGTGTGTGTTTTTCTCGTCTGGTGTGTGTGTGCCTGTGTGTAGAGTATAGGGTTTTCCATCATCTTAATCAGTGTCTAGTGTGATTTGCCTGCACTACGGGGATTTTTCCTGGCACTGTCACCGCTGATTTTTCTCTCTTTGTGGCCAACATAAGTCTTTATGATTTCTTTCCACTGTAAAGATAATCTTGTCGGATAAACTATCGAACTCAAAGGAGCACGTTACAATGTTTACATGAAATAGGAAGGAACTCGGAAGTGCCCGATGACGCTTGTCGTATCTTAGCAACAGCAAGCACCGTGGAACGCGCAGAGAAACCCCGCTCAGGGCAAAAAACACGTGTGGTGGACACAGTCCCTCAGTTGGCCTGATGGTGTGTGCTAACCACTTCAAGGATGACTCCTTCATCAACTTCGGCCAGTACATACTAGGATTAATCACCAAACTTTGTCTCAACGAGAGGGCACTTCCACTGGTCTGTGGCAAACCTGCAGACGAGGAAGTGTATCGCTGTGGGGTGTTTATATACACGTTTTTGATACTGTCCATTTTTCCCTCCGTTTTTTTCTCCATAGACTTACACAGAGCTCAAATATTGACGCTCTACTGTGCGGCCGCAGAACAATTCTTTAGAAAGTCACAAAATTCAATGTTATTCTTCGCATATCCATGAACTGCGCTCGTCTTTTTCATCCTGTCGTTTATTTTACCCCATAGGAACCCATTCATTTTCTTAACAATACAAGGGATTTGAGACTCGCACTCATCTTTATATTACTTTTGTTGTCCCTCGTTCTTTCTCCATTCATTTCAATACATTTTGATAGAAGTCTTTCTACTCGGCCAGTCTTCATGCCACAGCCACAAACCTTGAGCAATCACAATCTATATGTAGTCTCTCGTGCCAGCAAATTTCCCTGGAACTTTAAGAACGTTGTAAATGTCATACCCATGCAGTATGTAGAGATTTTGTAGCACAAAACTCAAGGTTCCTTTCTAGTGTTAACAAACTCTAGGGTTGACAAGGAAATTGTGCCAAAATACTGCATAAAACTTTTTTGGAATATGTGGTTCAGAATACACTCAGTGTATTTGTCAGCTGTTCCGCGTGTGTGTAGCTAATTTAAGTCCTGGAAACACAGCTTGACCAACATCACAGATTACAGTATGGGCAAGCTGCTGGAGGTAATCCCAAGCCGTGCACATGCACACATGATCACACACTCAACACATACACACACACACTTTGCCCTTGAGGGGACACATGGACGCTTAGTATCCTTGTGGTTCAAGGCTCCGCGCAAGACTGCTTTTGGTAAGTGTTGACCCATCTGGAGTGTGTGAGGTGAGGTGACATTTTTTTTTAGAAATCTGCTTCCGGAAATAATCTGCAGCAGAATCTGGGCGACTGTCGCTCAAGAAACACTTCATGGCTACCCAACATTTTTTGCACGGTCTAATACAGGTGTGTTTGCTTGTT
The DNA here is from genome assembly GCA_032718565.1 of Distichodus sexfasciatus. Classification (NCBI taxonomy): domain Eukaryota; kingdom Metazoa; phylum Chordata; class Actinopteri; order Characiformes; family Distichodontidae; genus Distichodus; species Distichodus sexfasciatus. The sequence continues at coordinate 879,704 of JAVGVS010000165.1, read as the reverse complement.
TGTGTGGCTTGTAGGTTGCAACATTTAGTGTTTAGAATATCACAGAAGCTGCGAAAGACATCTGATGCAGTGATAGGTGTGTATGCTGAATAATGCTTTGGGGTGTGTCAGTGCAGGAATAAATTTGCTTTTTTTTTGTTAATTATCCATTCATTCCTTCGTTATTTAGAGCTGATAAGCTCCTGTGCTTCTGTTTGAGTGCGGACTGTGTTTTTCCTCTCGTATATATATTTTTTTGCTCCATACTGAAAAGTGTGGATGTGTTTTTCAAAACTTTGTTGCCACACACATTGTTAACAAATAAAGAACACTTGGATCAGCTACATATTACAGGTTTTGTGCGCCGATGTCCTGTCAGGATTAGGGGGAAAGAAACGCAGAATTTTCTAAATTCCCCAAAGAATTGGGTGCCTCATGGGACTTTATCCTCAAGAGATTGTATTGATAGTCTAGCTGGCAAAATTAACGATGCCGACGAGGTCGGCACGTGATCTAAACCGAGCAAGCCAACACCATCAGACAGATGATGGCCATTTGTCAGAAAGCAGTCTGATCACAGCAGTTTTTTCTAGTTTGCATAGCCAAAAAAAACCCTCACAATATTGAGCAATGTCTTCTTGAAAAATACATACTGATTCAAATTCTGGGACAGTAAACATAAAATTGTAATCAAGATGCCAGCCTTATCATAGACTTTCCATTTTCTATGCCCTATCTAAAGCCAGGAAACACTGCCATCCTAGCTATATATGCATCAACAAGCACATGGAAAGGATGTATATGACATTTTCTTCTTTTACTTTATGTGCAGATAAAATAAAGGCAATCTATAAATCTTAAACAATCTTAAAATAGGTCTAAAGTTAGCCCTAAGGCACCTACAGAAATGGATTTACCGTCTGCAACAGACTAACACGATGGAAGTTCTATGGAATATAGACCGTCTGATCGGATGTCACTAGGACGCTCTGATTGGCTGTAAAGTAAAAATGAATATAGAGGACCTTTCTATTGAAACTCCCTCTTTCACTTTATCTAAAGACCTTAATCGTGCTTAAAGTTCAACACACCCCTAAACACACACACCCCACGCAGGGTTCCCTTATCCTTGCATTAACTCTTGTAATAGGATTGGCGTGTCTCAGAGCGTCAGTCACATTAGTGCGCTGTTCAAACATGTGACTTTCACTCTGCTACATAAACCACCGTTTTTACTGGGGCTGTGTTATTATGCCTTATAGGTGGAGAATGTTGGACGATGAAATGTGCAAAAATCGACTTGGTAGTCTTGAAAGACTTCCATGTTTACCATCGAACTAGTCTGTGTTTTCTCTATTGAACGGAATAATGTTGATTTGTCTTTTAAATGAAGGTTTACTCATCTTTCCCCAGGTTGCAAAAGGGCCTGGCCGATCAGGAAGCCGGTCTAGCGAGATTTCTAAGGTGATTAATGAACTCCGTGAGTTTCTTCCGCAATGACTAGTTGTTAGTAATACTGCATGTTGCTACGGCCCCTGGCACATGCAAAAATGTCTTAACAGAGCCACAAAAATCCAGCAGGAATTTTTTAAGGTGGGGTTTTCAACCGCATGCAATCCAGTTTCACTATAGCCAAAAAAAAACCTCACAATCTTGAGCAATGTCTTCTTGAAAAATACATACTGATTCAAATTCTGGGACAGTAAACATAAAATTGTAATCAAGATGCCAGCCTTATCATAGACTTTCCATTTTCTATGCACTATCTAAAGCCAGGAAACACTGCCATCCTAGCTATATATGCATAGCTATATATGTTTTTTTTTTTAAAAATATTATTTCATTTGATTATTTCTCAAGATTCAAGATTCATTATTTGTCACATGCAAGTTATACAGGTACAACATGCAGTGAAATGTATCCTGATCCGCTCTTTTAACTGTGCCATAGACAAGAAGAAAACAAAAACAGAGACGCAATACAACCTTACAAACATAAATACTAACTTAAATACGGAGGTTGGGGTAACAGGACAAAAATAAACTATATACTATATTTTACAATAAGGAATATAAAGTTACATGTGCAGAGTTTTTAACCTGAGATTGTAAAATTGTGCTAGGACAGACAGGTGCAATGATGATTTTTTAAAGTGCCAAGTGCAACTGCAGCATTGTAGGTAGCAGAGTAGAGCATGTGATATGGACAATGAAATGTGGCAACCAGTATAAGTGATTATCACAATTGAGGTTTACATCACAGTCAGACAGTATAAGTTATCGTAGCAATATGAGGTATATATTAGCAGCATATAATAACATGGACATTTACAGTCTAAGTTATTGTAACAGTATGAGGTATGTATTACCAGCATGTAATAACATGGAAGTTTACAGTATAAGTTATTGTAACAACGAGGTATGTATTAGCAGCATGTAATAACATGGACATTACAGTCTAAGTTATTGTAACAGTATGAGGTATGTATTAGCAGCATGTAATAACATGGAAGTTTACAGTATAAGTTATTGTAACAACGAGGTATGTATTAGCAGCATGTAATAACATGGACATTACAGTCTAAGTTATTGTAACAGTATGAGGTATGTATTAGCAGCATGTAATAACATGGAAGTTTACAGTATAAGTTATTGTAACAACGAGGTATGTATTAGCAGCATGTAATAAAGGTGAAAAAGTCTATTTCTAGGTGAAATGAGTCTTTTATAATCCTGATGCCCTGGTCCTACATCTCTTGGAATAAGTGTCCTGCAGGGTCTCTCTGAAGCTTCTGGTCCTGAAGCAGCAGCTGTTTCGTACCAGGACAGAATGTTCTGATAATGACTGCTCTCCCTGGCGCCAGGAAGTAAAGCTCAAGATATGAAAGAGTCTGAATGGTGGCGGTGCAGGACAGAACCAGTTAAAAGCTTCCCTGTTTCAAAGGACTCAGGTTCTCGCAAATACCGAAAATGTTTCGTTTTAAGCAGCTTGAAATCTGCGTCCATCTTTTTTAGGCGAGCAGCACCACCCAGGGGGCTGTACTCAACGGCGCCTCTCTCGACCGGCGCACCCTCCGCCTGACCTCTGCAGGTGCAGGTGAGGCGTATGAAACCTGGGGAGGTCCTTCGCCATGCTCGGCTCACGCACTTAAAACCATAGTGATTTGTGCCTAGTGATGAAATGTGAGTAAGTGTCCCCATTCCCTCTCCGTTTTCCCGGTGCGACTTCAAATGAACCACTCTGAATAGCGCCGCCCCGGCGCTACCGGTAAACCACGCCCGGCTCCGCCCCCAGTGAAGCGTCGCCGTCGCCAGCGGCACCGGGCGCTGGCGGAGATCGGCGGAGAGGAAAACCAGGCAGAGATACTTTCGGTTACGCAGGCGTGCTCAGCCCTAAGCGCCCGCGTGCCCCGCGCGCTCGACTCTCTTGAGCGGCGGCGGCGCCAGGGAACTTCGCTAAATGGAACCGCAAAGCCCAGCGCAAACCCTTAGCGGCAATCGCGGCGTCAGCGTACCGGCAACCTCAACTCCGCCTCAGCAGAGCGAATGGCGCCCGGCGAAAGCGCGCGGCGGGGCAGAAAAACGCACGTCGGTGAGCGAGGAAAGGCGATTCGAAAATGATCGAGCGGGGCAGACAAGCAACCTATCACGGGCTGTTTTGAGAAGCGGGTGAGAGACTAGCCGTCCGACCGAGCGCAAAAAAGACGCCGGCTCGGCCAATCAGAACGGCGCCGCTCGGAAGCCGTGCAGTGACGACGAGCTGGAGGTGTGCCGGTGAGAGACGGAGGGCGCGGCTAGAGATCAGCGGTGTGGGGAATTATATCTGCTCTTAAAGAGTGGAGCACGTTGACAGTACAAAACCTTGTCAGTGAACTATGAGGGCAAATCATTAGTCATTCATTCATTCATTCATTAATTAGAATGGACGTAAATGTATGGCACAGTCCGAGCAGAGATGGCCCTTATTTAATGGATTGACATCAACGTGTGTGTGTGTGCGTGTGTGTGTGTGTGTGTGCAGGATCTTTACTGCGAAGGCGATGAAGAGTGTCCCTCATCACCCCATACTGCAGACACTTGCAAGGGCCTCACGCTTCGTGCACCAGGGCTGCCTGCACCAGTGGATCAAGAGCTCGGATACACGCTGCTGCGAACTCTGCAAGTACAACTTCATCATGGAGACACACCTCAACCACTGCGCAAAGTAACAACCCAAAACATATGCTGGATGATCAGATGTGTGTGTGTGTGTGTGTGTATATACATATGCATATATATATATATATATATATATATATATATATATATATATATATATATATATATATATATATATATATCTTCAAAATATATATTAAACTGATTATTTATACATATATATATATATACATATATATACATATATACATATATATATATATATATATATATATATATACATATATATATTCATTGATTGGCTACTGCCATTGGCCTACTGTATCCAGTCTCATGGCTATAGCCAGTCTTCTTTTTTTTCTTTCAAAGGCTAACGTGAGATTTTACATTTTATTTAGAAGGCATTTTTTCAGGGCTGAGAAGCGTTAGCCACGTGTTAGCAGGGTCACACGTGATGTAATTGAGCATGATTTATTATCTTTAAACATTAAGACCACTTATAGATCAGAAAATGACACAGACTGAGGAGGATTACTGGGAATTCTGAGGGGAAAAAAATCAAATGTCTACTTTATTAGAATGCAACCGTCTATTCTCTGAAATTGTGATCTGAAAATCTACTGTTCCTACACAAACTCCCCCACAAATTCTGGGATTCGATCGACCCCTGGTATGAGAAAAATCATGGCTATTCTCTGACAAAATAAAGATCATAAATTTGCGAGAAAGTCTCATAATTCTTGTTAGATAAAAGTCACAAATTCAGAGTTTTCTCTCTCTCGAATAAATTCCCTGGACAAGCAGAAGGCACCAAAATACAGGCCAGCATACACACACACGCGCTCGCTTCTCAGTTTGTGATGTGCTCTCAGGTCTGTCTCATCTGTTTCCATGGTAACGCACAAACACCTGAGCTTTTATTAGTTAATGCATTTGTCAGAGTGAAAGACTGCCTTCTCCACTTTTGTAGAGATAAGATGGAAAATGTTGCCTCCTTGTGTACAATAAGTGGAACGGCAATGTGGAATCATTTCCACATGTTATCACCGAACTCGTGCACATTGTTTATTATATCGCCCTTCATCATTTTTTCATGGCTTCAACCTTTCCCCCTCTATCCCTTTCACAGTGGGAGAAGTTGCAGATGTCAACGAGCGAACGGCGGAAAATTTTCTGCTCTGTGACTTTCCACGCTGTGGCGGTGCTGTGTGTGGTGTGGTCGCTTTACATCCTCGTTAGCACTTTTATGAAAGAGCTCCGGCATGGCGCGAACAATGGTAAAAGGCTTACACATATTTTCTATACATATTTACATTTTCAGACTTTAAATAAATCAATCTAAATCTGTGCAAGCGAACTACATGTTTACAATGTACTATGTATAGAATCCTGAAATCTTGAGGGCCTTTCATTTCTCAGGACCGAGATACCCACGGAGTTCCATTTTTCACGCTTTTCTACATTGAGACCCTAAGCAAGACCTTTAACCCCAAGCTGCTCTAGAGAGACTGTCCCTGTAATTAGAAAACGAAAGTCTCTCTGGAGAAGAGTATCTGCTGAACAGCGCGAAGTCTAACAAACCCTCATCTGGTTGTACCCCCAGAGCTGCTGCGTCTGTCGCTCTGGATGCCGTGGCTCAGGTGGCCTTCTGGACCAAACTGAGGCGTGGTGGCTGAGCTTCTCAGGGGCCTCTATCTTCCCTCATACATCAGTGCAAGTCTGCACTGCAGCTCTGGGCGTCTCAGGCCTTCAATAGCATCATCTTCGTGAAAGAACTTTGTCGATTCGGCCCGCCCGGGTCAGTCCGCCCATCAACGGCTGGCAATGAGGCACTACCATCTGACCAGCCCCAGATCCAGCACCAACCCCAGCCCCCTGTCGAGGTGGCGCCCGTTTGAGCCTTTTCGGGTGCTTGCTCTCAGCAGAAGTGGGAAATGTAAATAGACCCGGCATTCGCCTGGTCAGCGCGTAATTAAAAAACAAAGACAGCCACCGCAGAGCAGATATGCATAAACTCTTACGTGGCTGTGTTTAACCAGAAGAGAACCGGTTTACACTTTGTGACAGCTCTTTTATTTCTATTCTTAAGAGGTGGGCGATTCAGGATATTGTCCGTCATTTTTTTTTAGCAGGCCTTTAATAGAAATCCTGTAGGTTCCAAAATGCACTTTATTCTCCTTTCTCTGCAAAACTAACGGCCCACACTAGTGTTCACGTAATGGCAGTTTTCTAAATGACTGTTACAGTTGAAATCATTATTAGTTCATATATTTTCACATTTGTCACATCATTAAATTCTAATTTATTGCCATATCGGTGTTGGATTTTACACTAAACTCCTCACCATGTAAGCCAGCAGAGACATTCATATTTAACACCTAGAACATATTTAGGATGTGTATATAAATTGCCTGCGTCAAGAGCCTAATCAACATGTGGGAACTTCAGAGAGACAGGAATTATCCTGTTGTCCCTAGAGGGTAAAAAAAATCAGTGTAACAATGCATTTTATGTTATTGATAGCCGGACCCAGGACAACACGCTGTTTTCTAGAGTCTAGCATAGTGAGACTTTGTCTCTGTCTTGTAAACACACACACAAGCTGTGCCATTTCTATTCATCTGGTGCATCCTCACCCGAATACGTCCGTCCCTCCCGACAGGGTTCGTCATATTATAGATCAGTTTCAGAGTCTGACGACAGGTCCTCGTCATGGGTGTGCTCGGGATCCTCTTCCTTCTCTTCCTCTGCAATAGCCTCCGGAACGCCAGTCCGTTTGTTCTTAACCCTTTCCGCCGAAACCTTTCGCATCTTGACATTGGGCAGCTTCCTCAGTTCCCCGTTCCACTCCTGTTGATAGCAAACCAATGTTATTACAATAAACTTTGTCTGATGTGTTTAAAAAAAATGAACCAAACACAAAACGACTTGAATCACTAATGATGCACTTGAGTCACCTTTTGTATTTGCTGTGGTAAAATATTACAAATGTAATTGTGTGCAGAATGTGTAATGGTGCTCGTTTTAGACTGTTTCGGATCTAATAACATCACTTTCCGAGTCACATTTGCAGCAGTAGTGCCTGAAATTTCACTCACAAATACCTGGAGGACAAAACTTGTCAAGCTGTTCTTCCGCAAACACACAGCAAGTATGAGACGAATCCCTCTCCAGATAACGTTCTCACCTGAAAGTTTTCAAATGCTTGGAGTTGATAATATCAGGTTTCTATACTGGAAGTAAAAAGAAGCAGAAGACACCTGCTTGAGCAGAAAAAGCTCCCTATATAAGCACATAACTTCTGAGTTCCTAAGCAGCATCACGGACCGAAGCCGTTGCTCTCGTACTGCGTCCTCTCCCTCTCCATCGTCTGCTTTATGACCGCCTCTCTGGAGCCGTGTTGCCGACCCTGTCGACCCTTGATGCTGTTGGCCAGCTCGATCTGCTCCAGCTCACTGTCGAAGCGGTGCAGGTACCTGGGGAAAGAAAATACACATTGTGTCTTAAAAAGCAGCATTATAAAAGCACAATGCGTACCATTTTCCCCATATGAAGGGATCGTTCTACTTGTTTACCTCAAGGTCAAAAGTCCACTGCAAAGATGCAAGTGCAAAATTAACTCATCAACAGCTAAAAAGGTAAGAAAGAAATCTTGACGCTTGTTTAGGCGGATGCTTTAACTAACCTTAGCGATCGGAATAACTTGCTATGCTCAAAAGAATGACATTATAAGACGTTTAAACTTTGCTTAGAAGTAGAGTGGACGAGACGTGGGTTCAAAGTTAGTACAGCAACATTGTCTTTTAATTGACCATTATAATCTCAGTTGAAAAATGCCAATCAGAATCTTTACATTTAAATGTGGACAATGTAGAAAAATGTCGTCTAATGGCACTAGTAGTTAAAATCTCACCTCTCAATAATATCACAAGCATCCTGTTGGAATATTCCAAAAGCACGACGGTTCTGGCTAGCTCTGGAACCTGAAGCTTTTCTCCTCGCGGAAAGCAATGTGACATGCGGAGTTCACGGTGGGACGCAGACACTATAATACTCCAGGCAACAATATTGCATTAATAAATGCTGGGTGAAAAGCGATTACTTGAGAAGCTGAATAACATGTTGAAAGGCCTTTCAGCTATTAACGAAAAAGACCTGTAAAAGACTGAAGGAACCTGATTAATCCAGGCTCCTAGCCAGCAGTCCCCATTTGCACTCATTACCAGTAATGGCAAATGTAACATAATTATATAGTTACATGCATACAAAGTACTTTCCAGAAAACTACTTAGTTTTGTGTGCGTTCATGCAAACACAGACTATGCTTAATGTGGATTTAAGTGCATTGCAATTCCTGGTGACTAATAAAAACATTAAAGAATAAAACTTGCTTATTATATTCAAGCGCTGAGCCTTTTTCTTATTTAACCTGGAAAAGCCACATTAACCATTTCGTTTATCAGTCTTTAAAGGAAGATATAGTTGAGGTAGAAAGTATAATTATTGGAATGTAATAAATATCTACGTGATCGTCGAGTCAAAGAAGGGAAAAAAAAGACATAAATGCCACTTTCTGAAAGGGAAATCAAACCGGCCAACATTTTGGCATTACGTTTATAAGCTAACAGAATGTGTCTAATTGTAAAAATATCTCACTTAAACTCCTGGCACTTTTGATCATAGAAGTGGACCAGGTTTACGCTACGCCTGGCATCACTATATTGAACTAATAAAGAGGCTGAGATATTGCCAAAAAGGTGTGAGTGTTACTTGTCTCTGCGCTCCTGCCTGGCCGCGTCTCTGGCCAGATACGCCGCTTTCCGGCTGTACGGGTGGATCCTTTCTTCTCAATGGCGGGATTAAAATCTATGTTTACGGTCCGTCCGGAAACACTCACAAGAGGTTCCGCTTGAACGCAGGACCTCGATTTCGGGCTGTTGCCAGAAATTCCCTAAGACTAGGAGGGCCGCCGTTTAGTTATTCAGGTATTTTATTGGAAGTGACGGTAGGGTAACAACCTCCCCAGCTTTTTCAAAGTTAATACCAAGTCTGAATATACTGGGGAGCTTTATGTTTGAGTTACATTAACGACATTGGGTATCTAAGGAGTTTAAGCCACACCAAGTGTCCCAGTTCGTAAAATCCAGGACTAATTGGAATAATAGCTTAAAAACTGTCGTGAGGCCAAAAGCAGTCGATATTACGCTCACCGACTGCTGCAAAAGTTGCAAACCAGAACCGTCTAAGAGAAAAAAGGGACAATAAGTCGGATACAAAATCTTGAAGTCTAAAAAGGACACCGACCCTAGTGTCTTTGACCTACAGGAGTCAAGTTCCTAAAAATCTTCCAGGTTATATGAGCTTGAAGAAAACATTTCTATGAATGAATTTAAAAAAAACGTGACAAATGCATTAGACTAAAATGCGTCTAAACATTTAATTGACTCACCAATGAAGCTAATATCATGAGCTAATGGACTAATTTCCCAAATTTATTAAGCTATAATCTACATATATGGAATATGTGAGTTTCAATGATAAATTTCCATTGGTACTGCAGTTTAGGCCAGGTCTAGTCTTAATCTATTCAAGAAACCAGCCCCTAGTGTCTATGGTTATAAAACAATTTCTTTAAAAAGTAGAAAGCAGTAGGCTATTGAATATAGCATCATTGTGAGGTTATACAAGGTTATTTATGTAGGAAAGAGTAAAGTTGCCACTTACATTGTGGTATAAAAAATTTGAGGACATCTAAAAAAAAAAATTTCATCCCAATGATTTACAACCTTTCCTATTTTGTGTTTCCCCACATAAACAAAGATGGCAAGACAACACAAAGTATAAAAAGTTAACATTTATTATAGACAGGTGAAAAATGCTAAATACCAATGCAATGAGAAAACAACTTCATTCACTTGAACTTAAAGAAGTTTAAGGTAAAAACAGTTTGGATCAGTAGGAATCAATTTGACCAAACCCACACCCTGAAGTAATCAACTATAAAAATCTAAGCTTGTTTTGGGTCATTGTAACTGAGACTACTCTGAGGACAGCAAAAATGCAATATGCTTATTCCTTCAGTCCGGAACATCAGACCTTTTGCATTCCTCGAGTGCAGGAGCTTTATAATGCTGACAGAAAGCTTGGTCTCAGAGTTATGTCAAGAAGCATCACACAAGCTGATCGCTCAGTTGGGTTTACTGGGAGCAGGCAGGCTGGCAGAGGCTTGCTCCAGAGCCATGGTCCTGGGGGCAGCTCCATTGGAAGGCTTCTTGTGCTGGGCGTTGATGTCCTCCTTTCTGCTTGTGGTAGATCTTAGTCAGGTGCTTCTGGATCAGCATCTCCTTCCTCTGCAGCTCATTCCTCAGTTCTGATATATCCTGCCGTAACAAATCAGCGTCAGCAGTAGTCTTTTGATCGATTTTATCATTCATTGTGAATCTGTCTGTGAGGCAGTTAAATCACGAAATCAACAGTTTCGAGAACTGAGACATCTTTCTTACCTCTTTCTCTACCTGCTCGGGCTTCTGCACCGACAGCTGTAGTCTCTTCTGGAGAAAGAAGCATTCGGTCTGTCTGGCTACATCAAGAAACTTTTGGATATTGAGTCAACCCTGAAGACAAAAAAGAAATCTGAAAACACACAATCTTAAGTCTCATTTTGAGTCTCTGACTGCATTCACAATTTGATCTAAGATATGCATTTGACTTAAAGCTGTGCATTAGTATGTGTGAAAGCGAGTTTAGAATGATTACCTGTTCTGATTTCTTCTTGGTCTGTGCCATTTACATAGTCTTGGCTCACGAGAGATGCAAAGCAAGCCTGTGGAGTGACACAATAACAAATAATTCGAGTTATTAGTTACCATCTTTTATAAGTTATTATTTAATGCCTTCAGTGTCACAATCAGAACACAAATCAATATGAGTAATCAATTCATTCAATCCAGTGTTGTTTATTTACCAGTTCCTCCCGCTGTTTTAGGCGAACTTGACTAGATGATACTGGGTCGTTAAATCGAACGCAGACGAATTATTTCTTAAAATGAATCCCACTTTACTATATAGTTGCAACAATGTCAATAATTTACAGTTCGAACCGCCAGTATCTTGCGAGCTAAACTGGCATGTAGCTAGACTGTGCTTTCCCCGACTTATTTCACCTCGAAAGACGCCTCCAGGTCATCTACCAGCGTGCTGCTCTGCGCTCGGCTTCCCGCCGGAGGCATATGCGGCGCCCCGGGGCCGGGACCAGGACGGGACGAGACCAGGACCGGGACCCTGCACAGGACTTTCGGACCGGGACCGAGCGGCGCAGGCTCCGGGGCTGCTGTCCGGAAACATCCGCCGCCCACCGACGACGCCATGTTCACTTCTGATCCGTTCGGTCCAGGTACTTTGATTCACTCGCGCCTCCGCACAATAACCACTGTGCACTTTTACACTTGCCGACTAGTGGCGAGGACGCGCAAGTGCGCCTTTGGCTGGTCATAATTTTGGATAATATGAAGATAAACTGAGGTGTGGGGAGCTAAGTGCATTAGCATTATCAACAAAATATAGATTTACTCAAGGTCTTACATTAAAATAATGCATTTTGATAAGCTATCGTCTCACATTCGTTATGCAAAAAAGTTCTTTGGCGAACACCACTTTCACCGAGTTTCGGCAAAGAAAACTGACCTTTTTGCGCGACAAAATGAACGATAACTAAATAAAAGGCTTTGTTGAATATGAACTAACAAATGAGAATATATGACTATTTTATTTGGTAATATCGAGAGGCCTCTGTTTTTATTTTCCGCGATTACGTGCGCATTATTTACTACAAGATGTGGACAGCCATTGCATGCTTCGGTTGATTTGATACGTACAGGTGGTACTAAACCGAGCCCCACCTGAAATCCACTTTAAATTGCCTTTAAAGCATTTTGCGTCGAGGGCAAGTTTGCCCGACTGTAAATAAGACAAAGGACGTGGGGGCAAAAGAGTGGGAAAAAATCCCCCAAATCTCCAAGGCATTTGAAGACAGACCAGCCCGTAAAGTAAGTTAGGCCTGAGGGCTTGCTGTTGTTACGTAGAATTACCGGTACCTCCGCTTAATGAAGTGACTGTAATGAAAACGATGTTTTCACTATAATCTTCAATTATCAGCTTCTATTCAACTAAAGTACTGCCATATCTGTTATTTACCTTTACAAACACCATCACAGTACAAATCAAAGTCGACACCATCATGAGGACATACTGAAAGCTTTTACTGCCCTAAAATACATTGTTTGCAGGAGAGACAAACATGGTTTACTTGTTATTTGAGTCTCTAAACTGCAGACAGACATTAATACATGCACTAATAATAATAATAATAATAATAATAATAATAATATGTATAATAATAAAGCCAGTCATTGGTTTATATAGACATTTGCTACTCTAAGTATTTAACATTTCATATAATTGCTTTATTTTTTAGATCTATGAATATTTCTATGTACTTTATATTAATATTATAGTTTTTAATGATAAGTTCACACAACTTCACTACAAGACTATGCTAAAATGTATTAATTGCTAAATGGATTATATTTCTGTTGCATTCAAGTGGTTTGACCGATAGAGGTCACCGTCGTAGAGAGAAAACTTCTCATGTCACGCAAACTGCCAACAGCCACAGTTAATAAATAATAAATTCTCACATTTTATTGGTTATTCGTGTATCGTTTATTTCATACGGAATTGGCAAAGGTTCCTTATTTCTAAAAGTTATTAAAAGTTATTAAACCTAAAAAAAAAGTATAATTTCTGTTCATAAGTTTCCCTGATTCGACATCTGTACCTGCATTTTGCTGGTCCAATATTACAAAATATGTCACAAGTTAATTTTTCACAACATATCAAAGTGCTGGCGGTAGAAGACTTGGCCATAAATAATCAAAGTTTGGAGGACATGGGTCAGAAATGTCTCTGATATCCTCTTCTTCTGTCCCAAATCTGTCCTTGTATGTCCTCATAACAATACATATATGGATACTGTATTTTCCTCTACATTTATATTTACGACAATTAGCAGATGCTGTTATCCAGAGTGACTTTCATTTTCCTAATTTCAGTGACAGTCTCCCTGGAGGAGACGGGTTGAGGTTAAGGGTCATGCGCAGGGACCCAATGACGATAGTGCCGGAGGTAGGACTCGAACGCAGGTGAGTGTTCTTACCGCTAGACTACCACCCTAGTATAACAAAATATGTGTCATGAGTTAATTTTTCACCACATAACAAGTGCTGCTGGTAGAATACCTGGCCATAAACCAATCAAAGTTTGGAGGACATGGTGGGAGTCTTTTCTTCTGTCCCAGATCTGTTCTAAGTCTCTTCCAGAGACTGGCTGTTAAATGTAAAAAGCCAATTTTGGCAAATTTGGTCGTCAAAGACATCTCAGGAGATTGATCTATCTCTGAGATGAAAATCTGATTAAATAGAGTTTTTTTGTCAGGAGTCCAGAGCAGTACAGAATCCACAGGTGCCTGGAACCTGGCAGCTGTACATGTGTTTAATATAACAGTAATTAAATTATTATTACTCATCAAGAGCCAAAAGCCGTTTCCAACTGGATAGGTATCTTTATAGCAGCCCATAAGATAAGAACACTTAAAATAAAAATAATAGACACATAATCACTGTCAGCTTACATGTCAGCAGGTGATAATAGTAGTAAATTATGGCACATAGACATCAGCAGTGCAGTACATGGACATGGAACTGTAAAACTACTTTTAACAGGACATTAACAGTAAAAGTTTATTAGTGTGTGCTCATCATTAAATACACCTTCCTAAAAAAATAACAGCAGGCTTTACAGATGCTGGTTGATCTTTCAAGCCACACTTACAAGATAGAAAGTGGGGGAGAGATAGAGACTTTTATGACACTATTTATAGGGCTTCCTTTGACTTGTGCATTGCTGTAGTTATGTAACATTATGCCTAGTGCTAAATGCAAGTCTAAAATTAATCACAGCGAGTGAATTTTGAAGTTTTAATTAAGATAGAATAGAGTAATTGAAATCTATACTTAAGTCACCCATTATTTGAGTAAAAGTACAAAAATATCTGATATTAACAGTTAATTATTACAAATGAAATTACTAATGAAGTACAATTCCTAACATTGCCACATGTCCATAGTACGATGACATGTTTTCCCATCAACAGCTTAACACATGGCCACTTTTTGAACACACACACATGTGAAACCATGGCTCAGTGAATTATTTAACCTGGACGGTGGCACCCTGAAGTACCTCATTGATTTCCTTTGACCTCACAATGAATCGTAGTCAGTACGGGTGCCTTCAGCTAAACAGGGAACGACAGCTCACACACACAGACGGATCCTGAAGTCCGCTGACATTTAGAGCAGCAGATATTGACCCGCAAACAGCACGCGCTCTAAATCCACGCACACTAATTTCGCTGGCAGAAAATCCATAAAGGCTGACACATGTCAAAATGGTGAATGAATGTGGGTATTTACAAGAAATGTCTGTTTTATAGGGATGTACGTTTATAGATTTTCCCCCATAATCTGAATCAGTTAGCCATTTAAATCTTAAATACACTTAAATCAAACACTACAAGTGTGATATCACTTTTGCGTAACTGGCGTACCAAATCCTACATTTCAAATCCATACAACACACTAAAGTGTGTTCCTGAGACAGTATGATAGTGAGGGGTGACTTTAAAGAGTTCCTGGAGTCATTTTCTTTGTGCGGTAGCTTTATTTTTACCTAAGTATGGGTTTCAGATACTCTGAACATTACTGATTCTACATAAAGGACTTGAGCGCATGAAAATGTTGATTAACACGAGGGTTTCTGGAGGGTTTACTGTACTCAATGATGGCAAAGATTGTGCGTGAAATATTCCTTGATCACGCAGGGCTTCCATTTCCAGCCCAGACACCTCTGCTGTCCTTATTTCTTCCATGCTGGTTAGACGTTTATTTCTGAAAAGTAGTTATATTTTTTTCTGGAAGGCAGCATCATGGAGAGAAGCCACAGAAATGGCACAGGAGAGAAAAAAGCGCATGAATGCAGAAAAGGCCCAATGTTTTAATATTGATTCGTCGTAAAAAGTAGAACTTTAGAAAACACTCAGTATGTACTGTTGTTGTGCAGGGAAGTACTGTAGCCCCTTTGAGGATGAGGAGGAGGAAAAGGAGGAAGGAAATGGAAGGTTCCAGTAATCTGAGTAATCTGTTTTTCTTTTCTTTTCTAAAATCACTGTGAATACCAAAAGTATCCCCCTGGACATGGAACCCATCAGTTTACCCTCAGGCTGTTCACGCTTTGTCTTTACATGAGCCTTCCCGCAGCTCCACAATGACTTCTCTCTCTTTCCGCATGTTATCGACAAAGTTTGCACATACACAAACATCCTCACAAGGTTAGTCTCAGGGTTTCTTAGCTTTTCTGGGGCACTTGTGTCCCCGAGTCACTTAAAGACTCACACAGTTGTATCGTTGCTGATTTTGTAAAGTACTGCATTGTCACCCAGGATTACTAGATGACTTCGTCTAACTTGAGGACAGGCATAAACAGAAGGGGGTGGGGGTGGTGTTTCGGCGCCTCACTTTTTACTAAACGATTCCATACACCGCACTTTCGGAAAGCTTGATAACCATAAGCTGGTCTAACCATAACCCCCGAATTGACCTCAACAATTTCCATTGACTCCTCTTGCCCTCTTTGCGTTTGTAACACGAAACCTGCAACTTTTCCACAAAAGAATTCTCTTTTTTGATGGCTGCTGGTGTAAATGTCTCGCCAATGTCGCTGCGTACATGGAGGTTTCCTATGTTTCAGGGGACTTTCAGGTCCTCACCATCGAAACCATCTAAAACCATCTAAATCAGGGGTGGGCACTTCCGGTCCTGGAGGGCCCGTGTCCTGGGTTTCTCGTCATTACTTGATTTTAGAACTTATTCACACCTGGTCTCCAAATGGGCAGTATGCAGAAAATATCTAATAGGTAGGATGGAAAACCTGCAGGACACCGGCCCTCTAGGACTGGGAAGATTACAGTCTAAATGTTCTACACACACTCACCCTCTTTCTCTCTCGCTCTCTCTCTCTCCACACACTCATACACACACACACACACACACACACACACACTCATACACACACGCGCGCAGTTGGATGACAGTCGGTGCGCGGAGCTCCGTGAGAGCGCGTCGTCTTATGACGAGCAGCTTGTTGAGGCTGAGGAGGGGTTGGAGCCAGATTCCTCTCAGACTTGCTGTCACTTCACGTCAGGGTTATTTGTGAGAAAAAAGTGCCGTGACCGAGCCACAAGCTCGCGTCTTCTTCACCATCCCGAAAAAAAGGCATCGTCGTCTGTTCCGTGAAGGCACACGTCCCGCAGGTGAGCGCTCGGACACACATGAACACGCGCGCGGGATAGCGCGAACTCGCGACGTATTTTCCCGCCACTTTGATCTGAGGCGTTAATTTAAAAAAAAACCTTCTCGTTTCCACGTAACGGCCGAACGTTGAATAATGCACTCCGAGGGACAGTTTAGACACTCGAACGATGGCGCTTCGTTTGAACTGTTTTTACAGCCGCTTGGAGCATCTTTTTGGTGCACTTCTTCACACACCTGACGCCACGCGTTGCCGCTTCTCTCTCAGGAGAAACCCCTCCGCCAAACAGCCAGATGCCTCTCCGCGTTTCTGGCAGAACATCGACAAATAAAAAAGGGTAATTAGACTACGGAGAGGGAAGTTAACAATATGTACTTTGGACTGTTTGTGAGTGGACGGTCTGAAAGCACTTGCCTTAAGTTTTATGGCGTGTCTGAAGAAGAATTACACGCGTGGTTAATGTTCACATCGACGAATCTCCGTTGGGAAGAGGACCGCCAATAACGAGCTTTACTCAGTCTTTACTGTGACAGACCTCAATTAAAACTGTTTGTTCAGATAGCCATGTCACCCTCAGGTGGGACACTGTGGAATTGAGGTACAAATGCTATGTCTAAATCATATTTTGCAGCGTTGATGTCGTTCACGGTATACGAATATAGTAATTTTACCAGATAATGGGGCCTCCTTCACCATCTATAATAGCGGAACAGGGTGTATTTACTAAATAGTGTCAAATTCACTGTTTTCACGAAACATAGAGGGAAATATAGAGATGCCAGGAATCCATGGAAGAGCTTGACCAGCTGGATCGCTTCTGGGTTGGCCTGCGCTATCCCCAAATAGTTTGCACCCACGCCAAAATGTGTCTTGTGTTTGTGTCTGGAATTTGACCTGCCAGCGCCTACTTTCGTTTAAAGTGTAGTCTGTATTCAACATGGCGTGGCGAAGACTGAAGATACTAATTTGGAGGGGCCAGGCCAATTAGGACTTGCCTTTATAGTGGTCCATAAACATCTCTTAGCGTGTGTTCGAAATGTCAAAGTTCGCATGGCGGCGTCGGCCTTTTTGGGAGAAGGGTGATCATGAGTTGGTGAGCCTTAGAAGTGACACAGGGGGGATAACGAAGGTAAGTTGGAAGGAAGGAGGTATAGATGGAGTATCACTGCTAATGACTAGATTACTAGACTGTGATACTGCTTTGAGATGGTCTCCCTGAAAACGTAGAGGATTTGAGGCAGAGAAAACACACAGACACACACACAAAGAGCAATCACAGATAAGCCAGGAAAAATCACAGCTTCCTAGAGTACAGTACTTTTGAAAAGGAAGTAGCTTTGAGGAGAGAGACCCTGTTACAGGCCTTCAGGGAGCATCTTCTGTAATTCTGTGTCTTTTGACTCTTTTGATTTTCTCTCGCTCTCTCTCGGTCTTCATTATCCCCCAGTCATCACCCTTTCCGTCTTTTTCGCCTCTCATCAGTGATTCAGAGTTGGCTGGCCTGCTGTCGTATTGTCTGATCTCATTCTGTACAGTCGCTTCCTACTAAAACATGTTGTCGGCTTTTTGTACCGTAGTTCGATTTTCTTTCTCTTGTCTTATTTGATACATTTGTACTTTCAGTTCTGCGTCTCTGAAAATGGTCTTTGGGTTGTTTTGACACTAGTGCTACCTCACCTTCAGGTTCTGTCCTGATCTGGAGACAGTCCTGTATGTTGTAATTTGGTCGTCCATTGTCTACCAGTCTGTATGAAGTTTCTGGCCTCTTTGGTCAAATAGGTCACCAGGCAGTTTCTAGAGGTTGTTTTCTCATATGAGAAGAAGTGTGTGTACCAGATGCATGTAGCTTGACATTGTTACGGTGTTATGCACTTAGATTGGTAATGTAAAAGCAATTTTTAATCATAGCTATCAAGCTATCGAATACTTGTTTCCATGTAAACAGAAACATTTAAGCTAATCGGATTCCATGCAATTAAACTTCACTGCAGACAAAGTCAGGACAACACCAGTCTCAGTTAAACAGTCTCAAGTGGATTTGTAATGGATCAACACTGTAGGCAAATTTTTTATTACTAGCACCGTTGAGTGGAACTGCCTGCAGTTGTACTTGCTCGGAGCTGGAGATTTTCAACCTGAGCGTCTTTTTATTTGCTCTGACATCCTCGTAAGAGAACCGTATTTTTTAAAAAATTAATTATTAGTGCACCTGTTTATCTTCTCAACATCCCAGAGTAATGCTGTTTTTAATCCACCTTTCCACCAGAGCAACCACTGATGGCATTTGCTTCGGTACATGCACTAGTGTTTTATTTCTGGAAATATGAATCCAAGCCAGGGCATGTACCTGGATAAAGATTACTAATAATTTTTTTAAAAATAAATTTTAACAAAGTTCACTAACGAGCAGTAATAAAATTTGCCTACAGTGTTGATCCATTACAAATCCACTTGAGACTTTACATCACTAACGTAAGTACATAAATAACTGTAAATAATGTCAAGCCATATAGGACTTATAGAAATAGAAAAATGACTCGGATTATATCATCCAGGTGGTCCATTAGGCTCTTTTCACATCTCCTCAGTTTAATGCATTTGTTTGGTTTGTTTTCACCATAATTTCAGCTCCTTAACGCATGTTTAAATACTGCAATCAAACCTAAAACAAACTGACCCGAAACCTTGGGGGTTGGTTTGGGAAAATTCCAATTATATGTGGTTTATTTTTCCACTTTGTAGACTCTGTTATTGTAGCAAGGAGATAAAAAAAGTGTTGTGTATTAACTTGGAGCACCAATGAAGTACAATGTCTTATTGAAATCTGGCAAGACAATTATGTAGTGGGCACAGCTTGACAAAAACTCACAAAAGCAGAAAAAAGCACCTGCTCTGTTGGCACTAGGGATGAAATAAAAATTCCCATCACAGCTGGCAGATCTTAAAGACAAAAATCTGCGGCTCAACATGAGACCGTATCTTCTGCTGAAGCGTCTGACGGCTTGTCTCCGACTAATCACGTGCAGCTGAGTGTTGCCCTACAGAAGTAGTTTTGACGTCCGTTAAAAATTAAGCTTTTTTTTAACCTTGTTGTTGTAAAAGAAGGATGAACATTAACGTTCACGAAGAGTGATGATGCTTGTTAAACGTAGTAGTTGCCCCTCTGTTTTGTGAATTTTCTGGATGACAAATAGGATAAAAATAGATCGTTGCTCACAAATGAGGACATTTACAGGCGTTGGGGCAAAATTGTGAAACTGAACCCAACCAAAGTTAAATGCATTATCGTAATAGTATTCTCCCTGATTCTGAACTAAGCGATTACACTTCAGTGATAGAAATGTCGTACAACTCATTTAATGTTTTCTTGAGTGCTTTGCCTGCATGATCACCCACACAGCTTTCCAGCTTGTGGATAAGCTAATGAATCAAAGCATTCGTGACCAAACAATTGCGAACCATTTGGATCAAAACAATAGCTTTTACTGTGTCAGATCAAAGGCTTGTCCATGTGTTGCAATATGAAGCAACATACTGTGTAATATAAGAGCAATGGGCCTCATTCATCGACCTAACTTTAGAAGAAATTAGCTTTTTTCCACATGCAGTTTTCTTGGAGAATTCATGTTTTCATATTAAAGACTTGTTCCCAGGTAAGAACAGATTTGGTGTTGGTAATATTGGTGAATTTCTGTCCATGTTCTGATGACGTGATCCCACTTAAAACCTCCTGCTCCGTCTCATGGCAGTTGGGTCTAAGCTTTCCTGGGTGACTCTGACTATCAAGACGCAATTTCAACCGGCTGCAATCAGACGCGCTCTCGCGTTAACACCTAAGCTGTCAGTGCTCGGCCTATTTGGAGGTCGGCTTAGCAATCGTTCATTTCTGGAGTGAGAGAGAGCGAGTAAGTGGGGGGTGAGAGAGAGAAAGAGAGAGGGAAGATGAGGTGGGGGGCAGGTTGGGGCACTGAAACGTTCTTGCTCGTAAGACAACAGAAAACTATTTTTGGTCCTGCTTGTTATGCCGGGAGATGGATCCCGTCTTCATTTGATCCTTGCATGCAAATATGCATCGCAGAACTGAGTCACTGGCTGGAAAATAAATTAAGGGTTGGGTGGTTGTTGTTTTTTTAAAACCTACAAAACAAATTAAAACCTGGTCTTGGAATGAAATGGTGCGTTCCCCTGGAAAATAGGACCCAAGTTTATTAATTGGCCCTGTCTTCTGGCTAATTCAACTGCACACCTACGCACTTACACTACGTGTGTGAACACACACATGCTTGGGAAGCAAGCAAGCAAATGTGACTCATGCTCTAAGTGCCAGGGTCACTGAAGAACATCAAACAGTTTAGTAAATGAAGAAAGATATTAGCCATAAATGCTGTCATCTCGACCATACAGTATAGGAGATCGTTCAGATTTCAATAAAAAATAGGTTTTTTTAGTATGTTAGCCACAAGAGTATGCCACCATTAAGCAAGTCATTCCCTATTTTGACCACAGGGGGCGCCACCATTAAGCACGTCATTCCCTATTTTGACCACAGGGGACGCCACCATTAAGCACGTCATTCCCTATTTTGAACACAGGGGACGCCACCATTAAGCACGTCATTCCCTATTTTGACCACAGGGGGCGCCACCATTAAGCATGTCATTCTCTATTTTGACCATAGGGGGCGCCACCATTAAGCATGTCATTCTCTATTTTGACCATAGGGGGCGCCACCATTAAGCACGTCATTCCCTATTTTGAACACAGGGGGCGCCACCATTAAGCACGTCATTCCTTATTTTGACCACAGGGGGCGCCACCATTAAGCACGTCATTCCCTATTTTGAACACAGGGGGCGCCACCATTAAGCACGTCATTCCTTATTTTGACCACAGGGGGCGCCACCATTAAGCATGTCATTACCTATTTTGACCACATGGGGCGCCACCATTAAGCACGTCATTCCCTATTTTGACCACAGGGGGCGCCACCATTACGCATGTCATTCCCTATTTAGACCACAGGGGGCGCCACCATTAAGCATGTCATTCACTATTTTGACCACAGGGGGCGCACAGCATGTCATTCCCTATTTTAGCCACAAGGGTGTGCCAACACTAAGCATGTCATTCCCTATTTTAGCCATAGGGGGCGCCACCATTAAAGAGAACGGTGCTATTGCTTTTCTTCTGTTTAACGCCTTCCTAATATGAGCTTAATTAATTCAAAAGCTCATCGTTTTAACAGCCATCTCAACTATAATCAGCAGAAACATTTATAAACAGCCTTTTTCATTTCTCCTTTGTAGCTTCACCCTTTCTGCACCCATCAATTTCCCTTTGTGCGTCTTTCTCTCATAAGCAGAGGCAGGCAGAGGCAGCTCGCGACCCGAACACAATCAGCATCCCGGATAAGTGACTTAAACTCCTTCCATTTAGGTTCCAGCCGAAACAGTCGGCGTCTTATTGTTCCCGCTCTCCCACTCAAACATGACATTTAACGGGCCTCGAAAGCGTTTCCCGTTCCCTTAATAGCCTCACAACTCTGAAGGTCACTTCGTTACAACGGCCGCTGTTGAGGGGACAACGCGCGGGCGCCTCTTGCCGTTTCGCGTCACACCGTTTAGGGAGCGGAGTGTGGAACCGGGCCTTTGTTTGACTCGTTTTTGAATATGAAAGAGCCATTCTCGCAGGAGAGACGTCGCTAGTGCTGTTTTAAGAGCCGCTTGAATTATTAAAGGTATATTTGGGCATTGGCCAAGAAAAACGGAAAAAAGCAGCGAGGCCTTAAGGGGAAAATAGTTCTGATAGGTGGAGGGAGGTTCTCTCTCTCTTTTTGGCATACGGAAAAAAGGAACGATTAAAACGCTTCTGACTCACACTGTCTCGGGCTGAGGAAGCGAGTGAGAGAGAGAAAAACCTAAAAAAGAGGACTCTTTCGCTTACGTTACCTTGACAACATGGCCGCGTTCCGCGTCCGTGACACGCTTGTCTGTGTGGCCGTGAGTAACGGTGACATCACGGCATATGAGCTAATAAAGATGCGCTTAATGTCAGAGTGGATTGCAATTAACTGGCTTAATGTCATGCACACACACACACACACACACGGAAGAAGGATGTGACAAAGCTTCAGTATTTTACACATTTTTATAAATCTCAAAGGTTTCTCGATTATAGAGGTGTGTTCATACAGAACGTAAACGTGGGATTAATAGGGGGGGAAATCAAAATTGAGAGCAAATTCCAAAAATCTCACCGCTTTAATGAATCATCGATTAAAACATCAAGCAGGTCAAGTAAATATAGTATTTACAAGATAATCACCTCAGTCACACCATGCAACTCTTTTTTCTGCTTTAGACGACATGGATAATTAATCCTGATTTCAAAGCATTAATTGTGCTCATTATTTCAAATGATTAAAAATTGCTAATAGTAATATTTTTATTTTTAGGCTTCGAATCTGAATCCTTGTCCGTCACACGCTCACACGGATGCACCCACATGTATTAAGGAACGAATGAAATTGACGGAAAGACCGAGGCATTATGAATGTAGGTGACACAGAATGACCCGATGCTTTGTGCCTTTTAATAACAGGTTTAATGAAAATGTGGTTATGAGATCCTTGCAGCGTGTTGAAAAGGCTGAATTGACGTATTGACGAAAGAAAAAAATTAGAATATTAGAATAGCATATCTCAGTTTTACAGTCAGAAACGTTTTTGCACGAATTTGGTGTTTGTAAACATCCCAAGAATCATTCACGTTTTTGCCACACAGTGACCACGGCGTGCCAAAGCTGACCCCGAGGACGCGAAGGTGGCGTGATGCGATGACCTGACGCGCCCTCGTCCTCCACTCCAGTCAGAGCCGAGAAGAGAAAAAGGAGGGAGGGCAACGATGCCGGACGCCGCCCTCTTACCGCCCGCGCCTCCCCTGTCCATCCTGAACTGCTCCTCTTTCAACTGCTCCTTCGGCAACTTCTCGGCCGTCGGCCATGGCGACGACTGCCATGGCAACCAGCCTCTCTTCGTGGTCATGGCGGTGGCCTACAGCGCCGTGGCCTTCCTGGGCGTGTCGGGCAACCTGGCGCTGATTCTGGTAATCGCCCGGCAACGGGAGCTGCACAACGTCACCAATGTTCTCATCGCCAACCTGTCGGTGTCGGACTTGTTGATGGCGCTGATGTGTCTGCCGTTCACCTTCGTCTACACCTTCATGGACCACTGGGTTTTCGGGGAGGTCATGTGCAAGCTCAACAGCCTGGCGCAGTGCTGCTCGGTCTCCGTCTCCATCTTCTCGCTGGTGCTCATCGCCGTCGAACGCCACCAGCTCATCCTGCACCCTCGCGGCTGGCGCCCCAGCCTCTCCCAGGCCTGGCTGGGCGTCGCCTTGACCTGGGGCTTGGCGCTGGCCACCGCCACGCCCTTCCTCCTCTTCTCCGTGGTGACTGACGGCCCGCTGCGCCAGCTGCCCTCCGTCTTCCAGGAGCACTACCGGGGCAAGGTGGTGTGCGTGGAAGAGTGGCCTTCCCGAGAATTCAAGCTCACCTACACCTCGGTCATGCTGCTGCTGCAGTACCTCATGCCGCTGGCCTTCATCTTCGTCTGTTACCTGAAGGTAAGGAGGGACGGAGAGGGAAGGGCCAAATCCGTGTGTCGTTCAGATGTTGGTTTTCTGCATTCCCCATTTTTTCTGCATTTCCCCAAGTAAAACTCGGAAAGCAGAGAAAGCGCACGCACTGGGAGGTTTTGGGGGTTTTGACTTCAGCTGACAGGGACCATGTGATGCTGCTTGGGTTGAGAATGAGCCGCTAAATTCTAGCTGGCAAGCTTTGGTCAGCAGTTGGCCAGCGAATAGGGAGGAGGCTAAATACTCCTCCATGGTAAGTTGCCGTGTTCGCGCGACTCTGCCTTCACACACGCTCGAAACACTCCGTGCCCTCGCGCTCAGATCTATGGAACGCCGAAGGTGGCACAATTCGACTTAAAGGCACCTTACTAAAGTAAGCCTTTTACAGCATAAAAAGCGCCGCAAAAAGGCGCATTTTCTTAACGGCACAAAAACGCCTGTGCAAAAATAGTATTTTTTAACGTAAACAGCGCAATGTGTATTTTACTGTCAGTTAAGTAAAAATATAGGCAAATTAGGGGCGTGGCTTAGCTTTCATTGCATATTTGATCAATATTTAAAACGTCAATACATGTCGTGACCCGATCCGTTTTTCCCCGGATTTTCAGCGTCAACCCAACCCTGACTGACCGCCCCGTAATGAGTCAGGGCCCAGATTGGCAATCAGAGCTTATTAACCATGCTTGAAAAATCATTATGCGTAGGCGCAAACGCCGCGTTGTCCTTTGTTGTGATTGTGTGAGAAATCGTGGACAGGGCTCAGCCAGGACGAGTGCATCTTATCATCAAATTACCGGCCGCTTTATGAGCGTGGAAGGGGCGTGTCGGAGCAAAGCAAATGCGGAGAGGTGCCAAGCCGTGACCTCCTAGGGGTGGAAGTCGCTGGTACCTGGTCTGATCACGCGTGCCGGCACATCCTTTACAAAACGTTCACGTTCGCGTCTATAAAGAAAGGGGTAGACGTAAGCGACCCAAATCCATATTTTTCACTCTTAATCACACGCTTCCGGTTCAGCTCACGCTCAAGATTTCAAAGTTGTTTGTAAGAATTCCCAGGAGCTCAACTTGCACGGGGCGGGGGGCAAAAATGAGACTGATCATATTTATTCATGCGGCTTTTGTTCATATGGAATCCCAGAATTTGCTTCTGACCTTGCTTTCAAACCTGAGGGTTCAGCGATGACCGGCGGGGGGGGTGGGCTTGGGGGGGGGGAGCTCTCATTTCGAGGACTGTTCGGCAGTTACGTTAACAGCTCGCCAAAAACTGGAACGAAGGAAAATGGGTCGCGAACCTTTTCAAAAGGGAAAAGAAGTCGTGTTCCAAAGCTTCTAGCGGAACAATTTTCAGTCCGAGCAAATACGAAACCAGCAGGGGTTTCCTCTGTTCTTGTGTTTTTTCCCGCATCACAATGTCTCACATTTCCATCTCAATGTATTCATTTATTCGTCCTAAAATTGTCTCTACATCGTTTGAGGAAGACGGCTTTTTTTGATTAGACTCACTTTTCCTCGTCTCTGACTTCCCATCTCGCTTTGACGACCCCACGGAACACGTTATTGACCCCGGTTCGTTTGTTTTGTGTTGTTAACGATTAGGTGTGGCGTCCCAGAAGCTCGATAACGAGCGAAAAGGACTTTTTTTAAAGTGTGCAGTAGGATGGTTGCTTTTTAAAAGCTGGATTTTCTTTCTCAGCTGCATCGACAAGTGGATTTATCCTGACTAAAACCCTGTGACATATTAATTGACTTGGTATTTTGTGCAGGTTAGCTGAGGATTTGTATATCTGTGTGTGTGTGTGTACATCCTGCTGTCAGGGCACAGAGTAGTGAAGCTGAGTAATGAGAAAAGGTTTACTGGTCTCTGGGGAAGAAAAAAGGAAAGCACACACTCATACACACACGTCTACACACATATACACACAACAGCAAGGGTTTCGCCTTCTTTCGACACCAGCATGGACGGATCTTATTCTAAGTTCTAAATCACAAGCTAATGTATCGATTCGGCGGACCACGATTCAGTGTCTGCCGATGTGACAATGATTGAAACGATACGAATTCGATGCAGTTCAGGGGTGCGTTTCCCAAAAGTATAGTTGCTAACGTATTGCAAACTACGTTAGCAACACTATGTTATTTGCTAATGTACACTATGTTGGTTGCTAACGTAGTTAGTAACTATGCTTTTGGGAAACGCACCCCAGTTCAGTAGCCGTGAGCTAACACACATCTCAATGAAAATCTTCTCTTTTAATAAAAACCGAGCTCCCGTTCAGCGTAAAGGTGAGGTTTCATTGCGAAAAAAGAATCAAATCGTGATTCTTTCTCTGACGATTCAAAAACGATTCATTACGCGTACATATGCATTACGTTTAGTAAACTACATTTGATTCAGTGTGATTTGTTTTGTTGATCTGACACAGTCGAATGGGCAAAAGTAACTCAAAAGAGCAATCTGGAAACAAATTCATCTATGTATCGAATCGTGAATCGCTTATGAATCATGAATCGATTTGGAATCGAATCGTGACTCTTTATCTGTCGATTCAAAAATGATTCATATTTTTCAACTAACGTGACATACTGACTCGTGTTCGGGGAGGAAAGAGTCAACTAGCGCAGTTGATTCTTTCCCCCCGACACGATTCAGTACGTGTACATATGCATTACTTTTAGTAAACTACATTTGATTCAGTGTGATTTGTTTTGTTGATCTGACACAGTCAAATGGGGAAAAGTAACTCAAAAGTGCAATCTGGAAACAAATTCATCTATGTATCGAATCATGCATCGCTTATGAATCGTAAATCGGATTTGGAGTCAAATCGTGATTCTTTCTCTGTCGATTAAAAAACGATTCATATTTTTCAACTAACGTAATGGCGCTAGTTGACTCTTACCCCCCGACACGAGTCAGTACGCGTACATATGCATTACGTTTAGTAAACTACATTTGATTCAGTGTGATTTGTTTTGTTGATCTGACACGGTCGAATCGGGATAAGTAACTCAAAAGTGCAATCTGGAAACAAATTCATCTATGTATCGAATCATGAATCGCTTATGAATCGTGAATGGATTTGGAATCGAATCGTGAGCCCAAGAATCGGAATTGACTCGTGAGATTTTCTGAATCATGCACCCCTAATACATTATGCACGATTGATATTTTCAGTTTGGATCAATGGTATGGGCTCATTGATCAGTCAACCGATGTATTGTGGCGCCGGAAGTAGGAGTTGAACGTAGGGCTGTGCGATATGACCAAAATCTCATATCCCGATGTCATTTCATATCCTGATAAAAACATACATCGCAATATAGTTACATTTTCTGTAAATTCACTTGAACTTTCTCCCAGCAAAATCTTGTGTCCTTTTGCGCGCATCTCTGCCTACACCTGCTCTCGAAACACTCTGCGTGTGCTCATATGGAACGTCAAAAGGTGCTACAATTCACCTGTATTTTTTATGCAATTGACAGTAAAACACCATTTTTAAAAAAATGTCGTTTCATTTGATAAAAACGCGGCTTTTTTTCCGGCACTCCGGTAACTTGTGGTCAGTCGTGGCTTTTTACGCCGTAAAGTGTCCGTACAAAGGCTTTTTGCTTGTTAAGCGCTCTACTAAGGTGCCTTTAAGGCGAATTGTGGCACCTTTGGCTTTCCATAGATCTCAGCTTGAGGGCGCGGAGTGTTTCGAGTTGAACTCGCCCTGACGTGAGATTTTTGCTTGTGAAAATTCATGGTGTGCTAAAAATTAAGGCCATAGTATTTTCTGTGCCTGCATCCACGTGGCGACTACTGCAAACCCTCGTCCCAACCATGAACAGATGTTGCCCTAAACGGTGTATTTTGCCGCACCACCAATTAGTTTTTCCATTATTAAGACATTCCTACTAGGAATCGATATTTTTCGTCTTATACCCCAGACGCACGCATGGCATTATTGTGACGTCATGCGCGGGGGATTGTGGGAAATGTAGTTTCCTCCCAGAAAGAGCGCATATATATATCGAGATGTACATTTGCATATAATCACGATATTATTTTTAAGCCATATCGCCCAGCCCTAGTTGCATCATCTTTCACAGAAGTCAGCGTAAGCGTAATAATAGCCGTGGGCCGTAGCTCAGGAGCAAAAATGTGGAATGATATTTGAGTTGTTTTTTGCGATTCGATGAGGACGGAAGCAATGGCGTTAAATCGGCATATGTCCTTGTCTCGTATCGATCGCTGACGTCACACCTCGAACGGAATCGAAATCATAACTGACTTGCGGTGCATCGAATCGATAGATCCCCGGTAAAATCTCACCCTCGTACCCAGCAACGCGTGCAGAAGTTTGCATTGGTCTGATGCAATATCTACACACACTGTCTCACACACACACACACACACACACACACACAAAGAAACGCAGAGCTCTGCAAGGCCTGCTGCTTATTTGAGACCGTGATTATAGCTGAGCTTTGGTGCTGGAACCTGATGGGTTCTGACTGAACCTGACCAGCAGCCAGCATGACCTGACACATTAGCTCACACACACACACACACACACACACAGAGATGCCACAAACACAACACCCCACACACACACACACACAACCTGACATTACCTGACATCTTTCCCATGGGCCACTTGGGTAGGAAAGTAAGGAATAAAGAATCAGAAGAATTTAAAATGTATAGAAAAATATATTCCTAAAAAGAGTAACGTTACACAGGCATGTGCTACGACCCCATAAAGTGTCTAATACATGGCCACACCTCAACACACACGTTCGGGTGGAAGTTAATGTTTTTAATAATATCAAAACCAATTTTGCTGCAGATACTGGTATCATTTTAGTCAGCGGCGCGATGCCTCAGAGGGTTTAATTAAATCAAGGAAAGTTTGCGTGTATCGAAAATGACGGACCGAGCTGATAAAAGGTAAGTGCGGAAAGCGGAATCTTTCCCGTTTTCCGACGGGTAAGTGAATCTGGAAGCAGGTCATTTGCTGAAAAAAAATTTTGATGAAAAAAGCATAACACGCACCAAACAGAAACTCGGATTCATGCTTTACGGCAGGTTTCGATTGACTTGCGCTTTATGCAAATTGTTGTGGAATGAATGGAGCCAAACTGCGCCTGCGACAAGCGGTTCCTCGTCTGGAGCGGCCGTAGTTGCGTTACTGGGAGAGAGAGGGAGAGAAAGAGGATGGGGAGTGTGACGAGATTAGTGGAAACGAGGTCAGAGACGTAATAACTTCAGATTTTCAAAACTCGGAGACCTCACAGGCCATAATTACGAGCCTCGCTGGGTGCTTACTGACACCGCAAGAAGACGCAAAGTGAGGGCGGGGGGAGGGGCGGCGCAGAAAGACGCTTCTAGACGAGTAGAGCCTCTGTGAACCAATCGCACTACGCAATTGTGAGTACGCAGGTGTAATGCGATCTCGCTAACGAGGTATTCAAATGCGGGCGTAAGAAGACAAGGTGAGAACATATCCATCTTTTATTCCTCCATCCGTCCCACCGTGTCTTCCTTTTCCTCGCGTTTCCACGGTCTAATTTGTACATTACGTAGAACTTTCTCCAAAAAAGAGAAGCTGTTACCACCATGAAACATTTCCTTTAAAAAAAAAACCAATAAAACAATAAAAAAGTGCAATTTAAATGGCTTCCGTCGTCTGCAAAACGAGCCCGAAACCTCACAGAGCGATGCAGCGTCCACAACAACGCTAATCTCATTTGAACGCTGCCGAGGGGAAAGATGGCCAGAGATTGCGAGGCTTAAATTAGACGAACAAACCCACACACACACACACACACTTACTAGACCCTGAAACTTCAGAAAGGGCTGACTGAATGTGTGTGCTAAAGCGCTGAAGCAAATTAGCCAGTAGCATAAATATACAAAACCTCGTGCTCTCTCTCTTGCTGCTTTCTCACACACACATAAACATACACACACACACACACACACCCTCATGACAGATTTACCATTTCCCCCTCCTAAAATCAGCTTTCCAGACTCTTTTAAGCCCCTTTTTAGACCCTGGCTATGTGTTCTCAAAAGGGGCGCTTGACTGACAGAAGCTAATGTGGCTAACTAGCCGGTCAGGCTTCTATTGTGAGCCACGTTGTTAGCGCGGCTGGGTCTCTGCAAGCCGACGAGTGACACGTCAGTACCGCCCCCAGTACGAGAAGTAGACTACATAATAACGCACCCGAATATACTTCTTTTTCTGTAAGGGGTTCATTCTCCTTTTTAGTGGATCTTTAACGTGGCGCACCCCTTTACGAGTCGAGCCCGGCTCGTCGTTGTACACGGGCCACGGCGCAAGATGGTCAAACGCGAAAAGGGAAAAAACGAGACGAAGCAGTCCAAGGAGGAAGTGCGCGGAAATGGAGAGCCCGTCCATTTTCTTGTAACGGTCTCTTTTGTCCGCTCTCTGCCTTTCTTGGTTTGGGAGGGAGAGCTTTAGAGACAGGAATGGAGACGCGCGAGAGCAGACGAGGACAAAAGGAGAGAGGGAGAGAATGAAAGAGAGAGAGCGAGAGCTGTCAGGATGTGGTGACTCAATATCAGAAGAGAAGAGCGAAATGCATGGTTGTTCACTTTTACACACACACACACACACACACACACACCCCCAAAAACCCAGACTGCATATCAGCATCTGACATGCCAAGAAAGCAAATTTCCCCTCGCTGTATTTAATGATGTTCTTCCTCTAGGCCATGCAGTCTGTTTTTCCGTGAGTGTGTGTGAGCATGTGGCGCGTGTGTGTGTGTCCGTGTCCGCGTACGCTTTGCCGGCTTCAAGACAAATCTGTTGCCCAACTTTGGCTGATACGACAAGAAATGCCTCCTCACCTCTTCCATTTTTCTTTCCTTCCTTCCTTCCTTCCCCTCCTCACCCTCTCCCTTTCCCGTCCTCCGGACCCTCCGTCCAGATCTACGCCCGTCTCCGGCGTCGGAAAAACGCGATGGAGCGGATCCGCGAGAGCAAGTGCCGCAGCCACGAGAGCAAGCGGATCAACGCCATGCTGTTCTCCATCGTGGTGGCCTTCGCCGTCTGCTGGCTGCCGCTCAACGTCTTCAACGCCGTGGTGGACTGGAACCACGAGGTGGCCATGAACTGCACGCACAACTCCCTCTTCTCGCTCTGCCACCTCACTGCCATGTGCTCGGTGTGCGTCAACCCCGTCTTCTACGGCTTCCTCAACCGCAACTTCCAGCGCGACCTGCGGACCTTCCCTCTTTGCAAGAGCCTGGCCGCTCGCGAGGACGACTACGACACCGTCGCCATGTCCACCATCCACACGGACCTGTCCAAAACCTCCCTCAGACTCGGCAGCGGCGACTTCTAGAGCCTCTAGGCCCCTTCCGCCTTGGCGGTAGACGACGTTCTTGTGTCATCGCTCGCACATGAAAGCAGCTTTTTTCAGCACAAAGTGCGAAGGCAGCTACTAACTTCATTCGTCAGTCTTTTTTTGGGGAAAAGCAAATGGACTAAAGCGACACGTTTGTGTGGTCATCGCTAGGATTTGGCCCTTAAACATTTTGGGAGCAGCGGATCGTGACCAGAGCTGGTTCTCAAACCGTTGGAGTAAACCAGAAGGTGAGGTTTAGCCTTATGAATAGTATCAAACTGTATATTTTTCACCTCGAAAGCCTGATCCAGAAGGCTAGTTTGAACCTCTCCTGAGCAGTATCTCATGGTCAGTTTGCATGTTGACTGGCACCACTCAGGAAAGAGGATCTGAAGCTGCTTCCCTACTCGCAACAGATCGCCACAACCATACGCCTTTGGGATAAACCTGGCATGGAGAAGGGAACGTATCTAATTGACTCACCAACCAATAAAAACTGCATCTTGTTCGCTCCGGAAGCCTGGACCAGAAGTTGAGATTTAGTCCTTTCTGATCTGTATCTACTTGTCTATTTGTATGCCAACTTGGACACCTCGGGAAAGAGGATTTGAAGCTGCTTTCTCCACCTGCAACAGAGCGAAACAACTGTATACCGCTGGGACAAGTGTGGCACGGAAAAGGGAACGCATCTGATGGTGTAATGAACCATCCGTCCAACAAAAACGCCATCCTTTTGCTCTTAGAAAACCTGTCTAG
This sequence comes from Distichodus sexfasciatus, assembly GCA_032718565.1. Classification (NCBI taxonomy): domain Eukaryota; kingdom Metazoa; phylum Chordata; class Actinopteri; order Characiformes; family Distichodontidae; genus Distichodus; species Distichodus sexfasciatus. Next base: position 847,391 of record JAVGVS010000165.1, on the reverse strand, counting down.
CCGCATCGAGATACATCGAGCTGCCATTGGGATAGCCGTCCCGATTCAAGGCAAGGAACACTTTGGCACTTGGACCTAAAGGCGCCTCGGAATTGGCAGAGTTGTACGCGGAGGAGAGAGTTGGGAATCAGAGCAAGGCCCCCAGCTAAAGGTTCTGGGCAACCCTCCAGTACTGCGGGGGCCAATTTCGGACTAATGGAAAAGAGAACACGAGGCTAGAGACGTCCCCTTGGGGCTATTTGGCGTTGGACGTCTTTCAAGTACCTTATGAACCACCTCACTGCCATGTGCTCGGTGTGCGTCAACCCCGTCTTCTACGGCTTCCTCAACCGCAACTTCCAGCGTGACCTGCGAACCTTCCCTCGTTGCAAGAGCCTGGCCGTTCGCGAGGACGACTGCGCAGAGAACAGAGTTGGGCATCAGAGCAAGGTATGAAAGGCCTCCAGCTAAAGGTTCTGGGCAGCCCTCCAGTACTGCGGGGGCCAATTTCGGACTAATGGAAAAGAGAACACGAGGCTAGAGACGTCCCCTCGGGGCTATTTGGCGTTGGACGTCTTTCTTATGAAAGCACGTCGGCCAGAATGTCCGTCGTCTAGAGATGCCGCAACCAGCCACCGGGGAGTTCGGAGTTCGGAGTTCGGAGACGACGATGACGAAGTCTTTTGGTAAGACTGGTTTGCCAAATGGGCCGACACCACCTGAGATTCTGGGCAGGAAAACTACTGTACAGAGACGTGTTTTGACCAAGCTTGACTAAAGTGCAACAGACGTGGACAAATCTGTCCAAAAAAAATCCAACATCAACAGTCATAAAAACACTGTTCGTTTGTCCTAAGCTCAAGAACGCTACAGCTACTCATCGTCGTTATTAGAAATGTAAAAAAAAGCATAGATTTAGGCAGACGCCAGCGAATGTGCAAAATCGTTTTTAAGTGCTAATCGTCCCTCGTGATCCGTGTGAACTGAATGTAAATGCTGTGCGAGTCGAGTGTCGTAGCAAGCGGCGGAAAAAAGCTCGCTGGCGCTTAGAAGTGTTGATTTTCTATGATTACTTGAATAATCGTGTTGCTTTGCCATGTCGAGGCTTGTGGTCGGCGAATATTTTCATATCTGCTACAAAACAAGCGTTAGATACGTAATCAGCTTAGCCTGTGTAGCCGCTTTCGGAAGACGTTAGGGAAATATTTTGTCTTTTTTATTATGCGTCGAAGTGGACGGCGTTGAAAGAAGAGACCGGCTGAGATTCTTTAGCGCTGAAAATGACGGTAAAGCAGAGTTTCGAGCTCCTATTTCGTAGAAAGACGCTGTCCGCTGGAGCGGCGGTAATGACAAAGGATGAAGGGTGTGTTCCACATTTGGCCTGTGGGGGGCAACGTTTTCCCAAAACGGGGGTGTTACTGAAAGTACCGTGAATGATGTTTTTAAATATGGCCGGCCGAATTAGGAAGCAGTTTAACCTTGCCACAAGAGCTTAGTGACACCCAACCGGACATGTGACAACAAAAGTTTCATAACACGGACAATCGCGTTAGACGGGGGAGAATACGTGTGTGTACGTGTGTGTGTGTGTGTGTGTGTGTTGTGGCTGTAAGCGCGTCATGACTTTGACAGTAATGCTAAGTGCTTCATCTCATGTCCACACGCAAAGGAGGATGAAGTATTAGGGCACGCATGCACACACTCTCACACACTTGCACTTTTCTAGGGAGAAGCGAATGTCCAGTGGTTTGGTTTGAAGGGATTTTTCGTGATTTTAAGTGGACTTTACAGTGACCTTATTATGAAGCCCCTTAAGAGACCCGCGAGAAAACGAAAAAGTAATACATGTGGCGTTCACGTTTCACGTTTTCACGCTCGCTAGAAAGTATGGCGCGCACTTGCAAAGTTCTTCTTTTTTTAGAGATGTTTTTGCATTAGAAAAGGGGCTCTTGCGTGAACGTGAACAACTAGTGCTCCCGCGAAACATCTAGTACTTACGCAAAACGTCTAGTGCTTGCACAAAACTTCTAGTGCTTACGCAAATGCCTAGTGCTCACACAAAAACATCTAGTGCTTACGCAAAACATCTAGTACTTACGCAGAACGTCTAGTGCTTAGGCAAAATGCCTAGTGCTCACACAAAAACATATAGTACTTACGCAGAACATCTAGTGCTTACGCAAATGCCTAGTGCTCACACAAAAATATCTAGTGCTTACGCAAAACACCTAGTGCTTATTCAAAACATCTAGTGCTTACGCAAAATGGCTATTGCTCACACAAAAACATCTAGTACTTATGCAAAATGCCTAGTGCTCACGCAAAAACATCTAGTGCTTATGCAAAATGCCTAGTGCTCACACAAAAACATCTAGTACTTACGCAGAACATCTAGTGCTTACGCAAATGCCTAGTGCTCACACAAAAACATATAGTACTTACGCAAAACATCTAGTGCTTACACAAAATGCCTAGTGCTCACACAAAAACATCTAGTGCTTACGCAAAAGATCTAGTGCTTACGCAAAAACATCTAATGCTTATGCAAAATGCCTAGTGCTCACACAAAAACATCTAGTGCTCATACAAAAACATCTAGTGCTTACTCGAAACATCTAGTGCTTACGCAAAAACATCTAGTGCTTATGCAAAATGCCTAGTGCTCACACAAAAACATCTAGTGCTCACGCAAAAACATCTAGTGCTCACGCAAAAACATCTAGTGCTCACGCAAAAACAGCTAGTGCTCACGCAAAAACATCTAGTGCTTACGCGAAACATCTAGTGCTTACGCAAAAAAACATCTAACGCTCACAAAAAACATCTAGTGCTCGCGGAAAAAAACATCTAATGCTTATTCAAAACCATCTCATGGACATGTGAAAACATCTTGTGCTCGTGCTCGTGTGATACTTTCTTTCATTATTTTCCTCCTTGGCCTTTTGGGGCTCTGTAGGGTTTTGTACATTTTGACGACTTCACAACCCAAAACTGCAAAAAAATTCAGTGGAATTTGCACGGACAAATTTGTATGAAAACACATCGACATGTTGGTTGGATGTTGGTTGGTGATTGTACATTTGGTGTGAAAAGGAATAAAACCTAGTTACAGTTTCTACGAACTTTGTGTGAGATCCGTGGTCTGTTTCATCGGAGCGTGGCTCCAGTAACGCAGTAACGCAGTAAACCCGTTTTATGAAAGAGTACACACCCGAGGCTTGATCTTTTCCAGATTTCCATCCCCCTTTTTGACCCCTGACCAGGAGCTCGGCACTCGAACATTTACTGTGATTAAGCACTTTGACATCTCGTCTCTGAACTCTACCCCTCAGCCTTTAAATGTCAGCTGTAAATATTACCTTTATGTCGACTTCAACCCCAACACACACACACGCGCACACACACACACACACACAAACGGAGAATATGGCCGAACTGAGGCCAGCGTCAAGACGGTCTTGGAAATACAGCCTGACAGCGAGCGACAAGGTCAGCCATGCGTTCGCTAACACTACAGAACTGGCCCAGCGCTGGAAAACGCTGTGTTAAATGCAAGCGAGCAGCGTTTCCTCTGGTCTGCTTCGGGATCGGTGTGTATCCAAGGCCTCTTAACAGATTAAATAGCGCTCTTGCGTACACGCGCTCGAGATGCCTGAAACCCGGCAAAGAACAAATCCCGCCCTCTTGGGAGATGGAAACGGAGCGGCAGTATAAGAATTACGTAAGATTAATATGTTCTGAACTGTTGGTACGCAGCACGGCACAACTCCTCGCTTCCCGTCTCGTAATCCTCAGCTCGGCTTCAAAAGATCGAGACGGGGAAATGAAATACGGGCCGATTTCGGTGTGGCTGCTTCACGCCCGACTTACCATCGCGTTTTTTACGAGCCCCCTTCGCAAAAAGATTTCCCACTTACGAGCTCACGGTTATGACTTGCCTTCTCGACACTGTCCACTTACGATCTGGTGATTGTTGTGATGTTGAGATGGCGAGGCCTTTTCCCGAGACCCTGCGTGAAAAGTTTGAGCAGCAAGTCTTAGTTGAAATTGGAATCATAATTGCGAGACCGCGATTTACGGCAAATCGCAACCAAGCTGCTCGTCGTGACGAGCTTTCTAAGGGTGACGTTGGATATAGAGAAAGAATCACTGAAGAAGTGAGACTGAGACACATGAGTTGAGAGCAATTTATTGGATGATCTCTCTCTCCCACACACACACACACACAGATGAGCTCCACACAGTTAAACACTTGTGACAGTAGCCGTCAGCAACACCGCCGACAAAAACCATGACAACAGACATAAGAAACCGCAGCTCGGTACACGACCACGTGAGCGAAGCCGGGATTCTGGGTAGACAAACTTGAGCGAAGGACGTAATACGAATTGCAATTCCCCAAGTGTAAAAACGTAAAAACGACGACTTAAACGTCCCTCATCTGATCCCGAGGCGCCGGCTTCGTCTCGCAGACGTGTGCGGAGGGATTACGTTTGACATGTTTTTTGACATGTAATCTAGAGAGACAGGCGTTAAACATTTACGGCAGCTTCGCATGTTGTGGAATGATGTGCGCGGCGGAGCCCAAGAAAACCCCCCAAAACGTGGAGCAGCCACAGCTCGTTCCATCACATCCTGCCGTTTGGGGAAATTGGGAAGTCTTCAGGTTGATCCAATTTTTGAATAATTTGTGCGGATTACTCTGTTGATCTGAGCCACTACCGTTAAGAAATACTGATGTTACCTTGTTAGAAAGGTTTCAACGGGTTTTAATCTCCAGATTAATTCCCAAATCCAGGATTAAAGCTGTTTTATGCAGTAACACTTCATATTTGTGCTGTAGGACTCCCTTAAAGCAAATCCCATTTTTAAAACGTGAAATGTGAGGCTAAAACTAATATAAAAATCTATATTTTATGTTTTTTATTGTTAAAGTTCTTCCATTTTGCCTTTTTATTCAAAATCTTTGCTAAATATAATATATATTCGTCTCCAAATCCATCTCGCAGCTGCCAAGAGCGCACTGTGATGCTCATTGCATCACAGTGCGCTCTTGGCAGCTGCGAGATGGATTTGGCCTATCAGGTATCAGCTAAACTCCTGCGGTTTAGATGATGAAATCACTTCAGATTGAACATCGATGTTTGACGTCTCATCTGAACGCCTGTTTTTACAGCAGTGTTTTTATTACTGCCCCGGGGCGTTGGGACGCTGCTGTAAACGGCACCGTCATGTGGACGAGAGATCAGACTGAGATCCTGACTCTCTGAGCTCGTAAACGATCCCTGGACGTCTTTTTAAGCGAGAAACTCAGATGGTCCGCGAAAATGGCCCTCGACGGCCGTTTCAAACCCAATCTCTTTCTCCTCCCCTACCTCTAATAGAGGGATTCTCTGCAGCTTCTTCAACGGAACGGCGGCGGTGGCGTCTTTCGGGTGGAGCTGCCCGCCGGTGCTGCTTGAAGTGGCTCCGTATTGACTCTGTGAAGCACTTTGAGTGTCCAGACAAACGTAATGCGCGTCAATGCCTTGTTGTTACACTACGCGATTCTGAAAGGGGCCCAAGGATCGCGGTCTTAAGTCAGACAGCCGAGCAGCGTGAACGGATCAGCACCGTCTTTCAGCACGACTGCTCCGTCGGGTGTGAAAAGTTAGGCGAGAATCGACGCAGCAAGTGGAGATTCAGTATGAACGTCCGGTGAGCTGAGGTAAGCTGAGGTGATTTTCCAGTTTGTTTTTAAACCGTTTTCCCAGGGGCATTCTGGCAAGCAGGGACGCAACGATACATCGATCTACATCGAATCAATCCCTCAACGAGCCCATCGCATCGATCCAAGAGAAAAACATCAAAATGAATTGGATGCGTTGTTTTGTTGTGACACATTTGTTATGTAACTGTCCTTCATGTTTTCTGCAACTTGCAGCCCACCATTCTTTTGTACTAAACCGGACGGCTTCTGTTGGTGAGACTTTTGTTTCAGAAACACAGAGTAGAAACGAGCGGGGACTGCAGGAAAGATGCTCTCACGGAAGAACGAGGGAGGGTCTCGGTGGCGGAATCTGTTGCTAGGCAACAAAGAGGTAGGTGTTTCAAACGGGTCAAAGTTTCGCTTCTTGACCAATTTCCCTTTGTAGTATTCAGTCGTAATGGGCTACTTTTAAGGGTATACTGTCGGTTTCAAGGAAAGTTATTTACTTTCAGCCTGCAAATGAGCTACTGAATGTGGACCGTGTCTTGCCAGAACATATGGCGCCATACAGTAAATAATGTTTTCTAATGTTTATTCTAATTCTTCTAATCTTTCAGTGTCTTGCTCACCCATATGGAAAAGATGTATGTATGCAAGATTAGATTTGTATTATAGACATATATGTTGCCCATACTGTATATGACAAATACTGGAGACCTTTTACTGTAATCATACAAGCACAAAAATCACATATGTTTCATGTAGGATTTTTTGTATGAACGTGGCCATAATCATATCAAACATACTGGGTTGCAGTGAAGTGATCAATGACTCTGCCATCCTGTGTGCGGCCATCTGTAACATTTTTAAACAACGTAATGTCAAATCAGAGGTTTCAGCCACGTTTTGGGTGCGTTTTCATTTTCGGACTTGCATGAGTTACGCTCAGATGTGTCTGTTTCGTCTTTCAGAGTCACGCACCCAGCTGTGGATTCTTTCTTCCATCTTGGCCAAGGTGAGTTTTCCGTCCTCCGTCTCCATCAGGGGCAGTCGCTGGCGTAACGGTAGGGGGTTTGCCCCGTGATCAGAAGGTCGCAGGTTCCAATCCAGGGCCGGTAAAGTTACCACAGAGGTACTCATGAGCAAGGTACCGTCCCCAAGCACTGCTCCCATGGTGCTTGTTAGCTGCCCACTGCTCCTTCACGGATGGGTTAATTATTATTTGACAAATAATGCATTTTTCTATATTTACTTTTTACTCTTACATTATGGATTGTTCAACGAGATCTTGACGAGTGAGAAGATGCCTGAGGAATGGAAGAAAAGTGTTCTGGTGCCGATTTTTAAGAACGAGGGAGACGTACAGGATTGTGGCAACTACAGAGGAATAAAGCTAATGAGTCATACAATGAAGCTTTGGGAAAGAGTGGTGGAAGCTAGGCTTAGGTCAGAAGTGAGCATCTGTGAGCAGCAGTACGGTTTCATGCCAAGAAAGAGTACTACAGATGCTATTTTTGCTTTAAGGATGCTGATGAAGAAGTACAGAGAAGGTCAGAGGGAGCTGCACTGTGTCTTTGTAGATTTAGAGAAAGCATATGACAGGGTGCCGAGAGAGGAGCTGTGGTATTGCATGAGGAGGTCTGGAGTGGCAGAGAAGTATGTTAGAGTGGTGCAGGACATGTATGAGAGCTGTGAGACAGCAGTGAGGTGAGCTGTAGGAGTGACAGAGGAGTTCAAGGTGGAGGTGGGACTGCATCAAGGATTGGCTCCAAGCCCCTTCTTGTTTGCTTTGGTGATGGATAGGTTAACAGATGATGTTAGACAGGAGTCTCCATAGACTATGATGTTTGCAGATGACATTGTGATCTGCAGTGAGAGCAGGGCGCAGGTAGAGGAAAGGCTAGAGAGGTGGAGATATGTGCTGGAGAAGAGAGGAATGAAGATTAGTCACAGCAAGACAGAGTACATGTGTGTAAATGAGAGGGGCACAAGTGGAACAGTGAAGTTACAGGGAGTAGAAGTAAAGAAGGTAGAGGACTTCAAGTACTTAGGGTCTACGGTCCAAAGCAACGGAGAGAGTGGAAAAGAGGTGAAGAAGCGTGTGCAAGCAGGTTGGAATGGGTGGAGAAAAGTGTCAGGTGTGATGTGTGATAAAAGGGTTTCGGCAAGAATGAAAGGAAAGGTGTACAAGACAGCAGTGAGACCAGCGACGTTGTATGGTTTGGAGACAGTGCCAACGAGGAAAAGACAGGAGGCAGAACTGGAGGTTGCAGAGCTCAAGATGTTGAGGTTCTCTTTGGGAGTGACGAGGATGGATAGGATCAGGAATGAGTTCATCAGAGGGACAGCTCATGTTAGATGTTTTGGAGATAAAAGTCAGAGAGGCCAGACTGAGATGGTTTGGACATGTCCAGAGGAGAGACAATGAGTACATACAGTAGGTAGAAGGATGCTGAGGTTGGAGCCACCAGGCAGGAGGCTGAGAGGAAGACCAAAAAGGAGGTTTATGGTTGTGGTGAGAGAGGATATGAAGTTGGTTGGTGTGAGGGTAGAGGATGCAGAAGATAGGACTAGATGGAGACAGATGATTCGCTGTGGCGACCCCTGAAGGGAAAAGCCGAAAGAGGAAGAAGAAGACTCTTACATTATGGAATGGGGGAAAAAAATTATGATTAATGAAAAATGAAGAAATAACGAAGTTTTGGCAGCTGTTGAGCATTTGGACTCGTTTTGGCCTATAACTCATTTTTGACTCATTTCTGGGGGGGGAAGTACATTTTTGTCATGAGGGCGTTCCATACGAGAGCTGCGGCACAATAGCCCGTGGACGCGCGTCGGGAACGAATAAATATGAAGTAAACGGCTGTATTGTGAGTAGAACGCTGGTTGTTTTTGTTATTTATCAGATAAAATATCAGTTTTGTCTGTAATAAAGGGGGAAGATTTAACTGTCAAAAGTCAAAAGTTTGGACACACCTTCCCATTCAGTGTTTTATTCTTTATTATCATGACTATTTCCATTGTAGATTCTCACTGAAGGCACTATGAATAAACACATATGGAATTATGTAGTAAACAAAAAGTGTGAAATAACCCAGAACATGTTTGAAGGTGTGTCCAAACTTTTGACTGATAGTGTGTATATATATATATATAGCTTTAAAGTTTTGCTATAAACCGTCTGTTATGTGTGGGTCCGCGATGCAAAACCGGAAAATGATGTGCTGGGACATGAGAGGGTCGCTAAGAAGAATCGATAACGTTGGGTGTGTGCAATTCCGATGGACGTTATCAATTCCAGAACCCAGTTTTCGATTCCCACCCCTAGTAGAAATGTATGAAGCTTGCTTTCCAAGAAGAGGAACGCTGGAAACAAACAAAAAAACAGCCTTTATCACGGTGTGTCATACATGGCGTAACTACACATAAGATAAAGACTTGGCCGTATGGCTACGCTGAGACCAGACACAAACCCGGGATATAAATACCGAGAGAAAAGGTTACGTGACGCATGAAATGACACGGCGCTCCAATGACGGTTGATGGGAAAGCACAAAAAAGGCCCTGACACAGCAAGGTGGGAGCATAACTGTTAACATTCCTCGTGCCAGGTTTAGTTGCCGGGGAACTGCTGGCTCTCACCTCGTTTTGACTTTCAGTTCCGTATGGCGTGCTCGATCTGCCGCCAGATGCGAGGACAAAAATGACAGAAACGTTTCTTTCGGGCGCACAGTTTGTGTGAGCGTTAAATGGAGACGGGGGGAAATTGCTTTTGAGATAACTGCGGTTAGTCTGTGATTTCTCTGTGTGTGAGAGGAGGGTGTGGATGTGTTTGTTTGTGTTAAAATTCAGACGACAGTCTGGCGGGCTTGTCAAAGCACACCAATAAGGAGTTTTTGTTTGGTTAATGCAATATGTGGGCGCACACACACAAATACACATCAGTTAGTCACTGTTGGAGGGGACTGTGTGTGTGTGTGTGTGTCTTGTTAAAAATCTGATGCCAATTGTGCTGGCGTGTCTTATCCTTGTTAAAGTACATTAGTATACAGTCTTGCCATTAGTCTGGTGACACACACACACATATAAAGTAGTCATTGTTGCAGTGAAATGTCTGAGAAATGAGCTGTGTTTATGTGTGTGCCAGAAAGAAAGAAAGAAAGAAAGAGAAGGGACGTGTGAAAGCATGTAGGGAGTGATTGAGTGGGTGGATGTGTTGCTTGATGTGTTGTGTGTGTGTGTGTTTTTGTGCGTTCATGGGGAAGCGCCTCTCCCTGGTACATATCTACAGTGGGACCTGTTGTGTTTATTAGCATAAATCAGCATAATGAGATATAACGCATTCATCACCGCGGTCTCCTGCGAGGACCAAAAAAACGCCGCACACACACACACACACACACACACACACACCTCAAAGCACACACACCATTATGACACGTGCGCGTTAATGCTGCTCTACTGATCTTTTCTTTTTCGTCGTTTGTCTTTGCGACAAACAGGGAAAGACTAAATTGCGTCGCATAATTACAGAAAAGACGTTCTCACCTCCCGCTATCACGCGTTCCAAGGCGCACCACGTTGGGTTCAGTCGAAACTCAACAAAGAATTTTTCGAAATAAAAGCATTACTCGTTAGCTTTAGAGCTTTGAACTGAATAACAATGTCGGGTTGATTTTTCAAACTTTATGCACAGATTGTAAGACGAATTTACACCAAACTGTAATATGTAATTATGCAAATTATGCAGCAACTTTGGTGTTTATGTAATTTACATAATTAAAATTGCTCAAGAGCTAGACTTTAATAAATGGGATTATATGAATTGTTTATATATAAATATAAGATATAAGTCCTATATGATTCCATTTATTAAACTAGCTCTTGAGCAGCTATGTAGAGGTCCATTTTAGAGGTGGGAAAAATACACGTTTGAACGTCAAAACATCGGACAGGTTTTTTGGCAAGTTCGTTTAAGGACTAGGTCATTGGCTAATGCTAAACATTTAGCTGAATTTTCACTTAAGCTGAAGTTAAGCTAAGTTGATTGTGCGATGACTGAAATCAGCTCATACCCAGCAGTGTGAGAGCTAGTGGTGTGTTTTAAGAATGGCAAAGAAGAAGATTTCGAATCATTTCCTGAACCTTTATAGCATTTACCGCCAAAAAATATATGTAAACATATCTACAGGGGGCTGAATTAAGCATTTTAGGGTTTGCAAACTCATTATGGACTGTAAACAGATTACAAAACGCATGTAGTAGTGGCGGCCTATTGGTAGAATACTCGCCGACAGACCAAGAGGTTGTAGGTTCAAATCTAGCTCTATCCTACGGCCAGAACTACCACCACTGGGGCCCTTGAGGAAGACCCTTAACCCCCACTTGCTCTCAGTAATAGTGTCTGCTAGATATAGCGTATGGTTTCCATACGTCGGGAGTTTTGCAGCGTGTAGTTATATTTAAAGACCCCCCCCCCCTTCCACTACAGCTCTGTGTAATTGCCGGATGAAGGTAATAAAAAGATGGTGCAGATCCTAGCGTTGAGATAACATGCTCCTCTGACCTCTCTCCTCCTCCTCCTCATCACCTGTCACTCCGGATTAGAGGCCCAGTCTCACTGGGCTCCGACTGGAAACGTTCGTGGCGCATTCGAATTCCGCTCCGAAAGTGAGCGCGCGGGGGGTTTGCCGGCGTAACAAGCACGAGCTTGTGAGACCGAATCCGAAATTAGCTGGGTGTCATTTCTTGTCTTCCCGTCTTTTTTCGAGGGAGATTGTTGCTAGAATATGAACTACACAGATGGATAATCAGGACACGAAAATGCAAAACGAATAAGCGTTGTTTGCCAGATGTCCGGAAAGTAATGCCGCCTTTGTGTGTTGTTGAGTAGGGTTACGATGAGATTAAAGGTATGGAGTGGTTTTATGGGCTTTCAGCGGGTCAAGTACAGTCATAATTTCCTGTGTGACCACAACGAGATGTGTACGAACACAGAATCAAGAACATCCTTTGAACAGGACCCTGCATATATCTTGAGACAGAGTGACATTTACTGTCATGCATTTTCCAAAAAGTGCCCTTGAGAGGAACACGTCCCCCCTGGTTCCTTTGTGGTGGGGTGTGTGTGTGTGTGTGTGTGTCATATTGTTTGACAGAGCATATTGCTCCTAGCGTGTAAAGTTGCGTCAGTCTCCTCCAACTATGGAGTCTACCGTAGAAGAGAATTGCACCAAATACAAAATGTGTAGGTTTGCTTTTTTTCCCTGTCATAGCAGTAGTGTTGCATTAAAGACACACGTAAAACCCTTGTGCTTTGATTTCAGACGCCGCTTCCGTTGCGGATACGTCCTGCCCGTCGTTTAATGAGGTCAGCAACCATTTAAAGCGAAGGTGAAAGGAATGCGTTTTACGGCTGCCGTCATGGGGACGTGCAAACAAAATACTGCTAGTGATTTGATAAGCCTACAAAACGAGAGCGGCAGCTTCTAAAAACACCCCTCGCTTTACGGCTTCGGCAGAAGGTTGTTTTTGAACGCTGCTGTCCGCCGCCAGCTCAAGTCGATGAAGGTTAAAAAGGCCCGAAAATGTGGCGATTGTGTTATCTGTGAAATGAACAGTCGAAGAAAATCAGCCGGGACGACTCCTAACTTTCCTTTTTCTGGCGGTGGAATTCTACAGTTGAATAACATTATACTATGTCAGTGTTTTGACTTTCAAATTTAAGGAAACAATAAGGTCCAGTGATTTGGAATATTTACGGTGCCTTTTTGAGAAAACTGCGAAAACAGGAATGTAGTTTACTGCAGTTCGTTCTACCTCCAGTGGGGGGCGATGTGGTGTAGCATAATGACTGTAGGCACACAGCATAATAGGAAATAGCTCTTTTACTCTCCGAGTTTTTTCTTTTGTGTCAAAGGTCTTGCGGCGTTGGTGATAAAAACAAAACAGCACTAAATTTTGTGTTAAAAGTGTGTTGGAACATGTTACTGAAATATGTAACCAGTATAATATTACTGAAAATGTATTAGTAATGCTGTACATCACTGCGTTACAGCAAAAAAGTGATTGTGTTACTTTTGTAACGTTACTCCCAACACTGGCCGTTGGCGACGTGGTATCTGTGCTCTCTTTTATTCCTGGTGTTTACCTGGGCGTATATATGTGTGTACATTTTGTTGGTTCACCACTTCGTCTGGAGCAAGTGTTTGTTTTCGTACGCTTTTATGGCACATCTAGCCCCGTGTCTCCAAGATTTCCTAGAAGTGCTTGTTTGTATATGGTCTCTTTGTTCAAGACGTTGCCTCCTGCATTCTCACCTGTCTCTCACCAGGACCAGCGTCTGCCGAGATCACAACGACTGCTTCGCTTCATTTTTAATTCGATCCGAGTCGGGAGCCAGCGATCAATCAATATTAACAATGTCGCTCTGGTTTATCTCAGTCGCTTCCATTCATATCACATCGAGAAAAGCAACGAAAAAAATATTGTTTGCCTTTTTCTTCTTCTTCTTTTTTTTTTTTTTTTTTTTACGAGCGCAACCAGACAAATTTAACGCAGAACAAACAACATCTCTTTCCATAAAATCAGATCTCCTGTTCGATAGAAAGTGAGGTGACAACACGGATGATGTCTGTTCGATGTTTTCATTTTGGATCAATGCTACGAACTTGATCCCACTGACCACTGAATCAATGTAATCGATGTAACAATCTAACCGTGGTACTGCTTCGCCAATTGACCAAACTAAATCTAGCTGGGGTTTATCCGTATACTGTCAGGTCCCAGCGATCAACTTCAGGTCTGTACAACATTTTCAGAATGTTATAAATGTCGGTTGCTAAAACGATCGTATTCTTAGCTTTTTGGGAATATATTTGATATCGTTCCAACAACATTTCTAGTGTTTTTTTTTTTTTACAGTGTTTTTTTTACCACGTTTCTCCAAGGTTTCTATGGTTCGCGTTTTTTTCTTACGTTTTGTTTTATACGCTTGTCATTTTGTTAGAACTTTCTCAAGTCTGGTTTGTAATTTAGTGTTTTTAACACGTTTCTCAGCTTTGGTTTTAGAAACATTTGTAATTTTGTGTACTTGGAATGTTCCTAAAGTTTGGTTTTATAAACGTAATTTTAAAATGTACATCAACACTTTAGGAAGGTTAAAGAACTTTCTAATAAGCTTATAGGAAGGCTAGTGAAGGTTGATGAAACGTTACGGTTAACGATGGCAGAGCTGAAGCCATTTGTTTCATTTCGAAGCAGATATACCGGAAACGATTTTGATCTCGGAGAGTTTGAATAACCAGAAGAATAACACTGTGTGTTTATGGTGACAAATAGGGTATTTGCACATTCTTTTGTCCTTAAAAGTAGCTCTAGAGCAATTGCAAACTACTGAATCCTTGAAAGGCATTAGATCTGAGTATTTTTAACGTGGCCTTATTGATGGTTTCCTTCTGCAGTTTTAGCGACGTCGTTGGGTTTGTTCCTTGATGTACCACAGAGTTGGATAACAGCTGAAAGTGGACGGCACTGGCTAGTCTCTGAGGAACAATGGAAGCGTAGCTGCATCTCATCACAACCTGCCTGATAAACATCGTCTTTTAGACTTCATACCGTGTCCCTTGAGGAACCTTTACAAGGCTGCGCACCAGGGAATTGAACGCGCACGAGCGGATGAAACAGACAAGTTCCTCGTACCTCTCGAGCTCCAAGACGCTTGATTTTCTCCGAGCCTCTTCGCTTCTTGCGAGTGGAAAAGATGATAAGCTGATTAGCTCAACTACCTGAACGTAATCAAGCTCGCATTTCCAGCTAATGTTTGCCCTTTGGAAAGGCTCGGCGCTGTCGCGGAGATGCTCCAGATACAGTTCTTTGATTAATTTGACGTATTTCCCTAAACTTCAAAAGAAATTCTTATGTAACCGTGCAGATGGTGAGCTGAATATTTAAAAGACGAGAGAGTTACAGTGGGAAGGGTACGTTTTTCCTTCGGAGTTGTATAATAGAATTGCACATATTTAAGTTTATTGATCATAAAATATTGTCTATAAAAAGCCATGTTTAAAGCAGGCTTTAAAACTGATGTACTGCTGATTGTAAAGCACTTCACGATAACTATTCCCTGAGTCACTGCTCTCTAGCTGTTTACATTAGAAGGAGTGGTCATATTCCTTACAAAAAAAGCGTACCTTGTCCATTTCTGTAATTCCACCAACTTTTTTTTAATTTTATGAACAACTATCATTCCACTGGAGATTATTAACCATTTTGCAACCTACATACAATGTAGAGGACACTTAACACTGTAGTGCACCGTTAAGGAATGTTGGGCTTTTAGAATACAAAATGTATTTAGGGGGCCACGCAGTGGAACACCCTATTGGAATCGTGCTGAGATTTTTTTTTTCTGCCTTAAAACGCGTTGTGGAGAAAAAACGGTAAGACCTACAGCTTTGAAATTTGGCAGGTAGGTCCGGTACCCCACCCACTACTCAGGCAAAAAAAATTGCACCAACGTAAGCTATTTTGCGTTTTTCCAAAAAAAAATTACATTTTGCCTAATAACTTTTGAACCGTAGCTCCGATTCTCAAAAATCTTATAGCATCTTATTCCTTGGGTCAAGACGAATCTTTATAGACCCTCGCATCTATTTCTGCCATATTTGATTTTTCGCTAATTTGCATAATATGCAAAACCATCTCTTGCGAACTAGTCCCTGGATTTTTGTCCAATCTGCATGCAACTGGTATCACTTGAATCCCAAGACACTCTTCTTTAATTATTATCGAGCACATTTTTAATTTAGGTCTTCATTTGGCTGTAATATGCAAATAAATGTGGTGGGCTTGGCATAGGACTGCAACATCACACACCGAGTGTCATAGAAATCCGGCTCTGGGTGGGCTACAGCTTTGAAATTTGGCAGGTAGGTCCGGGACCCCACCCACTACTCAGGCAAAAAAAAATTGCACCACTCTGTCAGTTGGTGGCGCTATAATAAGCTATTTTGCGTTTTGCCTAATAAGTTTTGTACCGTAGCACCCTAGATAAAAGGATGAAACGTGTCATATTTCAACGTCTGTCCACTTCGATTCGTCAAAAACTGATAAAGCTGCAAACTGCCCGTAATCACTGCTTGCAGTTATATTTCAATTTTGTTGTTTTGCAGCAACGGACCTCAGGAGTTGGAAGGGATTGCAGTCATGCCATATGCATAAGGTACCGTTTTACACACTATACCGTATTTAATAATACACTGTAAAATTGCAGTTTTGGCAGTTTGTCATTCTGTTATACAATCAGCTTTTCCATCTTTAAAACATTCACAATTATGTCCAGTAATAAGGCAAAACTATATTTTGGTACACATTTAGGCTTTGGCGCGTTCTGTAAAATTATAAAATGCGTGTACTTTTAAATTACAGTTTTGTACTGTAGACTTGACGCATCCCAAGAACGCTACAATAAGTGAAGTTGAATAAAATCTAATGACGAATAGTGTTTAAATCCACATATTTGTGACTCTGCACGGCAATACCAGGGTCTATACTGTAGTGTTGTGAATACATTTCGCTGAAAAACTTACCCTTTCCATCCTAAAAACGTGACTTTCTTGAGATGAGGAATTCAGTTCCAGCAGAATGTTACAAGTTTCTGTTTTGACCGCTCTACTTCATATTTACGGAATCCACTGGGGTTGACTAGAGGGGTGAACTTTCACTGGTTCTAATGATTCTATCTGATTCGACATGACATCACGCCAAATGATTCGGTTCGATTCGATGTCTCGATGCATTGCGTTGCATACAGTCAATTTTTCTATATTACTTCACATTGCACGCAGATTGGACATGGATCACAGATTGCTGAATTTTTATGCCACAGCCAGAAAATCACCAAGCAATGTCATTATGATACAATGCAGGGATTTTCAACTGGTTCTGTCCCAGGGACCGCCACTCAGACTAAGTGTTGGAGGGAGTATTTTTTATATTACTTCTTAGATATTTGCATTAAATTTATTATTCATAAAGTCAAAGTCAAAGTAAACTTTGTCATCTCTGCTATACACTGTACAGATATGCAGAGAAACGAGACGACGTGGCTCCAGTTTCCACAGTGCAACAAGACACAGGGAAAAAATGAAAAAAAAGAGCATATAGAACAAAAAGTATGTAAATAGAATAGAAAATATACATTTTAAACTAGAAATGGAGTATTAAATATAAACTTTAAACTTGTACTAGAAATAGAAGTAGAAAGAGAGAATTTAGATGCAGTATTAACCTACAAAAGTGGAAATTGACTTTTACACTGTATGTGCAAGAGGTTAGTAACAGTTTCAATACGAAAAATTCCATAACCAGTCTATTAATAAACAGTATCTTTTAAAACAGTCTGACTAACATTGAAGTTTGTGCAGGTATTATTAACAGCAGTGGAGAACTAGAGTCTGTGCAATACTTTTCAATAACTTGTGCAGATACGGTTAGTTAGAAGGTTGCCAGTGACATATACATTCAATGTTCAAAATGTGCCCAAATCAGCTGGAAACGTTTTGAAAAATAAAAAAGGAATAATTTTTATAAAGTGAGTTCAGTAGTAAAGGGGGACCGCATGTCAGGGACCACCTGCAATGCCGCCGTAGACCGCTAGGGGGCAGCGGATCGCCGGTTGAAAACCGAGCTGCCATTGCATCGATGCAGAATCGTCCACATCTGCATCGCGATGCATCGATTATGTGATTCATTTCAACACCCCTATCGTCGACTAGCGTGGAGATATTTCTCCGGGAATCCATCTTCGTCTCCCGAGTTCAGTTAACCCAACGCAGGTAGGCTATCCGTGTGGCGGCGAATGCAGCGTCATCTACACGTCGTCCGCTTCGTTCGATATAGGTATCGTTTTGACGGTTGATTTATGCCCTTTCGTGAAAACATTATAATAACTCAATTTGGAAAATTTGCCACAAGCGACTGGTTTTGCCGTGCCGAGTCACGTTTATTGGCAAATGTTTTAGTAAGCCTCATTTAGCAAAACGACACATACGGTGATAATAAATACTTTCTTTTTGGTGTGCGTTTACGCTTGGGGAAATAAGAGATAATGTGGAATATGATGCAGAGCGTGTACTGTTAAATAGCATATTTTACCGTGTTGACTCCACCCAAGGATTGCTAGTGTGAGTGCAACTGAATCAAATCTAATGAGGACTTGTGTTTAAATCCACACATTTATTATTAAAAGCCTCAGTTAGCATCTTTTAACACATGACCCTTTATACAGTGCGCCGACTTAAAATAGCACCACAAATAATGAATAACTTTATTTAACACACACAACAGGGTGTTTTCAATGAGCGAACTTGCTAAGGTAAACACTCGGAAGAATAGATGATATTTTGCACAGCTTCCGAGGTGATGTCGGTTTACACGGCAACGTTAGCGTGGGAAGCCAGCCGGAGTCTGCGGCGCGCGCGCGCTTAACGAGGCGCTGTGGAGAGCGGAGCCTTCCTTCAACGAACGCTTTGAAGTGGTTCCCAGCTCACAAGGTCGTGCTATTGATTTCATAAACAGGCCGCCGCAGCAACTCTCAAGAAGCTGCACAAAGTAATAACCAAATCCTTCCGAGGGTTGGAGCGGGACGCTAACGACGATAAGCTCGGCTTTTTGCATGCAGAGCCACGAGTGCAATTACCTCCTCGGAAGCGGCCGTTTTGATTATCGCGACGAAGAGCGATGTTATCAGTTTGGCCACTGGGTTTTACCTCTCGACCCAATAGAATCGAATGCCGCTTCCTCACTTCGATATGTTGTTTGCGTTTTTTGGTAGCATTTTATTTTTAAAAAATGTGTGTATTCAACTGGTTCGGTAAAGGAACGCGTTATGGAGACTTGCGTGTGTTGTTAACAAAGGCACTACAGAAAGACAGAAGTGTTTATGTCTGCGTTTGTACAGGACAGAACAAGTGTGTGCTGATCTCAGGAGACGAGTGCAAGCAGATGGATGGAAGAGGAGGAGGAGAGACTCCAGCTGCAGATCAGAGGGCTTGATGTAATGACTAAAAATCTTGCTTGCATAAAAATATACAGACAATAACAAGAAACCAAGAAGGTCAGTCTTCTCTCTCACTCTCTCTCTCTCTCTCTATGAATAGAATATATAATATATGCACCATAAAAACTCACACTCCGACAAATTCACACACCTACTCATCTTCGCCAGCCGAGCCCTGATCGTAATTATACTTTCATTACATATATTCAAGAAGTATCAATATATATTAATAAAATATAACTGCAAGCAGTGATTACGGGGGCCATGCAGTTTGCAGCTTTATCAGTTTTTGATGAATCAAAGTGAACAGACGTTGAAATATGACACGTTTCATCCTATTATCTAGGGTGCTACGGTTCAAAATGTATTAGGCAAAACGCAAAATAGCTTTTTATAGCGCCACCAACTGGCATAGTGGTGCAGTTTTTTTTGCCTGAGTAGTGGGAGGGGTCCCAGACCTACCTGCCAAATTTCAAAGCTGTAGCCCACCCAGAGCCGGATTTCTATGACACTCGGTGTGTGGTGCTGCAGTCCTATGCCAAGCCGACCACATTTATTTGCATATTACAGAAAAATGAAGACCTAAATTAAAAATGTGCTCGATAATAAGTAAAGAAGAGTGTCTTGGGATTCAAATGATACCAGTTGCATGCAGATTGGACAAAAATTCAGGGACTAGTTCGAAAAAGATGGGTTTTCATTTTATGCAAATTAGCGAAAAATCAAATATGGCAGAAATAGATGCGAGGGTCTAAAAATTCGTCTTAAACCAAGGAATAAGATGCTATAAGATTTTTGAGAATCAGAGCTAAGGTTCAACATTTATTCGGCAAAATGCAAATTTTTTTGGAAAAATGCAAAATAGCATATTTTGGTCCAATTTTTTTGCCTGAGTAGTGGGTGGGGTACCGGACCTACCTGCCAAATTTCAAAGCTGTAGGTCTGACAGATTTTTCTCCACAACGCGTTTTAAGGCAGAAAAGAAAAGAAAAGAAAAACAAAAATCAGCACAATTCCAAAAGGGTACCACACAGTGTTCCACTGCATGGCCCCCTAAATACATTTTAAATAGTCATATATTTTGAAGAAACTCCAGCTTTTTGGAATTACTGGCACTAAAAAAGGGAATTCCAAATCTCATAAAGGCATCTGTTAAGTGGAAATTTGCTTATTAGAATTTAAACTCGATTTGATTAGTAAAAGTATTTTTTCCTGTTACATTTATACAGGAAATGAGAGCACAATTAAAAAGCCTACGATGTCGCTTAGATCTTACATTCTTTAGTCGTTATGAGCAAAAGAACCTCTTTTAAAAAAAAGAATCTAAAAACCTTTATATTCATCTTCTAGATA
Organism: Distichodus sexfasciatus; assembly: GCA_032718565.1. NCBI lineage: Eukaryota > Metazoa > Chordata > Actinopteri > Characiformes > Distichodontidae > Distichodus > Distichodus sexfasciatus. The sequence continues at coordinate 827,310 of JAVGVS010000165.1, read as the reverse complement.
TTACTGCTATTTGGGGAGGAAAAATCGGAGAAACACAAACCAGTTGTGCCGATAGTTTGAGCAATAACTATGTACATCTATGCAAACAAATAAGTAGCTCTAATGGGGCAGAACCATCTGACGTAATGGAAGGCAACAATTCTGCTGCTACAACTGGTCAAGAGGCAGCGAAAAGAGGAAGAAGAACAGCACCTTTGTGCCAGCCAAGATATACAGTAGAGGGTCAGGTCGAAGCCCCAGAGGACTGCCAGGAATGGAAAAAGTAATAGCGTTTGACCAAAGGCCATTACGTGCCTGAAAATCTGTCATCGCCAGAGCTGTTGTTAGAAAGGGTTCATCGTTGACGCATGATAATGCGAAGGACTAAAAACACTAAGAACACGCCTCACAACGACAAGGTCCTGGGTTCGAACCCCAGGGACGGCCGAGGGGCCTTTCTGTGTGGGTCGAGGCCGAGGGGCCGAGGGGCCGAGGGGCCTTTCTGTGTGGGTTTCCTCCGGGGTGCTCCGCTTTCCGCCCACAGTCCAAAAGCATGCGCTACAGGTTAAGTGGCGACTCTAAATTGGCCCTGTAAGGTGTGAATGCGATTGTGATTGTGTGTGTGTGTGTGTGTGCGCCCTGCGGTGTGTTGGCGCCTGCCCGCCTTGCGACCGTAAGCTCCCGGGATAGGCTCCGGTGCCCCCACCACCCCAGTTGGGATTCAGCGGTTCGGATAATGAAGGAATGAATGAATTCTCGAACTCCCTTTGCTGAAAAAAGACGACAGTTTGCAAATTGAGGACTTAGAAGTTTGTCCGTGTTTCTCGCGTTAAACGTGAGCTCAAGGGCACCCTGCTGGTGACCCTTACACCTAGAAGTGCGGGCTAATACCGTGTCCACGGTATACACGGGGTAAAAGAGGGACTGGCTTTCGTTTTTTTTTCCAGGTGGTAACAGCATCCTAAGGGTACTTGTCGCGAGGGAAACAGAACCTCAGCAGCACACCTGGCAGCGGTGACAGTGCATACGTGTGTTCCGCCTCCGCCTTCCCCCACCGCCCCCCACACTCGTTCACTCCGAGCCCCTGCGGCCTGCTTTGTTCACATCACAGCCCTGCTGGCTCACATTATCTAAGCCGGTTCGTGTGCTTTTAAAAATTGCATGTGTGTGGGTGAGGTGTCTGCGCTCGGCGTGTTAAATATTGCAGCGACACTGTCAGGAGTAGTGCAAATGAGAGTCGTGTGGTGAAGGATTATGGGCATTATACATGACATCTGTGCCCCAGTGTGAAAACTTCGCAGCATGTAAAGGTAGATAAAGGGTCGGGCTGTACTTTTTGAAGCCTTGCAGTTGCTTAAATAAGTCAGAAAGGAAAGACCCAAAGGATTAACGTTAGTTCTTAGATTCTTTTGGAGCACTATGTCTAAGTGTGTAAAGGGGCAGTTGGCGGCGTAACGGTAGGGTGTTCACTCCGTGCTCAGAAGGTCGCGGGTTCCAATCTGGGGCCGGCACACTTACTCACACAGGTACTCATGAGCGAGGTACCGTCCCCAAGCACTGCTCCCCGGGCGCTTGTTAGCTGCCCGCCGCTCCTTCACAGATGGCTCAAGTGTGTGCTGTGCTGTGGTGTGTTCACAATGACAAATAATCACTTTAAGAAATACAGTTGTGTGATCTCACAAGTTCTCAGACACCCTCAGAGGGCGGGTACTTACGGTTTGGATTTCCAATTTTGCAATTATTTCAGCTAAATGATCATCTAGAGGAAGCATTTGACCAAACGTGACCCTCCACGGCAAAACCAGTCACTTGTCGCAAATTTTCCATGAAAGGGCATCAATCAAGCTTCAAAACCATACCTATATGGAATGAATCGGACGACATATGACTGAGATATCAACATTCAAAGGAGTCGGGTTTCTCCTGTCACGCCGAGTGAGAAACGGAGAAATCTGCCTTTGAAGTTGACTATCGCCGTAGCACTCACAGACGCTCGGTGCGGTCGCGGCTACGTTTGTATTTACGCTAGCCTACGCTGCATTCACGGCCACACGGATAGCCTACCTGCGTTAGGTTAACTGAACTCGGGAGACGAAGATGGATTCCGGAGAAATATCTTCACGGTCGCATTTGAGTGGATTTCCATAGCAAATATTGAAGTAGAGCGTCAAAACAGAAACTTTTAACATTCTGCTGAATTGAATTCTCACCGAAAAAGTCTTGTTTTAGGATGGAAAGGGTACGTTTACGAAATTTATCTTCTGGCCAACAGTACAGTATAGACCTTATAGACCACGAATATAAACCTATCCCGGGAACTCTGGGAACAAGGCGGAAACAACCCTGGGCAGGCCAACACACCGTAGGGCACACACACTCACACAATCACACACACACATTCACACCTTATGGGGCCAATTTAGAGTCGCCAATTAACCTATACTGGCGTTTTAGCTCGGGGGAGGAAACCGGAGCAACCCAATACAAACTGTTGAGGAGAGCATGACTCCACACAGAAAGGTTCTACGGCCGACCTGGGTATCAAACACTGGACCTTCTCGCTGTGAAGCTGCAGTGCTAACCACTGCGCCACCGTGCCGCCCTCAATGAGCGTTCATTCATCGGTTATCGGTTACTGATGCACAACATTAACAGATGTTTGAGTTTAGAGTTGATGATGATGATGATGATGATGAGGAGGAGGAGGACCCATAGTGAAAGAGGAGAATGAAAATAATGAATTTCTTTCTTAAAATGTAAATTCTTTTCTACGACTGACTGCTATTCATATTTACTGCTACTATTATAATTATTGAAATATTACTACTACATAATGTTATTCCTCAACATGGCTTAAAATACTTTGGAGGACGAATTACTGAGTTATGCTCTTTTTTAATGTCTTTTACTAATGCTACTTATTATTTAAAATATATGGAATAATTGTTTTTTTTTTAAAATACATATTTGTTCATATTTCACATTGGGACTAAATCAAAATAGAGAATTTATGACCGTTTTCACATTTCCCTTTTTTTTGGCCACAAATGGGCGTTGTTAATGTTACGTTTACAGAGAAAGTTAGCTCAATTCCTACCTTCCTTTCCCGCTCTTTTTACCAGAATTCTTTATGTAGGGAATAATAATAATTGTTAGTTCATCTCTTTTCGATGAAGATGGAACATTTGGGCCCTCTTGTGGCGACCAATGCAAAATCTGTATTTGTATTTAATGACTTTCACCTTAGATAGATCAACTTATAAAATGGACCATGTCATGATCTTCTTCTTCTTCCTCTTATTATTATTATTATTATTATTATTATTACATGATTATTCTAATATTTGTTTCTAATATTTAATATTTTCAATGGAACTAAGTCCAAATAGCGAATTACTGAAACTCTCTCTGAAAAGCTAGTCTAGCGAGAGACTTATCATGATTAAATGTGTAGAGTTTGGGGCTCGCTTAAAATCAAAGTGCTATTTAATCTTCTTGAATTTATATAATGTAATATATATATTTAAATATTATAAACTGTAATTACGTAAGTATTTATTTCTCCCGGATTCTAAATAACGAATGACTGTTCCAGTTTAAAAGATTGAAATTTTACGTTATAAACACACTGCATATTGATATGTATGCTGATATTATCTCTCTTGTTTTGGGTGGCGTCTTTTATAACAGGCTTAAAACCAACACGTTGAAGTCTACGTTCGACTACATCTGTTCCTTATAAGAAGGACTGAAACATTGGCAAACGTGAGTCGGCAAACAAACATTTACCTCAAGCTTCAACAATCAATTTGGAATGGAGGAGCATGTGGGACGAAGCCAGTCCATACACAGTTGCACGCGATATCGAGTTCGACGCGTACAGCGGACCTTCACTCTCGATATTAGCTCGGCTTTTGATGACAAATGTCGCGTCCTTTTTAATCCAAAGACGCATAAAGCTGAGCTCTAATCAGTTTTTCCGGGTTCTGGCGCTCTTCCGGTCTTAACTTCCTGTACATGGCGTCAACAAATGCAAAATGTCCACTTCTATTAGTCTTTTATTGCTGAACATCTGGTTTGAGGTATCGTAGAGTCACACATCATCTTACGTGCTTAAAACATTGCTGACGGAAACCAGCAGGCTTTTAGGCGCTTTTTTTTTAACGGGTATTGGTGGCCTAGTGGTAGGACACTCACCTTTGGACCAAGGAGTTGGCAGCCTCTGGCGTTACCAACACTGGGTCCCTGAGCAAGACCGTTAACCCTAAGTTGCTCTCACGGGAACTGTCCCTGCAATTAGGAAATGTAAGTCGCTCTGGATAAGAGCTGCTAAATGCCGTAAATGTAAACGCTGGAATTTTCCCCATAGTTCTCCAAAAGAGTTGGTGGGTCTTTCTTGTGCTATGGTTTAAGATGTTAAATTCTTTTAGTTTGCCTAAATTTGTTACATTTATTGATTCACTGCTTTGCTGATCTTCCCCTCCCCCAACGCTAAACTGCTCTGTTCCCCCTAGCTCACAATGAGTGTTGGTGGCCTGGTGGTAGGACACTCGCCTTTGTACCAAGAGGTTGTGGGTTCGAATCCGACCTCTGGTGTTACCAACACTGGGTCCCTGAGCAAGACCGTTAACCCTAAGTTGCTCTCAGGGGAACGGTCCCCGAAATCAGGAAATGTAAGTCGCTCTGGATAAGAGCGTCTGCTAAATGCCGTAAATGTCAGCTATCAGCATCCTGCTTCTACGTGTTGGATGTAGGCCGCGTTCTCTGCCAACTGGCGCCATGCTCTCTTTTCACTCCTGCCTTTTGGAATGCTCTACCCGGCGATCAAGCTTCTGCTGCGTGGAGGTCCTTGGAGCTCCTGCACCAAACACTTCATCTTGGACTGATGCATTTTCAGACTGCGCTGGTTTTGGACGAAGCCTACCGCAGAATGATCTCATGGTTGCGATTCCGTCCTTATCGGCTTCCTGTTCACCCCTCAGCCTCTCCTTCAGGTGTTTACGTGAATTGCGGATCCGTAACTCGTTATGGAAGATGCAGCTTGGGCTGTCAACCCTCCGTTCCCGTGTTGCCAGCTTTCTGAGTTGCCAAGTCTTTTTCCTGCTGTCAACCTTCTATTCTTTAATTAATCCACGACTTGCACCGATCATTCGTCAGCTACGTCCGTGCAAGAGGTAGAGTCATTTATCTGTTTTTTATTATTTGTGTAACAGTAAATATTGTCATATAAAAATTATTGACTGTACTTTCGATGAGTCCGGAAGAGAGTCCGGTGTATTATAATCCGGAAAAAAAAGTGGAAGTTTAACTACAGTTCTCCTTTTAAGGGGAAACACAAAACAAATCATGAGATTAGCGAGGAAAAGCAGATGGCCGTATGCAGGGAAATAATAAATTCAGACAAAAAAAATGTAAACATTGGAGCAGTGTGTGTATATAACCTTCCTGATCCAAGTTGTCCCTGTTTCCAGGAATGACGTGGTCACATAATAAATGGGTTGCAGGAAGGTTCATAAACTATTAACGGACGGCGCTTCTTGTGCTGGAATTAAACGGTGATCCTGACTTTGAGATTTTCGCTTCCGTTTGTTTGAGAGTTTAGCTAAAGGCGTGTAGCTAGAATGAAAGTAGAATGATAAGTGGAAACGTGTGAGAGAACCAAAAAACGGCACCGAGTAAGAAGACGGAAGACATTAACAAGGAATGGAAAGCGGCCGCTATTTAACTTATATTAAGTTCATTATATTAACAAATATTTCTTGATACAAAAGATGCAAGAGATGCGTCCGATTACGTTATTCGATGACCACTGTTAGCTTTCGTGAAAGTTTTCTTACCATAATGTATTTTTTTGTGTTTAGGTTTGGCCCGAGAGCGCTCATTCTCTCATCATTTTTGCCGTTTTCAGTTGCGCTGCCTTGAATCTCCGTATGCTTCGTTTATTCAAACATTCAGTCCTTAAATTACTCAGCTTTCCAGATTTCTAAATACATTCATAGCAATGCGTTAAACCATTACTACATTTTCAAAGTGTTTTGCCCAGTCCTTTATATAATGTTATGAAAGTTTCTTCCTTACACAGTATGATGCAGGGATCACCTCAAAAGCGCATACACAAAGCGGAAAATAAACATGAAAAATCAGAATATACCAGTCAATTTAAGCGTAGCGAAAAGTTCAAAATAATAATACGATGATTCTGGAATATCTCAGGAACGTCGGTGTTGTGGGAAGCTGGATTACAAGAAAGACATAGCGACTCAGGCATCCGTCTCTATCACGATTAACACGTTGCGCTGAATTAGTCAGTCGAGTACAACGGAAGAGACAGTTCTACGTCTCATTCGATCGACTTATACATTTGCTTTTCACAGATCCAAGCAAATTTGTCACTACAGGAATAATCAGCCCAGCTCTTAGTCCCAGAGCCGGCCACGACACAGTCCCCTTCAGCTGAGTCACCGCTAGGTTCGTTGGGCATCCAGTATCTGAAACGGGAGAATCCGAGTGTTTACTTTGTCGCTCGGAGAAATAAACTGACTCATTTAATACGTTTCATTTCACCGATCTCTTACCCAGCGCTCAGGGATGTACCGTCAACCCACATCCAGTCTCCCTCCGTTTTGTTGTCCGTCAGACCAATCCACACCATCTCTTTTTTCGCCAGCGTAATGAATTTCTGTTGATGTGCGACAATCTGCTCATCGGTTCATCGCGCTCAAGTAGAAACACAAATATGCGTTTAATATAAGTGCTTGCCGACTGTTTAATGGGCTACTCACGTGTTCCTCTCTGCTGTTGATGACCACCAGTTCTGCTTCTCTCTGTTTGCAGTCCTGTCTAGCCTCGGTCCAGCTCAGTCTCCCGGTAGAGATATAATACATGCTGGGGCCGAAGCACCACCTCCATCCCGCCTCGACGTCTCTCTCTGCCAGTACAGGTGCCAAATGAAAACGGGAAACGTTACAGCGTCACATGGGGCTCCATTCAGTGGCCGCTCTTAAGTTGAGAAGAAATTCGTTCTTAAGACCCATTTACGCAGTTTTCACCAAAGACTCTGACACTCGTCAGTCAGTGTTTGCTGGTTTGCGATTTGTGAGAAAACTTGTGAGCGTTTCTGTTGGACTCTTCTTGCAAGCGTAGTTATCTTGCGTTATTCATGTCTAGTCACACTTAAAGAAAAAAGTGTTGTTTTTTTTTAAAGAAAAAATAGAACCAAATTCATTCTCAGACCGAAAAGACGCCTCTTGCATTTAAATGAGGTTATTAGCCGGAACGCACAACCAAAACACGTTTCCTAAGAAGAACGATGTGCCTCATTGCTTACATTTGTTCCAAAGAAAGATAAGACATTTTTCTAGTATAATATCACACAAATGCGGCATTGAAGAAAACTCGCTAAGCTAACGTTGTGCACAAACGCGCATGTCACAAAGGTTGTAGATTCTCTTCTTTGTGAAAACTGCGTTTCAACAACTAATATATCCTTAACGACCGCGGTTGAATGAGGCCCGACGTGAGGAAAAGTCTATGTAGTAAAATGACTCTAACCCTAGGTAGGATTTGTACAGTGCCCTTCGTGTTTGCTTACTCAGTTGCCGCCACTTGTCTCTCTCTCCGATCAACCTTTTGTGAGTGGTCTGCCACTTGTTCCTCTCCGCAGTGTACATGAAAGACAGCAGCGTGGTGGCGACCAGCATGAGAACGTACAGAAAGCTCAGAGACAGCCAAGTCAGTCTGTTGCCTCTGCTGCCAGACGCTTTTCCTCCTAAAAGGAGAAGAACGTTCAATCCAAATTCTCTTCTGCATCATTGGGTTAAAACTTGCAACGAAAAAACTCTTTTTAAGGTGTCGGAAAACAAATGGGAGAACGTCGGTGGCGTAACGGTAGGGTGTTGGCCCCGTGATCAGAAGGTCGCAGGTTCCAATCCAGGGCCGGGAAAGTTAGCAGTGAGGTACTCACGAGCAAAGTACCGTCCCCAAGCACTGCTCCCCGGGCGCTTGTTAGCTGCCCACTGCTCCTTCACGGATGGGTTAAATGCAGAGATGTTGGGGTGCACTGTGTGCTGTGCTGTGGTGTGTTCACAACGACAAAGAATCGCTCACTTTCACTAAAGAGGCGTGTGTGTGTGTGTGTGTGCGCGTGGAATCTGATGTACTACAGCTGAACGATTACGCTGGGTCTCATTTGAGGAAGTAGTACGGTCCCAGTGGTTTTGGGTCTAATGTGTGGTTTAAAGGCAAACCCACTGGTGACCGCAGACTATGAAGTTCTCGGAGTGCTAATATAACACGACACCAAAAAACACCATACGGCAATCGAATGACTCTAAAAAGTAGTTCACTGTAGATTACCGTACCTGCTTCCTTTTTAGCCTTGCTCTGGGCCGTCTCCTGATTATTGCTCTTCACGGTGACGTTCTCGCATGATTTCTTATCAGAAGGGACATCGAACCTGTTGTAAGTGATTTGGGAGTCTCCGTTCATGTCTGCGCCGCTTTTTCCGCTTCTCCCGATCTCGACGACAAAACGGGTAGCTTCCACGGATGTCGGATTCTCTGGCTGTGGTGCACCGCACTACTCTCCAGATCTCGAAGTCAGTGTGTGACAATTTTATATTCGTGACATTTATCAGACAGTTGGCCAGGAAGCAAATGAGGAAGTGAAAGAGGGAACATTGATAATATGAACTATTGATAGCCGAAAGTGTGCTTTCTATCAATAGTTGATACTTGGTCAAATCAGCGGTGCGCTCCGTTTTTAGGTCAGCACACTATTAAGGGTTTTATCTGCTCAGTAAAACGTGTTTGCCAATGCCCTTTATACTGTACAGTTCACTTTTAAATGGTCTTCTTGAGCCGAGCCTAACGGCGACTTCCGTTTCCTGATTCCAGGGACGGTCTCCCTGGACCAACTTGGGGTTAAGGGTCTTGCTCAGGGAACCAATGATGGTACTGCTGGAGGTAGGGGTCAGAGGCGAGCATCCTCACCCACCCTAACCCACTTTGGTTGCCCCTGTAAGAAGACCCTAGCTGGGCCTTGGTGATGGTGTTCCAGTGGTCGGGATACTCACCTCTGGACCACGACGTCTTGGGCTCAGATCCTACCTCCTGCATTACCACCACTGGGCCCCTGAGCAACAGACCCTGAAATCGAAGTCGCTCTGGTTAACAGCGGCTGATAAATGCAGGTGATGTAAATGCTCTGGTACCGGTACCGGGGCAGCGTGAGTACTAGCGACCTAGTGACCCGTCCAGCCAGGGGAAGGAAGTGAGGTATTAGAGCTTGGACGCACGCAACTCTCACCGTCGACTTAAGAGTGCCACTGTCCCCATGTTTGGGAATTTTCATCTGTGGCTGGATCTACTGTACATTTACAACCCACAATCCACATGGAGTTTGGGGGGATTTCAGGGATTAGACTGGACTGAAATTTGGAGCCAGAACCTGTGACGGGAGTGTGATGTTGGCTACCGTCTAATGGACTTCTGGCTAGTCAGTGACAGTAGACAGTAGCCAACATCACACTGTCTACTATCCAACATCACAGCACACAGTGCACCACAACCAAATGTGACCCCTCTGAGAAGGAGCAGTAGCCAGCTAACAAGGGCAACGCCTGAGGAGCAGTGCTTGGGGCCGGTACCTTGCTCATGAGTACCTCAGTGGTAACCTTTCCGGCCCTGGATTTGAACCTGCGACCTTCTGATCACGGGGCGAACACCCTACCGTTACGCCGCCAACTGCCCCTTGTGCTCTGACCTGTCTAAAACACTCAAGGTTCCCGATTTTTGTCAATTTTCTCATGAGATCTTTGTTTAACCAGTCATTTGATCTGTTAGAACATATTTTAGATGTTTTTATTCTATTAATTTGTGCTCTGTCTTACTATCTTAATGTATAGTCTGTATTGTTTACTTTGCTTAATATATGTTTATGCTCGTTTTTCTTGAATAGTTCAAATCGTTATACGTAAACTGGTGTGAATGCCAGTCACATGTCCTGTTTGGTCTCTTTAAAGTGCGACAGAAATGTTTGTTTTCAGCATTCAGTCCTGGTTATCTTGTTTAGTCTTCTGCATGGTCGACTCAGTCACGTGGTGGTATTTGCATCCAAAATGTTGATACGTTCTCTAAGCAGTGTGACAAGTATGTCAGAAATGGAGGACGTCGCGGACGAAGGAAGTCCCCTTTGGATTTCAAACTTGCCCTTAAAGCACTGCAAACGGTGTAAGCAGCATATTTATACGCCTCGCCCTGTGGGGTAAACAGCTGACCCTCTGGCACCACCTATTGAGCATATTTGCCATGTTTTGTGCAGTATTTATGTGTAAGCTTGTCTTCTTGCATTCTTCCAGGCATTTTTCACGCGCTACGGTGACCTTAAGGAACGGGAAGGCGCTGGTTCGCTTTCTGTCTTGGTGATTTTGTTTCTTTTCTGCTGCCATTCCGTCACTCGTCACGACACTCGCGAATCTGTGCAAGTCTTCGACGGATGAGCCGCTTACTCCTTTTAACACATTCACCACAAAGACGTCAAGTCCTGGCTGTGCACACACGTTGCTGTTACGCTGACACAAGAACCTGTTGGAACTTCCTCAGATGACCACAGTCTAGTTGCTCAACGCAAACCACGAGTGGAAGTTGAAATGAGACAGTCATCTCTTCCTATGTGTTGGATGTGTCGATTCGATCTCTGTCTCAGCGTTGGCCGACACCTTTTCAAGCTGCTCGAATATTTCCAGATAATCGTTTGCATTTAGCGGACGTTCGTATTCTCGGAGCGACGTACACCACAACCTCAATGGTTAATCAGTGGTGTTGGTCAGGAACTAAATTACTGGTGTGGCAAACTACACTGTCGACGGCAGTGTGATTTCATGGTTTGGATGAGGGTTTGCGGTAGTCACCCCGGCGCCACGTGGATCTAGGCACATAGAATACTACGGCCTTACGTTTTTGTGCCCTAAATCCAAGCGCGCAGTGGAACTGTTACAAATCTCGTGTTTGTACGCGCTCGGCTCTGCCTACCCGCACGCGCCAAACGCTCTCGCTCTCAGATCTGCCGGCCCTCGTGATCAGATTTATGGAACGCCAAAAGTGCCAAAGTCACACGAGCACTGCAAAAAGCTTCATTTTTTAACGGCCTAAAAATTGCCCGTATATTAGAGAACCGCAATAAATATGTTTTAACGAATAAAACACCATAACAACTGGCGTTTTACCGTCAGTTGCATAACAATATAACTGAAATTTGGCACTTTTGGCGTTCCATATGAGCACATAGCGGTTACACAAATCTGTGGAACGCCAAAGGTGCCAAATTCACACGAGCACTGCAAAAAGCTGCATTTTTTAACGGCGTAAAAATTGCCCGTATATTAGAGAACCGCAATAAATACGTTTTAACGAATAAAACACCATAAAAACTGGCGGTTTACCGTCAGTTGCGTAACAATATAACTGAAATTTGCCACTTTTGGCGTTCCATATGAGCACATAGCGGTCATGCAGATCTGTGGAACGCCAAAGGTGCCAAATTCACCATAGCACAGCAAAAAGCTGCATTTTTTGAAGGTGTATAAATTGCTGGTATATTAGAGCACCACAAAAAATATTTTAACAAATAAAGCACCATAAAAATATAAATATAGCCAAACTGTGGCACCTTTGGCGTTCCATATGAGCACGTAGCGGTCAGGCAGAAGGTATGCAAACACAAGACACGAGATTTTGCTTGCGTAAGTTCCACTGAATTTCCAGAAAATGTACTATATTGTGATATTTGTGGTTATCGGGAAGTGAAATGATTTCTATCAGGATATGAGATTTTGGTCGTATCGCACAGCCCTAATTAGCTTTTTTTGTTTTAGTGTTGTTTATAGTGTTCTATCTAAAACCATTTTTCCTGACGCACCGATTCATTAATGTGGTTTTTCATCACTGTTGACAATAAACACAACTGCAGCATGAAAGGGGAACTTTAAAGTTGCGTGGTATTCTGACCAACTGTACAAAAACGACTGAAACGTAACTTTAATGGAATGTCAAACACAGAAAAACCGCAAGTACATTAGGTGTACACACATGCGGCTGCTAGACACTGCAACATCCTTTTAGCAGCACGTATATGTAGAATGACATTAATTTTGTAAATAACACATGCTTTTACTGCTCTTGATTGTATGATTTCAGACAGTTCACAGTCCCTCCAGGATTTCGCGGGCCTTATGTGAGATTGTTGCGACCCAAAATGCCTGATTTTCCGGCAGCTTTTCCAACAAGATGCGATTTTCCCCCTTTATAATTATTCGTTAACGGTTAATTAACATAAAAGGAACAAAACCACTTTACGCCCTGTGGTGTGTTGGCTGCCACCCACAGTTGGTCCCCGCCATTGCCCCCCCTAGTTCCCAGGATAGGCTCGGGTCCCCGTGACCCCGATAGGGATTAAGTGCTTCAGATAACAACAAAACCGCCATTATTTGTGTTAACATTTAACCATCGAGTTATTTTTTACGTTAAATCTGAGGCATTTTAATCACAAGTTTCCTGCATCTTCCAAACGTAACAAGAACGTGACTCTTTGCGGGGAAAAGACAATGATTGTTCAAAGAATTGCGGAAAAGTCACAGTAATTAGTCAAATTGAACGAATGTGCGTGGATTGGCTGAATTTGCGTTAATAGTTGCGATCGCAACACTGCGAAGGGTCCGAGTTCAAGGCAAAGGCTTTTGTGGTAAGACTTGGGTCAAATCTGGACAAACCATGACGACAAAGACGATCCAAAAATGCTAGGCGGTAAAATCCGTTCATCCTTGAATCGACGCAGGTCGATGTGTCGTTCCACTGCGGTGGCACAGAACTGGGGACGGTCCGAACACTGCGTTCAGACTTGTCTTTCGCAGATGCTAGCCCAAAAGGCTGTACAGCTGTAATCATTCCAGCTGTTTAGTTTATTTGGTGCTGGGTTGATGATTACAGCACAGTCCTCTTCTCCCTGATTATTGGGCTCCCCGTCCAACCAGTAGCTGAAAGTCAAAGCACACTGAGCGTCAGCATGCGCTGTCTGCTTAACATCTCGAGACGGAAAGAGAGCGTAAAAACGTACCTGGTGCCCAGCGCTGTACCGTCCACCCATTTCCAGACTCCTTCTGTCTCTGCGTCGGTCAGACCGATCCAGGCTATGATGCTGTTGAACGTGTCATCAAGGAACTTCTGCGCCATTGGAAACACAAGGCACTGAAGGAAATCTCTCTCTCTGTCACACACACACACACACACACAAATGTGCACACTCACCTTTTCTTCTTCGTCATTGATGATTACCAGGTCCCCTCCCATATGCCGGCAGAACTGTCTTCCCACACTCCAGCTTTGCCTTTTCTCGTAGATATAATACATATGGGAATTGAAGGATTTCCCGTGCTTGCTGAGCTCCTCGACTGATGAATGAGTTTAGAAAATTTGCATTATTTCACGAGAATCCTTTGACCGTCTATGTAAGAGTGTCCAAACGCCAACCTCACCCAGTATAGACATGTCCCTTTGGAGTTCATCTCTGTCCTTCTGTAACTGGTCTCTCTCTAAAGTCAGGTTGTTGTTACTGGCATTTAGCTGGTTTCTTTCTGTAGTCCGCATCACCCACATCACGGCGACGACAGCCACCAGGAGAACACACAGCAGTCCCAGACACAACGCCATCGCACAGTAGCATCTTCTCCCTACAGTATTGACACCTCAGTTTAAGAGGCTGTCTCGAGGCGTTACAGTTTTACCCTTCCTCTCGTCCTAAATGCCAAGTGATACAGAAATAAAGGTAAGCGTGCCTACCTTTATTTTGAGTTAAATGGCTGGTTACGTCCTTCTTGTCGTGTGCATGTTGGCGCCCGTGGGACACCAACTCCGCAGCGTTGACGTAGATGTTGTCGCTCATGGCATCAGTCGTCGTGTCAAGAAGGCTAGATGAATGTGACGGTCACTAGGCACCAAATGGAGAAGTTCTTGACTGGTTTCCAAAGGAATACTTCTTCATTTTCTCTAGGCTGTCTTGCAGAAAGAGCGCTTCTGCAAGATTGGGGGATTTTTGTCTTTCATCTTTTTAGCTATTTTCGCCAATTGTCACAAATAAAATTGCCTAGTCAAATGTACAAGGAAAATGCCTAGTAATATGTCCCTAGTAAAAGTGTATAATGAGTGAGTTATGGGTAAATTATCCACGACCATTCCTACAATGATTTTTTTATAACAAAGCAGTGTTGTTTCAACTGAATTAATCTTCCTTGCACACCTTAGTTCATTTGATCCAACTAGACTTCGTTCATGCTCACAAGCTTTTTACGTGTTTCTAGGAGTTTGGACCGAATCGTGACACGGCCTCCACCGTGCTTGACTGTAGGTGTGTTTAGTGACGAAAGCTTCTCCTTACTTTTGCCAAACAAATACACATCCCTGTGTCCAAACAGTTCCATTTTTGTCTCACCTTGACCACAGAATTGCTTTTGTCTTTGTCCAGGTGAGTTAGTGGGGCTTTTCTGTGCCCCTCCTGGCGAAGTTGTGTCCTCGTTGGTCGGTGTTCATGCAGGAGGCGAGCCTTGTGCGGTGTCCTCTGGAGCGTCTGTCTTAAGGTGTTGGCGTGAGAATTGCTGAGAGTTATCAGGATGGCGTTGATGGTGATTCTAGAATGATACAGATTACCAGGACCATTTGGAATGGGATAGAAACGATAATGTAAGCCTTACTTACTGTTTTGTGATCTGCTTATGTCATATGAGGTGTGAATTAACGTTTTTATTTTGATGATGAAATGCTTAATTTTAGGTAAGTAATGTTTAAATTGATAAATGAATACTGGATGCGTAGATTTGATGAGCCAATGTGGTGCAACCTTATTTGAACATCAGTGAATATAAGTGAACCTAAAAAAAATAGAAGTGACAGAAAAAAAAGAAACAAACTGCAACCTTCTTTTTGACCACCAGATGGCAGCTTTCAACTCAGGATTAAAGTAAGAACTATTTGACAGTGTTTGTGTATTAACAAATCTTAAAATTCAAGATTCAAGATTCTTTATTTGTCACGTGCAATTTATACAGGTACAACATTCAGTGAAATGTATCGTGATCTGCTCTTTTAACTGTGCAATTACGCAAATTAGAACAATAACAAAATAGAGATACAAATACAAACTTAAATAAGGAGGTCAGGGAAATAAGACAAAAAATAAAACTGTATCTTATATACAGTAAGGTACATAAAGTTACATAAAGTTCCATAGGTGCAGACGGCATGGAGTGCAATTGTAATTTAAGACTCAAGCTGGGTACAGGTGTATCTGCATGTATATACTAAATTAAAAAATGTATTGACATTAGGTTAACCTGAGTTTACAAAATTATTCTAAAGACAGATGACAGGTGCAATGAGATGTAATTAATCTCATCAATTAATCTCTGATGGCGTTTCTGTCTATTTCTGCAGTTCCCTGATGATGCATCACTACTGGAAGAAATATGAAGATCTGGTCATTTGGGTTCAGTTTGCTGTTACAAGCCAGAAAATACTTCAGGGCTTCTTTTCTCACTCGGTTGAACTGCTCCTATGTTGTGATGATTTTTGCAGTACAATACCTAATAAAATTGGTAGATTTTACATCTCATTTGGTATTCTTTTTCTCCTATATGCATATAAAGTCACACTTTGGGTTTTACATGACTATAAGTAAACCTCTTCAACTCACTGACCGGGAATAAAATATTTACATTGGCCGCTGGTCCAATTCCAAACACAAATACCAACTAACTTCCTGTAACATGCTTATTCGTTACTCTTTTATGCTCAAACTGACATTATCTAATGGAATATAATTGTTTAATTCAATATATTAATATAATTTACTTTCTAAAAGTCACACCATAGAAATGCATCCTAGGATAGTCTTCACATTCACGTCGTGAACACTCCTTTGCATATTAATTAAGTAACTGACCAATCCACAAGGAGCTCAGTAACTCTTATAAACCTGTGGACAGCTTTCTCAATGATGGTTAGTGAAAAGAACGGAAACTATTTTTCTCTGCCATGAACGAGAAGCATAGAACACCCAAAGATATGCAAAGGTCATTTTGGCAAAAGTATGTTAAAACACAGTAAAATTCTTAGTGTTGTTGGTATTTGAAAGTTGTTGAGACTTTTTTTTTTTTGGTGGTTAATTAGGGTGTCATTTTCTTGAAGTTCATTTACAGAACAATATGATAGAAAATGAGATGTAAGTTCTACATTTTTGGCAAGGACTTTAGGTGAGTTCATATTTTCTAAATCTTTTTATAAAGCACCAAGATCATTGATAAATGTTTCACAAGAATGTCCTGTTTTTTTATGATGATGATAGATATTAAATGTGGGCTTCTATGTTGCATAATACTCATTTACTATGCAAACGTGTCGGTATATACACAATGTATTTTTGTTTTACTTTTGTCTATATTCTCAAAAATAGCAAAATTTTAAATGTGCAAAAAAAAAAAAAGAAAACCATAAGCATGAGCGCTGTTGTGGCTCACTGGATGTGACCCTTAGCGAGATTGCTGGTTCGAATCCCAGTAAAAATAAATAAGTAAGAAGCAGAACAATTACAAGAGGGTTCCATACACATCGTTCTTGACCCCCTAATAATAACTTAGGAAATGAATATGGATTAAACCAGTGAAGGAACCCTTATCTTATCATTTAAAGTTAACTTAGGCAAAGACTATCGTAATGGTGATGTCCTCATGTGGCCTAAATAAGGAATGCCAGCCTTACTTGTTCCATCATACTGATCATTTTAGAGAAGACCTTTATTGGACTTTCAGTGGACCACTCCAGTTGTCATATTGAAGCATCATCATAAAAGCTCACACGGATGTTGTGGTATTTTTAAGCTTTGGGGTTCTAACATAATTTACTCACAAATACGTTGGACACCGAAGTCTGGCCATTCGTAAATCAGCAAAGTAAATGTGCGTCCCCATATCAAAGTGTCAAAGTAAACTTTATTGTCATCTCTTCTATATATTGTGCAGATATATGATGGGTTTAGTCTGTCTTTTCTCGGTGTTGATGCAGTCTGCTACATGGATAGTGAGTAAATATCCAGCCTTGTGCAAGTTACAATTCTCAGTTGAAAACGCAGACGACAGAATAAAAAGTAAAGATTTGCTTCTAATGCCCCTTCAGTATGACCTTCATGAAGGTAAGTCTTGGTTATAAAAGGAATGGACAACTGATACAAGAGCGTCACCGGGTTTTTCGGTGAATATTTGAGATGATTACATTTTAATTTTACTGCATCATTATGCATGTACCTCAGTTTTAGAACGAGAAGCTTATCATTCTAAAGTGGAGAGTCCAGCTTTGTCTTGTCTCTCTGTATACTTGTACAGTATATAGCAGAGATGACAGTAAAGTTTACTTTGACTTTGTGAGTGATTTCAGAGACTCCAGGTCGTCTAAATGCAAGAGATCAATATGAAGCTCAAGCGGTTCAGGAGAAGGCAGAGGAACAACAGGGAACCCAACACTGGCAAGAGCGAGAAGATGCCAAAATTGCGATGATTCTGCTTTACCACGTTTATCCACTAGATGTCGCCTCACAATAGTAGCCCTAAACTTTGCCTGAGTAAAAACCAACTGTCCGTTCAACCAGGTGAGCTAATCATCTCTAATCAAACTCTAACACGCCATTATTTTCTCTCTTTTCATCTGCTTTGGACAACTCAATAATGCCACAGTCGTAAGTTGCACTAAAATTTACTTTACTTCTGCACTTTTGAGGCAAAGCACCGTCGGGAAATATTTAATTACGGCGGAGTTTAGAGTTTACTTTTTTAAAAAATCGTGAGAGTTTGTATTTATTGTTTTTTTAAAAAAACATGTTTATTTCTTTGGGATTTTTTTGTCTCTGTGTATAAAACAATAGTCCCAAACTTGTTTAAACCTGAGTAAAACGTCCTGCTAGGTTCTACTTTACCGCCTGAAGCAAAACTTTATGAAAGGTGTTAGTGTTTGCCTGTATATCTCATTACTCATTTCTGTCTAAACAAATTCTGCCGTACATTTACAACTGTTGTTTATTTTGTATTTTTGCCTCCCAGGATGCTGGAGTGTGGATCTGAAACTCTCCGTTGGACCATGAGGATGATGATGATGATGATGAATATGATCATGTTGCTCTGTATGATTTTCTGCTAGATTTGTACTCAAGTGTGATGCACTAAGAGGATGAAACAAACAGGAGAAGATATAAGATGCGAACCATCAACTTTAATCTGTTACATTGTTCTGTGTTTACCATTCAATTGTTAGTACTTTCTGTTGTAATGCGTCAAGCCTGAAGTGTATTTGTCTTGTCTTTTAGCATGTAGTTATTTTTCAGTAATTAATGTATTTAATTTCTAAATTTTTTGTCTGTCTTTTTTATTATGCTGTATTTTCATATGTATCATAAAATTTGCAGCAACTATTATTTTGTGTTGGCTTATGAAATGTGAACGTCATATAACATATAAGAATAACAGTACATACACAATAAGACAAAATGAACTTCACTTGGATTTTTATTGTAGGTAATAAGTCCCCAGACCAGTTTACATTTTTTTCCGAAGTTTCAGCAGATATATTTTAATATGACTAATGCACATTCATAAAAAGAAATCCGCTTCTCCCCACCACACATTCAGATCAACTTCATTTTGATAGTATTAAAGTCAAAAGTTTAAGATCGTCCAAATTTCAAGCTTTGATATAGCCAGGTTGTTAGATTTCAGTTGATGTTTAATGTTAAAAGACGAACAACGCGGATGCCGTGCATACTTTAAGTATGCATTCGTATTTGCTTAAGTATTTCTTTGTTAATTTGATATTATTTAATTTATACATTTGCCGCGAGAAAGCCATGTATTTAGTTCAGTGAATATAGTATGTGAAACAAGTAGTACGCTAAAAGAAGTTTTCATACTTTTTAATGAAAGTTGTATAAATATATATATATATATATATATATATGAGCGCTTCTGGCGCCGTTTTCTAAGTTTTCAAAGAGCGCGTCACATTTAATTTTATGCATACTTAGTACGTGAAGTTTTCTTTTAAGTATGCATACTTAGTACGTGAAGTTTTCTTTTAAGTATGCATACTTAAAAAACTAGTGCGCACTAACCAATTAGTATGCATACTTACTTTTAAGTATGCATACTAAGTATGCAAGTATGCACAACCGTTTTCGGGAAAATTTCGATTTTGCCCAAAAACTAGTATGTGAAGCACTTAGTATGCAAAAAATAGTATGCATACTCGGAAAAACAGTATGAATACTCAGAAAATGAGTAGGCAAGGTCAACTTAGTAGTATGGATACTTGTTTGTTGAGTATGAACGCGTATTTCTCGCGTTTCTTTATTAAGTTTTATAGAGAAATAGCCCATTTAAAAATAGTTTGACTCTCACATCATGTAGTACTTTAATTGTAGTGTTGTTTTATGAAGAATATCTTCACATATTTGCGTTTTAACGTGAGTTATTAATTTTTTTAATGGTTAGTATGCGGCATCTACGTGGACAGCTATCAGGCATCTATGTGGACACCTATTGAAGAGTGATTAGTGTTTACTACGGACGTAGTATGCAAGACGAGACAGTTGAAGCAGGTATGTTGTTCAAGTTAGACTATCACGTTATGTATCTTCATGGTAAACACAATGAGAAATATTTCTTGTCTTCGTTCTTGTTAGCACTTCTAAGTGCCTGTAGTGCTGCCTTGTTTTATTTTGTGTAAAGCTTTATTATGCTTATCTGCTAAACACAAATAATACAGCAACAAGTCAGACTTTACTGCATCTCCTCTGTGAAGAAACAGTTCAACAAGAACAACAGTTGAAGAAACATGAGGTCAGTACAAAAAGTGGCTCTTCAAAGTCTCTGTTTGTAAATCTGTAAGCAGAAGAGTAGCAGCACTGAGTAGAGAACAGCACATAGTGCAAAGATCAGTAGCATGAAATTGGCAAGTCATCAGCATCTTGAAGAAAAGTGTGTGGTAATCCTGAGTCCAGATTTTGACAGTGCTAAAATGTGTCCAAGCATGAGCATGATCTTGGTGGACGATCCTAAGACTCATCAGGGATCGCAAAGGGGCAGTGACATAGAGATAGAACCACCTGTGGCAAAAAGAGATGAAGTTTTTAAAAATGAAGTATTTGTTACCGCACTCCAAAATGGAAAAGAATATAGAACGAAAAACACCAAATATGCAGTTCATTGTTGGGGAAGATTTGGACTCTTCTACTCTCTTTACCTTAAAATAAAATACAATGCTTACATTACTCTGTGTTTTATGTTTTCTGTGATTTGTGGTGAGTTTGACTTTCATCATAGATTAAATAAATGGCACGCACAGCTTTGGATAATGCAAACCAATTCCAAAACATGTCCCAAATTAGAGGAAGTAAGCATACATTTTTAAACTTGCAAACAATTTAAGAATATGCTACAAATCCAACGTAAACTTTTATTAAAAACAAATTTAAGAAAAAAAAAAAACTACAGACAATATTGTTAAATGTAATTTTAAATTCTCAGAGATTGCAGAGATAGATCATTAAGAGATCATGTTGGTAAATTCATTGTTGCAGTTTAGTTTAACATCATTAAATCACAAACAGAACAATAAGATTTGTTTTTGTTCAAATTCCATTACTAAAGCATACTACAACAATGAATTTGTTACCTGAATGCAGTTCGAGTTAGTGAGAGGCAAGATGTTGGTCAGATTGTGACTGGAAAGAATGACATTGTTTTCTCATCATGGTCATTGCTAAGATTAGAACCATAAATTTAGAGTTAACATTTTCCTATATGTTTTATAAGCACCATAATGAACAGCAAGCGCTGAAAGTAAAGAAACTTTCTGCTTTCTTATAGTTTTGTTTTAGTTTAGCAATATATAGGCAAATTAAACCAGGGCAAGACAAATTTAGTGTTTGAAAATATAACAGTAGATTGGTCTCATACAAATTTATGTAGGTTAAGTATACCTTCTTTTTGAGATGGCAGGTGTTTTGAATCAGGCAGATTTAGGGGCTACTCGTTCTTGATATCTGGTAGTTCACCTTTGTAGTACAAAATTAACAGTTTTATTTACAGTTTAATTAACAGTTCTAAAAGACCAACACTAAGTCAGTCTCAGAAAATGTAATCCAGGGCTTTCATAATTTGTGTGTGACCAATTTAGTGTTTACTGTTGCAATAATATTAGTCAGCAGATTCCTGAAAGTGGGTTCTGATTAGTGTCATTAGTTTAATAGCACTTAGTAGCAGACGTCTTACCACTCTGATCTGTTACGAAGTGTCATTTTAACAAAACGTTCCATGCAATGTTATAAAAGCAGTGTTTAAAACTTACCTGGTTTTGTTTCACCCATTCTCACCTTACTTTCTTAGAATCCAGTCAATGAGCATCTTCTTTCAAATTAAAGAGGACTGCTTACACACACCTAGATTTTTGGCAGACATTTCATGTTGAAATTGTACATGTTTATAGAACACACAAGATTAGTCTTGAATTTTTTTAGTTTTCCTTCCACTTCCTGATTCAATATTAAATCACCGCATGAGCCAATCCAAGAAGATCTGGCTGTGACACTTCGTAGGACACGCAACTGATGACACACCCCCATCAACCCACACCCACCTCGCTCCACACCCACCTTATTCCACACCCACCTTATTTCGTGCATTCTGCAAAGGCTTTACTGGCCATTACTACGGTCAACCACCAGACGTCGCAAAAACAAGAGTGGCACTAATATCTGTCTGATTTAAAACGCCTGTCATTGCAACAAGAGGTTCTACTTAAGCATCTCTAACCATTCAGATATGAATAGGACACTGAGTTGTTCTATTAAACCATATGAAGCACTCGTGCGGAGTTTTACACTGTAATATTAACATTAAGCGCGGCTTGTGGCATTTTTCATTTTAAAATTGGGTCCTGCGTTAATTTTTCAATTTTCCCTGCGGCATCGACGTTTTACATCTTTACACTGAGAGCGGCATCGGCATTTTACATTTTAATATTCGGAGCGGCATCAACATTTAAAAGTCTCCAGTGCAACAGCTGCTTTGTGCACATAGGGATGGATAAATGTTGAATAGAAGGGAGGCAAGCTTGGGATCTCCCGTAGCTCACAGGTTTGACCCTTACCTCTGGTTGTGGGTATTGCTGGTTCGAATCCCGGCTGGGGCTTGAAAGACAAAAGAGGGGGGACAAGGTCGGAACAAACGCATCGCACCTGGAAAAGACGCAGGACTGAAGAGATGGACGGAGCCCCTGAAAGAAGTGGGGGATTGAAGGGTTTCTCATCACTCCGGCGACAATCAGCAGCAGCAGTTATGCAAAAAAAAAACTTTTCGACTTGTACAGGGTACCTGAATAAAAAAAAAAATCAAACATCGTATTGCGCAGAGACACTCTAATGACTTCTCACTCAAACTCATCTCTTATTCTCACTCCATCGACACCACCACGACTCGAACCCACAACCTCCAGCACCAGAAGCAGTTCTCTTACCTTTCGCGCCGCAGTGCTTCACACGGTCGCTTGCTTTTTCGGAGTCTTATCATCAACATCTAGACACCACAACACACTCTGAGACAACTATATCAAGATCCAGTCTGTTATTCTTCGTGATTTGACTTTGTTAATTATTTGTTAACTAAAAACTTACCTTTTTTAAAATAAGATAACGGAATGGTCCCATTTGACTACATTAGTAAGACTGAGTGATGCATTCATATCAGAATTAAGATGCTTTATTTCTCTATATGTTCAAGAAAAACAAATTTGGTATGACAACTTTCAAACAGCAATATGACAAAAGTTAAACAGAACACAAACAAGTTGTCTTGTTAAAAGGCTCAATGAAATGGGGTATGACATATAGTCCACAGTTTGTAATGACCGTGAACGGCTTGTAAAGAGAATGACGGAATGTACAGCTCTGGCACAGAACAATGGGCCTCATTCACCAATATTTTAACAAATTATTTTCTGGGACAGCCCCAAAACTGCTTGTTATTTCACTATGAAAGTGGACAGACGCAGCTAAAGCAGATTCTCTTTAAACTGAACACATGAAAGATCCATCACCACAACAAACCCTAATGCAATAACTGTAAAGACCACTAATTTTATTCTAGATTTAAAATCACAAATGTTGGGTTTTCATTATCTGTAAGCCATATTCATCAACATTACAAGAAATAAAGGCTTGAAATATTTCACTCTATGTGTAATGAATCTATATGAGTTTCACTTTCTGAAATGAGTGACAAAAAATATTGAACTTTTTCACGATACTCAAATTTTTTTTAGATGTACCTCTATTATACCACACAAAACCAAATGTAGTAAGTTATCTGAAGCACAGGGATTTTGCCAAAAAACCCTACATTCTTTGTTATGTATGTGTTCATTAACCAATAGAGAAGAGGCAAAATACAACACAGCAGATTTAAATGTCTAACTATTTCATTCTGCCTTCATTTTGGACATGAAGGTGTTTGGTGCAGTTTCTGTCCTCAGCGCATTTGACTCCTCAATCAGGACATGCCCCCTCCCTTTCATAGTATCACGTTCATGATCACTGTACAGTACAGTATTATGTTATATTCAATCATTGCGTTATATTCATTGTCTGTTACACTTCATATTGTCATCATTTATTACTTGCACTGTTGTAGCTGCTACACTGTTTATGGGCTCTACACTGATTACACTTTTGTGCAGATAATGTACAATGCACTTTAACTTTTCATAACTTATAACTTGCCATTGCACATCTGTAAATCTGATTATATTTTTTATTATACTCAGAGCTTATACTTAAGTTACATGTTTAAATATACGGTATATATTTTTTTCTCATATATTTCACATTTATATATCTTATCTTTTTAAATTGCATTCTTTGTTCTTTTTTTCTTTTTTTTTCTACAGTTGCACAGTCAAAAAAAAGAGCTGTTCAGGATACAAATTATGATTGGGACAAATAAAGAATCTTGAATCTTGAATCCTTGTGCTAGCCAGTTAGTGTTAGTACTGTGAGGAAAGAGCAAATTTAGCACCTTTACTAGCTGATTTATAGTGAACTACTCGAGCACAGCAGCGTGTAAACTGACCTTGTAGTTGGTGAATGTGCAGAAATCGCTTACCTGGCCAAAATGGGGCAGGAAAAAAAGACAGGCTCGTTACATCACTAGTAAACAATTCTCCTTACTGAATGTATTTTTGTCAGGGGTGGTCGCAGAGCGAAAAGGAATCTGTCTTAAGGAGCCCTCTGGTGGATCACCACAAGAATAGCATCGGCTCACAAAGCTGGAAACAGCAAAAGAGCAAAAACTAGTAAACAAGTTTTCAGAAGTGTTAAGACAGTCCATAAATGCAGCATTTGAAAGTGAAAGTGTGATTTTTTTTCTCTTTCTCTAATCGATATTTTTTTTCCTGTTATTTGCCCATTGCAATTAGACAATGGGTAAATGACCTGTGCTTGACCTGCAACTTTTTTCATTTTCGATGTCTCTAGTGTTTTGCAATAAAACATCAGACATTTGGCATTATGGTGTGAATTGAAAACGTTTTTACTATTGTACTACAATGATTGCTGACAGTGAGGACGTGACTACATCCTTATGTTCTATATTAGACATTTTTAACTGTTTCTTATAACTTTCATTTCTCTGTCGCTGTTTAAAGACAGATGCGATTCTTCCTATTTTTGTAGCCCTATTATATTTATTTCTTATTTATTTTAGGGTTTTTTTGCGTGTGTTTTAGTGCAAATATAGTTGTTTTGTGATTATTAGTACTGGTAAATACCCAACTCTTGCTTTTCGGTCATTAAACTTTTTAGACGGTCTGTTAAAGGTGACTAATAGACAGCTGTTGATTTAAGTGTAGCTTTACAGATTGAAGAACAGTCTTGGACTACAAAGTACTGTTGTGCGTTGTCCTGAATAAGAGCATCTGCTAAATGCTGTCAACGTGGACGATAAGGAGGTTTACTGGGTGATGCGCATGCGCAGACCGGATCGAGCAGTCGGCGTGGACCGGGCACTGACAGACCGGAACGTCGGAGAATGCAGAGCAAACACTCCCATTTCGGTCATTTTGTTGATATCACGGGCGATTAACATTACATCCTTAAATTTAAAAAAAAAAAATTAAATTTTTAAAACATTAAATACTTTTGCGTTTGCTTGAACGTAGCCAGTTATTTTTGTACGTAGACGCGCGTCGCCAGGGAAACGTAGGGGAACTGAATTGACAGTAACACCGGAAATAGACGTGGCAAGCGAATGTTTGTTGTTAGCTCAGCTAGCCGGCTGCACTTGTGTGCAGAGAGATAAACGAGTCCAGTTGATGTCTTTTCGTGTAACCCTTGTTGGCTGTCTGATTTCACCCCCCCCCCCCAATGTAGGATATGAATAAGGTCTACTTGTTTCTCGTATGCTTTTTGGAGCATCTGCTATTTTGTATCCGGGTGTCTGCCAGCCATGGAGACTCGCCTTTATTCAACGACGAGATCCCTTTCAAAATTACCTGGCCCGGGGAGCACTTCAGTATGGTACGTGTTTAGCATATTTGAGCATTAAGTTGGACTTGTCATAGCGTTTGTTGACGTCTAAAAAGTAGCAGGACGCCGAGTTGCCTTCTTATTTAGCGTTTCGGTAAATGCTACTCATTAGACGTGGCTTAGACGCATTTGTTTTGAACCCGAGCCTAGTGGCGATAGCTGGGTGTTTGAGGATTTCGGAGTGTTTTTAAGTCCTGAAGCAGCAGACACCTTGTTTTCTTTGTCTATTCCACAGCCGAGCTCCGGGGAATTTTATAAAGACGACGACTTTCTTATTATGACAACGGCTGAGAAAGAAAAATACAAGTGCCTGCTGCCATCTCTGTCCGGGGAAAATGAGGTAAAGTGGCCACTTGGAGTGTCGTCTGGCTCTGAAACTTAAATGCCCAATAGCATGCCTGTGGTCGAATCTTATCATTCCTTATGGATCGGAGACAGCTGACCCACTGTGTACATGACATCTTTCATATTGAAAACTGTCAGTCAGTTTCCACTTCTAGCTCAAAATGTATATTTTGTGTCCTGTTTATACATTGTTTATTCCATGTGCCCTATCTGTTCTTTGTTCTCTCTATTTCTTGTTGCACTGTGTGAACTGGAGCCACGTCTTCTCGTCTCTCTGTATGTCTGTACAATATATAGAAGAGATGACCATAAAGTTTACTTTGACTTTTGACACGTCATGCAGTATAGTTTCTAGCTTGGCGTTTTTAATACCAGTGAGTCTATGTAGTAGTGAAAGAGCCATTATGTCTCTTTATCTAACGAACACTCTCTGCCACTATGTTCTTATGTTTGTCATGGGACTTTTTTTCTCCTTCATTTGTCAGGATGTGGAAAATGATTATACAGGACATAGTCCAGATGTGCTTCTGGCGCCGTTATTCAAGCAGAGCAGCTGCTCATATCGGGTAAAGTTGTTGTTTTTTTAAAACCCCCTTTCTAACATTCGCACACATTTACATTGACATTAACAGCATTTAGCAGACACTCTCATCCAGAGAGACTTCCATTTCCTAATTCCAGGGATGGTCTCCCTTGAGCACCTTGGGTTTAAGGGTCTCGCTCAGGGACCAAATGATGGTAGTGCTGGAGGTAGGACTTGAACCCACAACCTCCTGGTCCAGAGGCCAATATCCTACCCACTAGGTTGTGATGGGGTGTGAAGGGATGACATTACATGTAATCACATTGAGGGCCACAATATCAAAGTATAAAAATAATAATTTTGAGTAATAACAGCTTCAAAGTTAGTTGAAATAACACCTCCAAGACCAGAAGCTTTATGGAAGCTCTCCTAAATCAGCAAATCTCAGCATGTCAGTTTTGTCAAGCCAGAGCGAAGGTACAAGCGGCATCGTGTGTCAGACATGATAAAACATGGTCTTTTTGCCAACACACACCAGTGCCTTGTTTGACACCTCTTTGATGCTTTGGGGCTGGTTTGTTCCTTAAGCTTTAAGACGCTACAGAAAATCTTTATGCTTCCTCACTTTTAAATTCCTCACACTGTTGGCCTCAGTTTGCTCTAACATAAGACTTGGCTTTTTCTGTTGTAGATTGAGTCCTACTGGACTTACGAGGTGTGCCATGGTAAGCACGTGCGGCAGTACCATGAAGATAAAGAGACTGGTCAGGTCTGTTTTGACAGTTTGGATTTGGTTCTTGTTTACTATTGTTATCCCTTTCCGTCTTTAAGAATTCAGTGCTGTGGAAAAAAAATACAAACCCATTCTAATTTCTTCTGGTTTTCTACACGCAAGCAGAAGAAAGCAGGAGGGTGTTGACTACTTTTCCACAGGACTGAACGTGTTGTAAAAAAAATGAAAGAATTGCCAATGAAGGTTTAACAAAAATCTAAGTTTTAAAATGGGCGTGAAAAAGAACCCGCTATCGTTTTTCGGTATTGATTTTCGACTTTTCACCTGCAGAAACTGAACATTCAGGAGTATTTCCTGGGCTCTGTGACCAGTAAGACAGCCGATGTGGCAGGTGGAGAATGTTTCAGTTTCAGTTCTGCTTCTGTATGCCTTTTCACACATGCAGTGCAACCTCTGAATGCTCTGTCAAGTTAGTTGAAATGCTGTAAAATTACCAAAACCAATTACTCTTAAATAACAGGCACAGAAAGGGATCTAACAGTGTATGAGTAATTAATAAAGGTCTTTTGCCAGCATTCTAGAGGCAGCCTGGGTATTTATCCGGACTCATGTGTGAAAAGGACTTTCGAGTGACAATCGTTCAGTGTTGTACATCCCTTTGTTTACATTGAGGTATCTTACATGTCCTTTTTTGTTTCCTTATTAGAATCGGAAGCCGGTAAAGCGTCAGACACCAGGAGTGAAAGTTCAGACCCGAAGTTGGAGGTGTGTCAATCAGAAGTTTTGGTGTTTTTATGTGATTTATTTGTGCTATAAATAATCCAACCCTAAAATGTGCTGTCTATTGTGATGTGGGGTTTGTGTGTTCACTCTATTTTCCGTTCACTTCCCCGCCTTTGACTAACATGGAGCTCAAATTTCAACACTTTACTGCATTAGCAACCGCCCAGCAACCACCACAATAGCCTACCAACCACTTAGCAACACCTTAACAACCACCTAGCAACACCATAGTAACCATCATAATAACCTAGCAACCATTTAGATGCACCTTAGCAACCACTTAGCTAGCAGCTTAGCGAACACTAGGACGAATAATAACCTAGCGACCATCATAAACCTAACAACCACTTAGATACACCGTAGCCACCACCTAGAAACACTTCAGCAACCATCATAATAACCTAGCCACCACCTAGCAACGCCATAGCAACCATCATAATAACTTAGCAACACCTTAAGCTACCTCCTAGCTAGCAGCTTAGCAACACCTTAGCCAAAACTGGGACACACCTTAGGAAACATCATCATAACCTAGCAACCACCTAGCGACAACTTGGCAACCATCAAAATAACCTGGCAACCGCCTCAGCAACCACCTGGAAATACCTTAGCAACCATCATAATAACCTTGCAACCACCTAGGTGGTTAGCAGCTGCTTAACAACCCCCTTGCAAGTCTTGTTTGCTGCAGAGGAGCAATCGCATTCACACTTTCTTGCGGAAACGCATTTCTGGTAGTTTTTTTTAAAACAAGAAACATTCTCTCCTATGTCGAAAGGTGCAAACTAAGAACATTGAAGGACAGCTGACCGCATACTACCCTGTGGAGATGGGGAATGGGACTCCTTGTGTCCTAAAGCAGAACAAGCCTCGCTTCACTTCTGTGCTGTACGTGTGCCATCCGGAGGCGAAACACGAGATCCTGTCCATCGCCGAGGTCACCACGTGCGAGTACGAAGTGGTGGTACTCACACCGCTGCTCTGTGCCCATCCGAAATACAGGTAAATACAATGAAAGTAATGTCGAAGAATTGCTACATTTCTAACTAGATTTGGACTCTACATACCATTTAGCAGATGGCTCTTGTGCAGAGTGACGTCCCGATGCTGCAGCATTTGAATTCGCTGGAGCTGGTTTTGTACCTGCAACTTCTTGGTCCGTAGACAAGGATACTCTGTTGCACTGCTTAATATGGTCCTGCCTCGGGAATGAATCCTCTTTCCACATTACAATCACTTAGGTTTAGGTCATCTCCTGTGAAGACCATCTTCTGCCAGGCGCTGACAGGCTCCCCGCTCAGACCACACAGCCTTTCTCTGCTGGACCAGCAACAAGAGGAGATGCTCAGGCCCAATTTCAGCCCCGTCCCAGAGAGGGAGGTGAGAGGAAGAGCTCCACCGAGGGCTGGACGATAAATCGGTTGTTTTCCTTATTAAAAAACGTTTCCCTACATAAACGCCTTATGTTATGCGCTTTGACGTTACCCAAATGAATCGCGGTCAAACGAAGAAAAAAGAGGAGAGGCTGAAACGAGGGGACGGTGTGAAAAAGTGAGCGAACCCAACAATAGCTGACCAGATAACAAAGAACTACGTCAGTCAATAAGGGAGTAAATACCTGAATAAGACGGAATGAGAAACTAAATAGAAACAGGTGACTCCAATCACGAGATTAAACTGAAGGAAACTAGCCAATAGGAACATGGGGTGGAACACAATGGAGCAGGGCATCTCTTGTTGGCTTTCAACTTTAGGGTCCACTGAAAAAAAATGATTATGTTCAATAAAATAGTGCAAATAAAATAAATTCTCAAATATTTTGTATTTTGAAGCATTTACAAAATTATACTTTATTAGATATGTGAACGAAACTGAGTTTTACAAAACCAAAAAGTTAATTAACTCTACCTTAATTATTTGTATTAAGTTTAATAATATAAACTTAAGCCAATTTAAATGTAAGATAAGATTAAATAAGTGTAATGTACTTTACAAAGGTTTTAAAAGCTTGGGTTTAAATTGATTTACACTTATGAACTAGATTTGATTGAAACATTATGGTCTTATCAAATAAACATTAAAGGAACGGCTATTAAAAGCTGAAACGAAACTGAAATGGAGCAGGTATCTTAAACTAGCAGCCGAAAGAGCGACTCGGCTGTTTTTGGACGGACGTTTCAAACCACTGTCGTACCTTGCTTTTTCAGGAAGACGTGTCACCTGTTCGCGAGGAGGCCTACACCTCGACGCACAAGCCCCTGACTGTAGGCGGCCAGGTCCAGGTCACAGTGGGCACCACTCACATCTCCCGCTTGACTGACCAGCAGCTCATCATGGAGTTTCTCAGCGGCTCATATTGTCTTCACGGGGTACGGACGCAAGTCGCACGGTGGCAAAACGCTTCAACGGTTTTTGCGACCGTGCACTGGCTTTGGCACTCATTTAGTCACTTAGGGGCCATTCTTCGTAACACATATTTTCATCATGCCAAAAATCACTGAAATGAGCCCAAACCTGTGAAAGAGGGGAATGGGTAATGCCCGTTGACTGCCGTTAGCTGATGAGACTAACCCAGTATTGGCGTTGGCCGTTCCATCCAGATAAGGATCCTAAAGATTTGAGTCGTAACACCCAGCCCTTCCTAGCTGTATTTAGGGTTAGCCGGGGTTCAAGTTGCGTTTCAGGAATGATGCCACTTTGAATCACCTTTTCTGTTCCCCTTTAGGGTGTAGGATGGTGGAAATACGAATTCTGTTACGGAAGACACGTCCATCAGTATCATGAGGTATGAGAAATTATTTTGCAGCGTTGGCTTTAGAGCATGATTCAGTGACACGGTGTACTGGTATAAAATGAAACAACACGAGAGAGCTTGCGCAGTTTGGGCAAACGTGACTGGCCTCTAGTTTTGGGGGACAAGCGGAGCTTCCTGTTTCTTTCAGGACAAAGAGCAGGGGAAGAGCACCGTAGTGGTGGGCAACTGGAATCGCGAGGAGCATTTGGAATGGGCCAGGAAGAACGTCGCTCGCACCTATCAGTTCAAAGAGGAAGGAGCACAGAAAGTGAAGTACGCCCACAAGAGCATATCACTCCCGTTTAAGGCTGCCGGTGGACGTGACCGAGTCGCAGCTACATGCTACATAATCGTTCTGTGTTTCCAGGATGGTGTCCCATTTTTATGGCCATGGAGACAGGTGTGACCTGACAGGAAAACAGCGACAGGTCATAGTGAAGCTGAAGTGAGTCACTTCAGTAGTTTGGGACGGGGGAGGAGAACGTCTGCTTGGATTTTAATGTCAGGATTATGGGAACACATGCTCACGTTCTGCTTTGCGCTCGCAGGTGTAAGGAATCCGAGTCCCCTCATGCTGTTACTGTGTACCTGCTGGAGCCGCAAACCTGCCAATATATTCTAGGGGTAAGACGCAAAACTGTCGCTGTTTAACATGCCTCAGCTTAAGTGTTCATATTAGCTTACCTGGCTGCACTCTCCACAGGGCGGCAAATAAAGACCATTTCAGTCCTGTACAGAAGTGTTAATAAGACAATAGTTTAGCATTTACAGACATGGGGTATTTCTAGGTACTTATCTAATCGTTTTTTTCCCCCCAGGTTGAGTCTCCAGTGATCTGTAAGATCCTGGACACTGCTGATGAGAACGGCCTTCTCTCTGTCCCTAGCTAGTTTAGAAAATGGCAACGAAATTTAAAGAGACCACTGTACATCGGCAAAATGCTTTTTCTCCACGTCCGGACGATGGGAAAGGCAATGCGTGAATTAAGGGACTACTCACTTGCTCTAGACTCGATCCTGTTGTCCAAAAGCAGGTTGACACATATCCGTGGACTGGCCGTCTTCGGGAGACTTCAAACAAAAATGGCAGAATGTTGAATTACCCTGATCTAGGTCTGGATCTGGATCCTTTTTTTTTTTTTTTCTTCTTCTTTTGTTGGCATATTTTAATGACTGATTTTGAAAGCCGTGCACTGCTGTGATCATTCAGGTTAATGAGTCATTTGCTTCTTTTCTTCGAAGGGTAACGTATTGGTTTAAATTTGAAATATGATAAGTAAAACTTGGGAAGAATGGAAACGTTATAACAACTTCTCTGGGTTTCATGAAGTCTGATCTGTGAAAGAACTGGAAAAGACACAGTAGAATAATAGTAGTTTTAAGACGCACAGAATCTCAACAAAAGAACTTAACGGCAAAATACCAAAAGTGGTAGAAATATAACTGTCTTAACGTTTTCTTTTTGCTTTAAACCAAGAACACTTTTTAACTCATGAGATGATTTGTAGGGAATGCTTAGCTGAACTGTTATTTAAAACCAAGACGTTACCTGGGGTTTGTTGTAACTGCTTGATTTTGGGGGGGGGACATTGAAAGTCAACTGGTGGAAAATAAATTTGCAAGAATCGGATCTGTGCGCGTCTGACTACGTATTGCGCGCGGCCCATTTTTAACCTAAATGATTTCAAAAAGGGAGGGGAAAAAAAGACAGACGTTGCAAACATTTAATAAAATATAAAATATAACATTCACAAATACGTTGTCTTAATGAGGAAAAAAATAACATTCGTACATTATGAAAAATGTCATGTCGTAGTGAAAAATAGAGTATTCTTCAGTCGGAGAACAGTAACATTTGGGGTATTAAGATTTGATGTGTTTGTTAAAACCACCACTAGTACAAACTTACTGTAAACGCTCCCTTATATACTGTACATCATAAGCAAGCACTATGACATCTGAATGTCCAGGAGCGCCGAGCGATACCGAACATAAAGCTTCACACTGAAGGTATGGGAATTTGATGGGCCGAACTGCTGTCAAAGTCCTGCAGCACGTCCTGGCGGGTGTGATAATGCATGGTCACGTAACTCTTAGCGAAGGCTGTAGTTGTTTGAGAGTTGACGGGCTGCAGACCGTTAGGAGAACTGAGTCCGACTGAGGGACTGCTATTGTAAATGCTGTAGTACGGCTCTATCCGGGTGTTGATGGGCGTCGAGCTGCTAGGGGGACGGGGTTTGCGTCCGGCCACGATGTGGGGGCTGGGAATGCTCTCGTGAGAGTGGCTGGGGCCACACGCCTGGTCGACCAGCCTCCGCTGCGGCTTGGGCGAAAGGACGTAGGCGGAGTTGGTTTCGTGGTGCGACGACTTATTCCGGTTCACCTCCAAGGTCCCCTTGCCTATAGCATGCAGGCGCGTTTTATGTTTGCAACAAAAAAAGCTCAGCGCGAGCCACTGGAGGCAGCAAAGCACGCGGCGCCTCAGGCCGGCGCTGTTCCGAGAGTATACGAATGGGTTGATGCCCGACTTGAGAAAGATGAGAGCGAAGCCGCACAGCTCAAACTGGTAGTGGACAAAGCCGCTCTCTGGCGACAAGATGTCCTGAGCCAAAGACACTCCCATTGGCAAACAGCAAAAAAGCACGGATATCACTATCACGACACACGTCACCACGGCCTTGGAGTCTTTGGCTGTGGCCAGGTTGACTGTGGAGGCAAGCTGGCAGCACGTGGCCCCTGTGGCCGCGCCTGGCACCAAAGCCTTGCTGCTCCTCTTTGTGAAAGAGTGAGTCTGTATGTGCTGAAGTTTGTTGTACGTCTGGTTGCGGTAAAGCGAGGGCACCTGGACGGCGCACTGCATGCCCTCGAAACCAGAGGCGATAAAGGGCGGAGGAAGAGGAGGAGCTGGTGGCCGCGTGGCATCCACCGTGATCACGGGGCATCTCCGCACCTGGGCGTTCTTGCGTAGCGCCTGGGCAATCATTATGTAGGAGATGGACACCACGCCCACGCAGAAGGCAAAATCCGCAAGGTAAAAATACAACACCACCGTGGCCTGGTCCTGTGTGAGGTTGAAGTGAGGCAGGCAGGGCCCTAAACTCCTTGGATATGCTCGCAAGGTTACCAGTGCTGCCAGGGTGAAGCTAGAGGTCCACAGCAGGGCAGTAAGCGCCAAGGTGCATGGGAAAGAGGCAGTGTGGTTCGGCTGCTGGCCTAGGACCATGCGCAGACGATGCAGAGCAATGACTGCAACGGTCTCCAGGGACATGATGATGAAGCCAGTGCTGGTGAGTTGGAAGGCAAAGCAGAAGCCCTTTGAAACACCACTTCCACTGCGTCCAGCATCCAGAAAGATAATGAGGGCAAACATCGGCGCTGTAATACAGCAAATGAACAGGTCACAGAAGGAGAGGTTGAGTATCATGAAGTCGAAGTTGGTGCGAAACTTGCGGAAAGCCGGGTCGAAGAAGGACAGGAACACCACCAGGTTGCCGTAGGAGCCTAGGCAAAAGATGAGGAGGAGGATCAGGGAGCAGGAGGCCAGGGTAGCCATGTGAATCAAGGCCAAGCCACTGGTGGCGGGAGACTGCCCAATGGTGCCATTAAATCCCTGGCGCTTCGCTATGTCTGCCAGGTCCAAAGGCCAGGCAGTGCTGTTCATGGTACACATCAGGCGTGCAGTCTTGCCACTATGCTCTGAGCAAGATGTTTCACGTTGGCCAGTGTGCTGCACTGTTTGTCCTCCTGATAAAAAGACAAGACACACTTAAAAAAAACAAAAAACAAGTAGCTTCATGTCTGCTAATTAAAAACCATCTAAATCCTGCAAAACGGATCCCTGTCCTTGATCAATTATGAATGAATTAACTACGCGGTGTACCGTTAGTAACAGATGATCTAAAGACCGAACGAACTGTTACAGATCAAAAAAATATAAACCAGCTGTTGTTAGTGTCTCGCATGTACCTGCAGAAAGATTTTGTTATAAATGAATCAATACGTATGCAGTGCTATGGCTACGGAAGGATGCATTATTTTTCTGGATGTATTCAAGCGGTCACGTACGACTGAAATGCCTTGTAGGTATCTGGCAAAAACATACAGAAAAATATGGCTTTTTTTTCTCGCGATTAATTCCGATGGGGGCAAATTTATGGCAGATTTTTTTATATATATATTTACACAGCGAATCATCTCAAGTGTGCTCTGTTCCTCATTAAAATGCGATGTAAATACCTCATCTTTCTACAAAGACCATGGAGCGCTATTTATCGACAGGGACCAAAAAAAAAACCCGGTTCTTACCATGTCCTTCTTCTGCGACGGCGTCATATGGTGGGAATGTAGGGTCCAGCTGATATATTTATGCTTTGTTAGAATCATCCTACAACGAACAAACGCGTCCGAATGGCACACCAAGAAGTAGGAGGGAAAAAAGGCATTGAATACAGTTAAGAGGCGCGCGCGCGCGCGTGAGGGCGACAGCACGGGAGCGCGCGCCATCCACAGACAGCGCGGCGCGTGCTCGTGCTCGTGCTCGCGCTCGCGGGAAACGGAAGGAGGCAAAAGGTGAGGGGAAAAAAGGAGGGATGAGAAAAGCGTGTTTGCGCAGAAAGAGGTAGAGATTCTTCTCTCGGAGTTTTCAGAAAAACAGTTACAAAATAGTTATAGAACTGTCAGAAAACGTAGGACACTAAAGTACTGACTGAAATGTGTCCAGAAGCTGTTCGGTAGAGTCTTCTGTAAACCGTAACATAAAGTCCAACCAACTAACAGCCAAAATGAACAAACAGACAGAGAAACTGCTCAGTTTGACAGAAATTGCTGCTATATATGAACAAATCTATTATATATTTTTAAGCCATAGTTTAACCGGAATTAGTCTGAGTCCATTCGCATCAAATATTCAGCCTTTTTATGGAGAAAACGTGCCAAAATCAGTCCGTTTCTTGACCAGTAGAAAAGCAAAATAAAGCATGTTATGCTTTACTACATTTTGTAATAACACATGTAGAGTGATTAAGACATTTGACAGATTCTACTTTACTTCTTTACTCTTTAAAGACACCTTTCAGAGCTTTTCACCCAAGCACTAAAAACACTGGTGTGGTTGACAAACTTGCTCATAAAGCAAACATGACCAAGCTGTCATTTATTGGGACAATTGCAAACCAATTAACAAATGT
This sequence comes from Distichodus sexfasciatus, assembly GCA_032718565.1. Taxonomy (NCBI): domain Eukaryota; kingdom Metazoa; phylum Chordata; class Actinopteri; order Characiformes; family Distichodontidae; genus Distichodus; species Distichodus sexfasciatus. The sequence goes on along the minus strand of JAVGVS010000165.1, from coordinate 791,303 downwards.
CTTGCAATGTGGAAAAAATGTTCAATTGGTCTATACTAACTTACACAAAGAACATTCATGTGGTCTGTACTATACTAATTAAAATCCCTCTCACACACAAACACACGCTCACAATAAATATGTACAGGAAAATGACACGCGGCAGGTCACGTAATCCTGCTAATAGATAAACCTTAAATATTAAGAATAAAAAAAAACAAAAAAAAAACAATAAAACTTCGGTATATAAATACTCGGTTCATCCAGTTTTCATCGTTTAAATGCGTACAGCAATATTTGTTATCCACCCACACAACATCTGTTATCAATCCAGCAAATAGTCAGCATAAAACATTCAAGCAAACTTTCAGTTCAAAAGAGAAAAATGTCAATCAAGATCTCCAATAAAACATCATTATATTCTCACCACGACCAGCCCAGATTAGGCATAGTAACACGGAGAGACCAACAAGTCTGTCAGCACCAGCAGTTGGTCGTCTGTAAACTGCTGCTTGTGTTCCTGCCAGTTGTCATGATGGGTGCGCCGGAAATCAGAGAGGGTCTTTTTCACCGTCATCTGCGAAAGTCGGTGACAGATAAATAAAGAGAATTTTTTCAAATTCACTAATGAACTTGGATTTCGAAAAAGGGAACACTAAAGGTGGGGTCTTATGCTAAAGAAGGGGGTCCCACCTCAATTGGCTGCATGTCGTTGAGATGGGAACTGAGATCCATTAGAATCTGGGGCATCCAGCTGGGCACACTGTACGGGCTGGACAAGATGCACGCACTCAAACCCAACACTCCCGCGTGTCTCCGCACTAGGTCTGAAGCAAGGCACACGCACAAAAGCACAAACGCAAAGTGATGGAGGCGGCTGATAAGAACTGAAATCTGAATTGAACAATGGCGCAAATCCACAGCGGCGAATGTGTTTTATTAATACTACTATTGGTATCTGTTTTAGGATAATGACGTAGGTTCAAGCCTGGCTACCGGCAGAGGGTACGGTGTCTCCCATCGAGCCGGACTCCCTCCTTCTTCGCTTAGGCAGCCGGGTACTGCAAAGGGCTTTAAAATGAGCCTGCATGCGGTCATCCATGGAGAAGAAATAACACTGAAGAAAGCCGCTCAGAGTGGTAGCAGCCATCTCCCTGACCTGCCGGAGAAGAGGAGAGACTTTAAAAGGTGGAAAATGTATTGAATTACGTTAACTTGACGGAAGGGAGCTGAACGGCAGTAACGCAACATATATATGGGGCGCATACACACACACGCATACATACACACACACACACACACGCATATACACACACACTTCCAGCTCTAAAATCTTACAATCAGCCACAATGTAGTCACTGTGACAGGGTTTTAATAACGTTGGGCCTCATTTCACCAGCCGTTTTCAAGAAGAACATTTCTGCGAAGCATATTTAGTTATGGACTCATAATATTAACGTGCATTCAAAGGTGTTATAATTTGATGTAGAGAAAAGCCTTCTTTACGCCGGCCGCCCCACCCCCCACCCCCCATCCAATACCACAGTTGCCATGGAAACCAAATACCCCTGCAGCCCGGTGTTGCCATAGCGACCAGGGAAAGGATGGGGGGCGGGACCAGGAGAATGCTGAATCACTAAAAAGACATAAAGAGACATACTGACAATACGCCAGTCAGCCAAATCATTGCGTCCACCCGCCCATTTCTAACCCTAACCCCGGTGCTGAAGTGTAGACATTCGCCGGCCCCTGAGTGACCTCTCACACACGCATACGCCACACCTCGCACGCTCATTTCACTCTGTGTGTGTGTTTGTGTGTGTGAAGATTACCTCCAGCTGCTCGTCCTCCAGTAGTTCTAAGACCAGCGCGCGCACGTCACCAACGGCTTTGGAAACGTTGAGGAAGGTGAAGAGGTTGTAGAAGACCATGCTCTGCAGGTACGTGAGCACCGTGTAGCGGGCGTGCCACGAGCTGCTCTTCGAAATCTGAAACACATCACCGAGTTTTCCAGCTGCCTAGTCATTTTTCCACGCACACACCAACCCCCCAAAAAACGGCCCGGGCATGACACGTTTCAGTTTCGGTTGGGAGGAAGTGAGAGTGCGCGTGTGCGCTTTACCTTTCTCAAAGTGTTTAGGACCGGGGGAATCTGTTCTGGGTAGAGCAGGCCCTGAGACATGAGCGAGAGGCACGTCTTGGCGTCCGTCTTCATCTCGTCGTAACCCTCGTCGTTCTCAACCGGAGCAATCTGCAGAGAAGGAAGGGATTCCCAGAATGCTTTAATAAAGACGGAAACATGGCAACGTGTGTGGGTAAGGAAACACCACACCACAGCGCAAAGTGCACCACAGCGAAGTGTGACCTCTGCATTTGACCCATCCGTGTACAGTAGAAGCAGCGGTCAGCAGTGATTTGGGAAGGGTACCTGGCTCAGGCGCAGCTCAGTGCTACCTTTTCCGGTCAAGAATTTGAACCGACGACCCTCGGATCACGGTGCTAACCGTTACGCTACAAGCCGCCCCAAGATGAAATAAAGAGTAGCGTCCCATTCCCTCGGCAAAGATTTACAACCCTGATCCCTCGTGGCCCCGTTCGGAAGGGCCACTTCCAAAGCAAGGGCACTCCAAATCAAGGGGTAGGGCTAAAGAGGGGAATTGGAACCGCACCAACGTGACGGAAAGACACTCACTTTAAACAGAAGAGGAAGAAGCTGAAGCTGCTCCGGGAGAGCTGAGGAGAAAGAGCGTCCCGTGCTGGTCATCAGCCACTTCAGCACTGCAACACACAAGTTCACGTCTCTTATACGCAGAACAAGCCACGATATAAATCGACAGTCCAACGACTAGCTGGTAGAAAGGTGTAAATGTGTCGAAGAAGTAACTGTTACATAAGTTTCATCACAACACAACATTATAATCGATTGACATCTATCGGACAACGACGCGCACCCGTTTTGAGGAGTCTGACGGCTTGCGTCCGCTCGTCCTGCTCCACCGTGCTGTCCTCCAGCACGTGGTTTTGAATCTCCCCCTCGGTCTCCAGCAGGGGGCGCAGTCGGGCCAGAACGCGCGAGGTGAACTGGGCGATTCGCGGCGAGGCGGTGGGCCGCGTGCCGGGCAGGTTGACGTCGATCATGAAGATATACGTGAGGACGCTACGGAGGGAGGTGGATTTTTTGAAACACAACGGCACATTATGAGGACTTCAGGGTTCGCCACTGCTTTCTGTACCGCGCAGCACGGTGAGGGTGAGGGTGAGGGTGAGGGTGAGATACACACCTGCCAATACGCTCACGAACGTTTTTGTAGACTTGTGTAAGTTTGGGTTCTAGGTACTCCAGCAGTCTGTGGAGCAGCTCCGGCACTCGCCACTCCTGCTGAACGAGACCCCCCTGTAGCACGTACAAACGGCTGCGAGAAGCAACGCAAGAACAAAACGAGTTAGATTTACCCAGGAATCATGAAATCATAAAAAAGAAGCAATGTTTCTAGTTTTGTTTATATGACGTCCGTTCCCTGAAGCCCTGGCTTATGGGCTGAGATGAAGCGGAATTGAAGCGAATCCGATTTTGACCCCCGCAGCGATGAGTCGGCATAATCGGCTAACGCTACTGTCAAATATAAACACTAGTCGACGCGGAACGTTAGTAGCCACTGCACTTCCTACTTTGTTCCAACTCTAAAACGTGCGGCCTATTGTGGCCTTTTTGACACGCGCACTCGTTTGCGTGTTCTGTCCATTTTTTTCCATCCAGTTGTCCCCCCATAGACTAACCGGAGCTCACGTTACGACGCTTGACTGCACGGCCGCCGTTCTTCGCAAACCACCAAATTCGGCGTTATTCGGCGTTACTCGTTCGCGTATCCGTAGCTGTCCCGACCCGCACTCGTCTTTTTCCCTCAGTCTTTTATTCCATCGTTTATTTTTCCCCATTCGTTTTCCTCCGTCTTCATTTTCCCACGACAGCCAAGGCGGTTCTCATGCCGCCTTAGAGCGCCTCGCCGAACACGCGTCCGAATCTGTTTTGACCCGCGCTCGTCTTTTTCTCGCTTTTATCATCCCTCGTTCTTACCCCACTTCACTTCAATGCCTTTTAGTCGACGTCTCCCTACTCGGCCAGTTTTCGCGTCACACCTACAAACAGGTGATATTCTAAATCCGCCCTTTTACGAACGTCTTTGATCAAGCCGTCGCTCTTAAGTGTCAAACGCGCGTTCAAATGTCGTTTTGTTAAAGATTTGTTACGGGAACTGGTTATGCACTGGAATAAGAGCCACACAAACAGGAAGACGGATGGAGGATGTGACGGGTTTTTTTTTCGACTGATCGATCAGAACAATCAACTGGTTACTTTCGGCTACTAAAAGACGCTTTTCTATTGCAGCGCTACTAAATACGTCATCATTAAGAGACCAGTAGCAGAACTGCACGTTCGTGAGCAGAGCGAAGGAAATCGTACCAGGCATCAACGAATGAGCCGCCCTCTCCTTTGACGGGAGACTCCATAAGCATCTCAAACAGCCAGTGCAGCTTGCGAGGGTCTCTGCTCTCCTGTACACAGACCGGAAGCATGTTGATCAGATATGTACAAAAATAAAAAAATAAAAAACCTCGACTACTGTCGATGAATCGACTCGTTACAGAAAAATGAGATGTTACACAGGCGGTCGCGATGCAGGTTCCCCAGTCGGCGCAGGTTTCAACGGTGACGTTGGAAATGGCGGTACGGAGAAGAGGACACAGCCAACTCCACATGTTCTCCACCTGCCGAAACACAGATTTCAGACTAATCTGGCAAGGCACCAACCGTGTCAAAAGTATGTTTTATTTTCAGCGAGTCATTTCCGAAATATCGCAACAATGCACGGTTTACGTCAATACCTTGCTGTAGCTCCAGTGTTTCGAACCTCGGATAAGGCCGGAAACGATCTCGGCCGCGCAGCGCTGCGCGCTCTCGTGCGTGTCCGCAAACAGTCGCTCCACGTGGAACTTCAACAACGGCAAAGCGGCGCTGCCGAAATTGCGGAAAAGTCCCTGCCAGGGAACGACAGGGGCGGTGAAAATGGACGCGGGGACGCGTGTGGGTACGCGGGGACGCGTGAGCCGGCGCGGCCGACTAACCTTGAAGAGGCAAAAGCGACGAGGGCTGAACTTATCTTTGCCCTTACTGTCCTCCAGGGAGAGATACCGGATGAACTGGTCTACGAAGGCCGGGTCCGAGAAATGATCGTAGATGACCTGCTCGCTCTGAACAAACGGGATACAAACACAAACATAAACATACAGAAAACATACATTTATATGAATGACTGCGCGTGCACATGAGAGCTGTACTTCTGTCATTTCCTCTCGGGTTCGGTGCTGCTTGGGTTGTTCTTCAGCAGGTGCATACATCATCAGTTTCCTACGGGGACGGGGAAAAACGTGAGACACTAAAACAAGGAGCAACTGGTTACATTACACTATTACTGTTTCCGAATTGTAACGCGGCGCACGACTTCTGCGTTACTTTTGAGTTGCTTTCACCGAAACACCTGCGGAAGTAGCCGTGCAAAACGCTCAAATGTAGTTTACTGCAGTTCACGCTACAGCCACCGGAGGGCGCTGTGGTGTAGCACGATGACGCTAGGCAAACGCTACGCAGGAAGCAGCTCTTTTACTCGCCCAATTGTTCTCTTGCGTTGGTGACAAAAACAAACGATCACAACATTTCCTGTTCTAAGTGTACTGTAACGCACGTTAGCGAAATAAGTAACAAGAATAAAACACTGAAAATGTGTTAGCAGTGCGTTACGGCAAAAAAAGTCATACGTCACCGTTACCTTTTTTAACACGTTACTCCCAACACGGTGGACAACAATGTTAAATGTAAAAAGGTTCGGAGAATATGTGAAACCTAGCATTTCCCGCGTAACAACAGAAAGTGCTTCGTCACGTTTAGTTAGCGTGTTGAAGGTCAGAATTGAGTCAAATGAACCGGGAACGACAAGCATCTGATCTAATCACTTCTAGAAGGGAAGCCAAAGCAAGATTTTTGAGGCATTTCATGATTTCTAACCGTTTTTGTCCATTTCTTAAAGTTACGACTGTTTATTTTACTCGGGCTCATTTAGCTAGTTAAGGAGTAGCTTAAAGCCGTTGCGAGTGGATTTTTTATTTGCGCTTCCAGGCGGCTTTGTGACTTTTTGGCTGTTTATTTTTAGGACAAGTTTAAAGCAGACTGCAGTGATTTTTTTTGGAGCAGATTCTTAAATCAAGTGAGGTCACGCGGGTTTTATTGTCTATACAAACGTACGCAGTGAAATGAAACGTTTCACCAGGATCATCTCATGCAACACCTTTAGTTCGCTCACACGGAGAGTACGTTTCAGCCAGAGGTAGTGGACAGAGCAACGAACAGAGACATAAACATGAGACAGAGACTTGTAACAGAGAACGGATTTACTCTTGACGACGTTCACTATCAGCTAGATCAGGGGTCGGCTCTTTCAGCCTTATGTGGCTTTGGAAAATAAATAAGGAGTATTCAATTTAAGTGTATTTTATTTTTATGCGTTTTTTTTTTATTGTACTTCGAAATTTGAAGATTATTGTGATCTTGTAACATTAAAATACGATGTGTTTAATTTTTTGTCGCTCAAAATATGCGTCACAAAAGCCGGTACGCGTATTTATCAAATATAAGAAAAGAAAAATATGTGAAGAAAACAGAACATATAATGATGCCTGGGCAGACTCATTTGCATTTATGAAGGTGACATCTCACAGCCCGGATTTGCAGACGCTTTGCGCTGAGCTTCAAGAGCAAAAGTCTCATTAACCGGGTAAAATAAATATTTTAATCAGATTATTTTGCAAATATGTATTTTACATTGTTCAGTGAAATAGCGCGGGGGTTCTTTTTTCAATTTATTTTTACATTTCAGGTCGACGCTCCGGTAGCCTACAGGCGATGAAAGGATTACGGCATGCGGCAATTTTAGTTTGCTGCACGGATACTTAAAATTCGGCTTTTTATTTTATTATTGTTTGAAAGAGAGCTTCAACTCGGCAAGTTCCAAATGTTCAAAATGTTTTCTTTGCATGAATAAAATTTCACAAGCAACACACTAGCCTAGTTTCTTTAGAAATAGTATAAAAGTGACAAAAAAAAAAAAAACTATGGAAGCGTCATGCGTTCACTTGAGGAAAAAATCATTCTGCTCTGTTTTTCTGAATTAGGTCTGTTTTTTTCAGTTGTGTCTGTTTAAGGAGGGTTCGACTTCGTTCTACTTTGGGACTTTTTCCGTTAGATTTATGGAGCAGTTTAAAGCACCGCTGACCCTTTAGGTCGCTTTTTAGGAGACTGTTTTACAGATTTTTGCTCTAAAAAAGATAATATAAAATATTATGTGTATATCTCAGCAACCACAATGTCTGTTTTTATGCGCTTGGTATCCGTATAAAGGTAAAACTTGTGAGATTACTGTGGAGTCAGCAGACATGTTACTGGGTCAGAATAAAGGAAGATGCAACACAGCAGAACATGAAAAAAAAATCCTGTTTCTCCAAAAATATACATATATATCTATCTGCGCAATCTGCGGAGTCGGGGCTTTCATATGATATACGGTGTGCACGGTTAGCCATAGTAGTATCGATTCTACAGCCGTATTTCTTCCACGTAGACCTACGCAGTCTTTGTGTTCTTTGTTGATTCATGTGTTCGGTGTTGGAATTGTGTTGTTTAGGTGGAATCTGTTTGAGATTTTTAGACGAGATTCTATCGGTGATGTCGATGTGCCGCATGCGTACGTTTGTTTACGTTTACCCACTACTTGAAGCCTCCCCGTTCTGGCCCCGGTACCGGGGACGATCGGGCTCAAGCGGTTAAGCAAACCAAATATGCGACCCTCCACGGCAAAACCAGTCGCAAATTTTCCAAATTGAGTTATTGTGTTTTCATGAAAGGGCATCAATCAAGCTTCAAAACCATACCTATATGGAATGAATGGGACGACATATGACTGAGATATCAACGTTCAAAGGAGTCGGGTTTCTCCTGTCACGCCAAGTGAGAAACGGAGAAATCTGCCTTTGAAGACGACTATCGCCGTAGCACTCACAGACGCTTGGTGCGGTCGCGGCTACGTTTGCATTTACACTAGCCTACGCTGCATTCACAGCCACACGGATAGCCTACCTGCGTTAGGTTAACTGAACTCGGGAGACCAAGATGGATTCCGGAGAAATATCTTCACGCTAGTCGACCAGTGGATTTACCGTAAATATTGGAGTAGAGCGGTCAAAACAGAAACTTTTAACATTCTTTCTGGAATTGAATTCCTCACCTCGAGAAAGTCACGTTTTTAGGATGGAAAGGGTAAGTTTTTCAGCGAAATTTATTGACAACAGTACAGTATAGACCTTCCACTGTTTCAAAACACTAAAAACCAAAAAATCCAAAATTTTACCCCACGCAATATAAACGCTCGTTTTTCTCGGAAACCTCCGCCGCGACAAGCGACTGGTTTTGCCGTGCAGAGTCACGTATTTGAAGCCAATATTCGCACGATTTCAGGAATTGTGATTGTGACTGTTTGGTTTAAAATGTGGCAAGTGAGTGCGCAGATTACCTCGGCCAGACGGAGTAACCCCAGTGAGTTTTCTCTATAAAACAGCAGCTGTCCCAGTCGTGCTGGGAACGTGGCAACCTGCTGCTGTTGTACTGGAGCCACCGGTTATCAGGCCTATCTCCCGTCTCCATCCACAGCATTTCCGTCCCATCATCACCTGCCACATACACACGAGCACACGCACGCATGCGGTTGTAAGACGCCGCGTCTCTGAACGTGGACGGCTAAAGAACTGAAACCCACGTTCCGAATGGAGGCGCTTCCTTCGTTATTTTACAATCCGACATTTAGACTTACTCGATCGGAGAGAGTTTTTGAGCTCCGATATGTCGTAGGGGTTCACAGACACCTTTTTCCGCGGCCTCTTCAGCTGCTTTAAAATCCCAGCCACAGCGGATATCGCGGCCTGCCGTGTCCCAAAACAGACGGAAGTGAAGGCGTTGTGTGGCTTCCCCCTCCCCGACAAATGGCGGTAACATAAGCAAAAACATGTCAACGAGAACACACGCATCAGACGTACCTTACGGACCAGCAGGGAGTCGTGGTTGAGACTCTGAACAAAGAAGAGGACAGCGGGAGAAGGAAGAGGACAGTCGTCTCGCAGCATGAGGGACAGGAAACCGATGGCGATGTGCTCAAATTTCCAGGGTCTAAAAAGGTTAGTCGTCACAATATGACAATATTATATCGGTTCGACTTTTACCGACATCGCAAAGTCCGGCGCTGTACTGTACGGTATATTGGTGTGTGTGCAGGAGAGGACAACGTACATTTTTCTGTCGGTGGCACAGACCAATAGATCCTCGATGAGCTCTTCGTATTTCCTGTTTGGGGACCAAAAAAACATTTTACGTCCAACCGTAAGTCTCTGAAAAAGTACGCGCTGTGAACCTCTAACGAAACAGATCCTTACTGTACGGAGTCCCTGTTCCTCTCCTCCAGCCTCCGAACGCCCTCCGCTTCCTCCTCCGACGAGACCGCACACACGCAAGGCTCCGGCTGGCTGGAGTTCAGAAGTTCCACGGCTTTCTCCACACAGCTCTGTGTGATCTGATCACCAAAAAACCCCCCAAAACCCTCAGTGATTGTTGATCAATGAATCGATGTATCGACGCAGGCCGACGTATCGCTACACGCCCTCCGAGGCCACGAAGGCGCAGGACTTACGGAGAAGCCGATGCCGATGGTCTCGTACTGCCGGTGGATCTTGTCGGCGAGGTCGTCGAAGAGACGCACCACCGAGGTCTTTTCCAGAGACATACTGGGACTAAAGCCGGACCGTACGATGGCCGGCCACGTCAAGGCAACGCAGTCCCAGTACTGAAGGTTAGCCAGGCACACTCCAGTGTGGTTTCCCAGCAGACAGTACAAGGCGCCCTGAAACCAACGAGGAACAGGAGAAACATGAAAGAATCGACGGTGCAGTTCAACGGGAGCCAAGAGAAAATTGACCGTGGTCATACTTTGAGTTGCTGCTGGCTGACGTCGGTCCGGCGGGGGTCCAGATATTCCAGCACCCGGGGAATTACGTCTCTACAGCAGAAGTTGTACGTTCCCAAAGCGGCGAAGAGAACATTTTGCGCTTTACTCCTTACCTTTGGAAGAGAAGAGGCTTTGAATAACAGCAGGGGATAATGACCAATATGACAACATAAGGGTCTAAGGGTCAGGGGTCAGCATTTACCTGACTGTACGTGCTGGTGGATAAAGAAAGCAGGTCGTTTATTAAATCCTGGTGAACACGGTGGTACTCACAGCCCTCCACCGTTAAGTTCCTTAGCTGAAATGGACACGGATATCAAAGCGTTGATCGCAAAACCCGGCAAACGGAACGGCTTCAAAGTTACGCGGGATAACAAGTAAACATGTGAAGTCCTGACCTCATGTTGGAGCATCACTCGGTCAACGAGCAAAGCTCGAATGTGCTGTTTGCTGCCTTGGAGCTGGGGAAAGAGAAGAAAAGTTGGTTTCAGTCGCTTGAACAGCCGGAGCGAGCGCTCAGTACGTCGGGCAAAAAGTTGCGGTGCATCTCACCCTGTTCTCCATGGACTTCTTGACCAGGCTGAAGCTTTTCCAGCGGGATTCGAACTCATGTTTGTGGGACCCTCGGAAGTGTAGCAGGTCGTTAATGATCTGAAAAAGGGTGCGTCGTCAAGAATGACACCTTTCTTTTAAAGCAAACCGCGTTCTCGTACAGGGGAGGAATTACAATCCCATTTATTTTATGCTTCACCCATGTCCCGGTCAAAGTCCGGTCTGGAGCAGCGGGCAGCTGTCACGCAGCACCCGAGGAGACGGTACCTTGCTTATAAGTATCTTACCGGTCTGGGACTCCTGACCCTTACGCTACCTGACCCTTACGCTACCAACTGATCCAGTCAGGCGTCTCAGCGCATCACAGGGTGCCTCTGGCAGCTGCGAGATGGAGTCGGCCCAAACGGAAGCGAGAATCTGTGGCCGTGAAATGGCTTCGATGTCGCTGTCACCGTGTAGCTCGTAGTCTAAGTCCAGCTAACGGCTGTATTAACCGGATAACACTCATTCATTGACGCTTTGCATGTCCGGCGGCGTCTCGCGTCTTGTGTAAGCGAGCGTACGAGCCGCGGAAGACCGCTCACCTTAATGATGGAAAAGAGCGATTTGGTGTCGTCTTCGGAATGGGTAAGGATGCGCTCTGTTAAAAGAATCGATGCAATTTTACGAGACAAATCCCTTGGTAACTTTGCTAAAAGCGGAACTGCGCTTCAAAAACGAAGTTACTCACGCAGCAGCCGTCTCATCACCGCACAAATGACCTGTCTGTAGCTCTGTCTGGACGTGTCTGGTAGAGAGAAAGGAATAAGAATCACAGTGACAACGTGCGTCAGGCCAAAGTACGTCAAATATAACGTGATCCAGTCAATGTAGAGGGAAAAAAAAGACAGTAGGTGTTACCGTAATCCAGTCCCGTGTACAGATTTGTCTCGGTGAGTCGCACCATACTGTGAACTCTGATGGAGAAAGGGAACATTAGGCTCGATCACAGTAAACACACACACACACACACTGTTTACGTGCAAGAGAGACTCACAGCGCAGGCACTGGCTCTCCACTCAGAGGCGGCATAAGGCTGCCTGCTCCCAAAAGGCAGTGATGGACGATGGACAGGCTCTGCAGTATCTCGTTCCTAAAGACAACGGTCAAAAGCGTCACTATACAGTAAAACCCCGTAAAACCAACACCACGTTACTGCAGTATTGTCTAAACGGGCTGATGTCATTTCCCGTTGATGTAGGACAGAGATAAGAGACGGAAAAAGGGACAATTCGACGCTAAAGTGGAGATTCGAGAAGTGAGGTGAACGGAGGAGGCAACGGGGGGTGACCGCTTTTTACGACTTGGTGCTGTATCTTTTTGGGGCGAGTCTGTAAGGAATGGCTCAGTTAAGCGCTGCAACGCTGGATGAAACGGTTTAGAAGACCTGCTCATGCCCTGCTCCCCCAGCGCATGTCTCTGGAGACTCTGTAACTCGGGCCGCAGCAGCAGGTCCAGGGTGCTGAACACGAAGGCCTTCTCGCCCTCGCTGGGCACGTGCCACTGGATAGCCAAGTTGCACAGGTCTCCTGGCCGGCCCCAATCCTGTATTTAGGAGAAGCAGGAAGAGACACAATCAAGGTAATGACTAGAGATGGGCCGATACCACTCTTTTATGTCCGATACCGATACCGATATTGTACATTTGGATATCTGCCGATACCGATACAAATCCGATACAGTCACAGTCTTTATTTAAACATAAAATAATGTTTTAAAATGTCTGAATACATGACTGAGGTTATTGTTATGCTTAAGGAAATGCTTGATTTAAATATTGTTTTCCTACTAAAATAATGTAATAATTACACACGTATATGCTAAATTGTTCTCAAAAATTGTTGGTTTAGACATGTAAATATTTCTTTTTTCTTAATGATTACTCTATAACATTATAAAATTGAAAAAAAATTGAAAATGAAATACTGAGGTTTGTCATTTTGAACCAATTTGGCCTAGAAAATGAGCTGCTTCTGCAGAGAACTACATTTCCCACAATCCTCTGGGCACGCCCCGGAGCCGCGTCAAAAATGAAGTGTTAGGCAAAAAAATCTGGAAAAATGGAAAAATCTAAATAAACGGCAGAATTGTGAGAAGGACGCTGGTTGTTGTGGTTATTTATCAGCTAAAATATGGTGTGTGTCTGTAATAAAGGGGACGTTTTGACCGAATTGGAGCGTTTTAGCGAGTAACGGCGCTCATGCGCTCAGTCGTTAACACAGCGCATGTGTTTACATCGTGACAAATGTCATTTATGCGTTTTTATGCATTCACTTCTGTTTTAGTGCAGGAACATCTCACAAACACTTTCACATGCAGAAGGATCAGGTCTCGTCTCGATCGCGCCACTGAAAACGTCGTGTGTCACTATTAAGCCTCCGTGTGAAACACAAGCGGCTCATGCTCTAGCGAGTGAAATGAATTAAACCAAGCTTGGATTCTAGAAAAACTGCCTCGACCATTTTTTGTAATAGAATTATAGAGTTATTGGAACAATCGTTTCAGCTCTACTTTACCGCAGTGCCACTGCCCATGCAGAACGAACCGAGCGTGCACGCATTTACAGATCGGCTCCGTAGAACGGCCCAATGCCACCGATACCCGATCCAGCCGTTTGAGCCGTTATCGGACCGATTCCGATCCACATATCGGATCGGCTACATCTCTACTAATTACCTCCTCAAAGTGATGAATAAAAGAGTGGAAAACACATCCAGACCCAGACTGATTAACAGGTTGACGTCAAATTAAACCGGGGAGTTCTCCTTCATGGAAACGGCTCCCCCTTTTGGCCAAACTCGGCAACCACCGCCGTAACAGAGACGCCCCTGATTACTGTACCCAATTTTGTGTTATTGTGTGTGTAAACGGAGGTCCGCTCAAAGCATTAGCTTAGGTTTAGGTTTGGTTTAAAGCCAACCTTAATAGGCAGGCGCCGACGAAAGCCGCCCGGCACGCTGCAGTACTCCATGGGATAGATCAGAGTCATGGAGCGCAAAGTGTGACCCAGCAGGTCGCAGGCGAGACCGTAGCCCTGCTTGGATTTCAGGTGCAACGTCATCTGAAGGATCTGCAGCAGCTGGGCACTGTAGGGCAACAGCTTCTCCCCGTCCACGCGGGTCACCTGCGGAGAGAGGGAAGTGGACGCGGGTGAAGAAACGCCACTGGAGCGTCCACTTGAGCAGCGCGTCATTCCTCAAGGAGGAAGAAACGAGTTTGGGAAGCTGACCTGAGACAGCAGCTGCAGGTTCCACAACAAATCTTTATCCAGCTCCTCTTCGTTTAATACGTCCTCACCTGGCAACACACAAATATGGTCACTTACACTCACATACGGAAAAATAACGGGAAGTGTAAATCAGGATTAAACTAACGATACGACGTTGATTCGAGTCGAGTCAGGAGCGGAGCCAGCGACTGTAACAACGCCATGCGCTGACGTAACGCAACCACTTCCCGTCCCATCAAATCACGCTGGCCGCGGACTCAAAGTATCAACGGATCGTTACACCCGCAACACGTAAGACGCAGAGACACGTGGATACGTACAAACTGCGAGTTGTATTATGGCCCTGCAGCAGTGTGGCATGAAAAGCTTCAGAGTTTCTGCGGGACGACACTGGGGAGAGAGAGAGAGCACTGCTTCAAAAATCCGTCAACCACATCAGTTTTGAAAAACGATTCACTTCATGCAACGCAATTTATCCTTAAAATCCAAAAAACGGCGAGTGTCTAAATGATAAGTAATAACAAGGAACGCGCACTACCTTAGCAGCTGCTCGACACATGTCTGCCGCCATCCTGCCTGCTACGCGGGTCTCGAAGATGTTGGTCGTGGCAAAGATGAAGACCTTTTCCAGGGCCACCTTACATTATTGAGGAAAAAAGCTGCGTTGAGTATACGGGCGTGTTCAGTGTGTGTGTGTGTGTGTGTGTGTGTGTGTAAAAATAACCTGAAATATCTCCACTGAGCACTGGGTGAGGATGGTGGTGAAGGTGGACGACAGGCCCAACTCCACCAGGCTGTCTAGATGAGTCTTCTCCGTCTCCATCTCCTCTCGCGTCTGCTCCAGAGTGCTGCTGTCGATCAGGGCGAAACATCTGCACACACAGACGTGGGTTCACAAGCTCGTTATTAAGCGTCCTCGACTGGGCTGCTTTTATTGGTCGAGGCTCATTGGCGATGGCTTCGTTATAGACGGAGACGACTCCTCACCTGTCGATGAACTGGAGAACAAAGTCTTCAAACTCGGCTGAGGCCGAACATAACTCTTTCTCCACCTGACGAAGGAAGCGAAAGGAAGAGTGTGAGGGATTGACAACGTTGCCCGTCTGGATTAGAAGTCAGTCCCTCCAGGATTTCGCGAGGCTTTTTTTTTTAAGACCGTCTAAACTGCGGGATTTCGCGCCAGTTTTTCTATTTCAAAAAAAAAAAAACGCGGTGTTTTTGGCTGTTTTGTTGCGAGAGCAAGTCGAAGTTGCACAAAAAAGTTTACAATTATTCTTTTAAAAATTCATTCAAATTATTTACCAACTGTAATCAAAAGCATTATTATTTTTGTTAACCATTGACCATTTAGTTCTTTTCCAAGGCAGACGCGAGAGGTTATTAATCGCGCACGTTTGCTGCGTCTTCCAAACGTAACGAGGAAGTGAGGTGACGTACGGCCTCAACGGTTGCGCTAATTGGTCAAAAATTGCAAGGTCGGGACGAATTTGCGTGAATAGCTGCGAAATCCCGGAAGGTCTGTACGGTAACGGGAACTGCAGTCGCACCTGGGTCAGATCATTTCCTTCTTGAAGGGCAGACGAACAGTCCACCAAAGGCACCAGAGTAGCGAACGTCGCTATAAACTGGAACGTTATCTGAAGTCGAGAAATGGGGGAAAAAAAGCATTTAGTCACAAACGTTTAAACCCATTTTTGGCGGCGTCTCCGAAAGCAACCACGTCGTTTAGAGAGACAGCGTAACACTTCCGTTTAAGGGCCGACCGAGTCGATCATCGGGCGCCGATATTAGGCATTTATATAATCGTCGTTATCAGTGTTTCATTTTGATCATCACCGATATTAAGTAATTACAAGGTGGCTCCGCTGCCGTCTCTTCATCATTTAACGTCCGCCCACAGCGGTCTCCGATTGGCTGTGCTGTATGTCGCACGAGATCCAGGTTCAGTGGCGAGCAGGTTGAGCAGCTTCGCTTCCCTCACCACACCCCGCTGCCGCTTCACTTGGGAAACGTTTAAGTTTCAAATGTAATAATGTTACTAAAATGATTAATATTTATTAAAGTTAAATTAAAATAATGTACAAAGGTTAAGTATTTATAAACAATAGTTATTTTTTAAAAGTTTGTGACATTATTTGTTTTTGGCTTTTTTTGCACCAGTTCCTAGCAATACTCGGCATCGATATCGACCCCGAAAAACCAATATCGGTCGACCGCTACCATATCAAATCACAAAAAGCAACCAAAATATCAGGGGATTTGTATTCCCGAGCTGAATCAGACCCTTAAAACGAAAACCAATCGTCTCCTTTAACAGCAGGCGCTTGTCGGGACGTTACAGCATGTATGAAACCGACTTCTGTTTACGGTGCTGTGCTGGATCTGGTCTTAACGTTGTCGCTTCGCCCTCCCTGTGTCTAGCGGCCAGCACCTGGTCATGACATTCGAATCGAACGATCGCACAGGCAGCTTTTTAGTTCGCTTTTGGAAAGCTCTGACAAACCCAACCGAGCAAGACGTACAAACTAGAGGTCGTCCGAGAGGAATTCCTAACCATGCACTTGCTGAAGTCGTTGGGGTCGACGCCGGGCAGCGCCCTCACGAGCAGGGGAAGGATGTGCGTGGGTCCCTCGGGGAAGCGCTGTCCTCCTGCCACCAGACTCCGAGCCACAGCGATCACGCAGCTCAGGGTGGCCGTCAACTGATGCGGCTCCGTGAGAGTCTCCATGGCGAGGTATGTTCTTAGCAGCAAAAAAAAAAAGAAAAAAAAAGCCGGTGGTACGTTATTAACGGGAACAGTAGACGAACGCACACCCACACACACACACACACACAATGCCGTGGAGACACACTCACTTCTCCAGGACCGGAGGGATGACCAGTTCGGGTCGGAGCAAGGCCAGGTTCTGCAGGGCGCGCGCCGCGTCGAGGCTGCCGCTTTTGCTGAACATGGCCAGTAAGACGGGCTGCTTCACGCTGGTCACGAAGTCGGTTATGTCCTGCTCGCTGAGCCAGTGGCCCTCGGGCACCGGCGGCAACCAGGCGGGCTTGTGGTAGCGCTCGCGCTGCAGCCGCCGCACCACGCAGGCCGGCAGTCGCTGCAGGAGCTTCATCAGCTTCGTCTGCAACACAAAGAATCACGAAGGCTCGCTGCGATGGACGTTTGAGACGCCGTAGCTTTTCGAGCGACAAACCGCGTCGTTCTTCAAACGCCGCACAGCGCTACATTATCAATACAGAAAAAGGTGGATTGGTGACGATTTCTGAAAAAGTGGCATCCGACGCGTCGTAGCGCGCCCCCCGGCGGCTGCGATATGGAGTCGGGGACGGACAGAACAGGATGTTAACTATGTATGAGTCCTGGCATTCAAGCATAAGTAAATGTAAGGGTTATGCTTATTAAAAAGTTGGACGTGGAACGATAACGACACCATGAGCGGAATCAGGAACAACGACGACGCAAAAGCCCCATCAAACAAACGTCAAACAAACCGCAGGGCTGGACACGCGACCGGAGACAATGTCGGGACTGAAAAAAGGGGACAAAGCCTTTAGAGGTCTAATGTCTCTTCCAGACAATACATTTACACACACGTTCGGGATTTTTGTAGAAGACGGCTCTGGAAACATACAGGAATCCCCTATTTTAGGCGTTCTCTCGCTCTTTCTGGAAATGGTCACATCTCACCAGCCACAACTTACCAGCCATTGTCCATTATTCGAGGGATGGAAGAAGGAAGTGATGCTGTTGAAAAGGCCATTGAGGTGGATCTGGGCTTGTTTGCTGGGTCCTCCCTGAAACACACACACACACAATTTTACGGTAACGTTCACTTTGTCAATTTTCACTGTCTTTAACGACGTGTTACGCCTACCAACCAGCAACGCTGTAACCCAGGTGACGACGTGATTGATGTCGTAGGCGTTGGTCTGGTATCGGGAGACCAGTATCTGACTAGAGCCCACCGGCAGATGAAAACTTCTCAATATCCTGGTGAATATCTGGACGCAAAGGCACAAGAGAAGCGATGAAAACTGTGTTTGTGTCAGAAGAACGCGGGACCGAACTCGATCGTTTAGAAACACGCAGCTGAACGAAATTACAAGAGGAAGACTCGGCAGGTCCGTCGAATAAAAGAAGCTGAAACCATACACATTTAAGCCGCATTAGGTACGGAATGACGACTTGAACGAAGGAATACCAACTAGAAGCCCAACAGGCCGTCATTAAGCTGTGGCGTTTCGTTTTTTTCCTTCCTGCGGCCCCTGAAGTTGCGGGCCAAGTCACGAAGAAAAGTCGTGACGATTCGACAAACAAGCGTCACTCATTTTTAACATTCACCGACGCAACGTCACAGCGAAAAAGGCGGCAGTGCGGTGTAATGTAAAGGTTAGGGAGTTGGCTCCGTGATGAGAAGGTCGCCGGCGCAAGTTCCGAGACCGGTTATAGGGCACCGCCGAGGTACGCCGTGAGCAAGGTACCGCTCCCCCAGATGCTGCCCAAAATATGCTTCTTCACGGACGGGTCGTTTGGTTGAGGTGCACGGTGGTGTGTTCACAATGACAAATAAACGCTCACTTAAAGGTGTAGTAGACGCAGTGTGTTACACGAAATGTGTCGTGCGTTCTCACCTTGGGTATGTATGGATCCCAGTCGATGTAGCCAATGTTGTCATTAGCCAGTCGAGCGAAGAGACTGATGAGATACTGCAATTCACACACACACACACACACACACACACACACACAACCAAAAGCAACACTCATTGTTTTCATATGCAAATGATTCCCCCTGAATTATTTAACGTCGGGATGTAAGGGCAGGGTCAATACGTACCATTTCCCACGTGGGTAGGTTTTGGACAGAAACCCATAAGTTAATCATGTCGTCGAACCACAACCTGAAAGGAGCACGAAGGAAGAGCAGCCGTCATGAAACTAGCAAAGAACGTCTAAAAAGAGGTTTTTCGTCTTGGGGCTGTGCAAAAGCATCTCGAGCCTCACTTGAAGCCCTTGTGGTGAAGGCGAGGAGGCAGGGCGGTGGGGAGGAAGAGCTCAAAGTAGCCGACGGCCCTCTGCATGGTTGCGTCGAACGGACACAGCAACGGCCGCCACTCGTCCAGCATCTCCTGAGTGGCTGAATCGGGGAAATATCTTCACACGCAAACACAAAGACGGTGGCAAATTTTACGAACGTGACAAAGATGCAATCTGGCGGAATCCAAACGAGACGGAGCGCTCGTACGCGCGTGGAAAGGTTGATAACGGACTTACGGCCTGCAGTTCTTCACTAAAGCTTTCAGCGTGACCTCAACCGAGCTGGAAGTGAAACGTAATAAAGAGATTACATAAAGAGCGTTACACGTTCAAGGTAAAATGAACTTGTTTGGGTGCTGCTGAACGCAGGGGATGCAGTTAGACATCACACAGCTCGAACTGACAAAAAAAAAACGGTGGTCTGGGAAAGCTGACAAACCTGCCCGGTTGACTAGCTTGAGCAGTCAAATATGTTTTATTCTGTCACTTCTATGCTGCCGTTTATCTTGGAAATCTAAAATATACAGCGGCGCCTTGACTTACGAGTTTAATTCGTTCCGTGACGGAGCTCGTAACTCAAATTACCCGTATGTCAAATCAGTTTTCCCCACTGAAATGAACTGAAATGCCGCTAATCCGTTCCGGACCCCCCAAAAAACACCGCATTTGTTTTTGGTTACATGTTTTTAAATGAGAAAAATGTGCTTATTAATAACAAATATTAGATAAAAACACAATACAATAGAATGTACTGCAATAAACTGGGTTTATTAAGTGTAATGTACAGCATTTGCCTTGGAGATCAGACGACTTGAAGATGCTGACGAAGGTGGAGGAGAAAAGCTGAACTGAATAACTGAATCTTATTGGCTGATATTTGCCCGTTTCATCACGCTTTCCTCCCTTTCGTCTGCAGGGCTTTTCGATAAAAAACCTGTCCAATGTGGTCCGTTTCATCCTCCCTTTCAGCACGTTTCTGAAACGAGTCGGGAAAGTGTCATTAAATAGCGCCGTCGCACGCCCACCTGGCTCGTAACCCGGATTCTAGCTCTCAACTCAAAGCCAAAAAAGTGCAGAGAGACGGCTCGTATCCCGAAAAAACCTGTTAGTTGGGACCCTCGTAAGTCAAGGCACCACTGTATATGGATTATAATGGGACTCATTCTACTGCACTCTCGGACGGTACTGCTTTCAAAACGGACATGCAAAAACCCAGTGCTTAAAACATCATCATCTCTGGCACGGTCAATACTGACATCACCCTAATCTGGAGTCAACAAATCAGTAGGTCAAACGCATGCGTCTCAAACAGCCGTTAAAACAAGCATGTGAAAGTCACAGGGCAGCATGTGCTGACACCTAACACCTCATCAGGGTCAGGGCCCCCCTGACCTCAGTAACCTTTATTTTGAAACCTGGCAAACACTGTTCTCATTCAGAGGAGGAACACGTGACACCCCTGGCAGGGGCATTCTCTGTCACAACCACCGATGTGAGAACCGGCGGAACATCAGAGGTCTGGCACTAACATTTTTTTTTTTTTTTTAAAGGGCACGGCTGTGATAAAAAGGTTCAAATATAGCGGAAGCAATGAGCAGTGTGAAAGTGTCCTGAATATTTTTCCCCCCTGAAAAATCGCCATGCGGTTTTGTTCTGCTGCAAATGCATTAATCAGTGGGTGGAAAAAAAAAATATCGGACGGCAACACAAAGCAAGGTTCTTACCACCTCTGGGCAATTTTTATGATAATGTGCTTAGAAGACGAGCGTGGTCGAAGAGAACTAAACGTGGAGGCATATAAAACATAAACTTCAGAACATGACAGCCCCGACCTGTACACATTTGGAAATGGTTCATATTTCAAATGAGCTCGGTCTAAAAAAGCTGGACGTTTCCAGTCGAGCATTTTGCTGTAATCTGCTGTTTGGTGCTTCTCTAATTACCTGGGGAACCAGTTGAGACCAAGATGCTCCGTTTTTGAATATAGGATCCGTTCATGTAGATCGTACAAGGGCCTCCACGGAAGTTCCAAATCATCTCTGGAAAGCAGCTCCTTCTTTCTATGAGGATAAATGTTTATGAAAGCATGGATAATTTGATTCAATTGCATTCTAAATCCTTTACCAGGAGTTGAATAGTTGAAAACGAATCGCTGAATGACCCGAGTATTAAAACCTGGAAGTGCTTTAATAATGCAACAGTAAACACAAACACCTCCAATTTACTCCTAGGTGATTTCTCTTTTGTTTTAATTTGTATTTAAATACCAAATGACGCAGGAAGAAATTCCTTTCAGATTTCAGCTCTTACTTGAGCAAGCTGTTGAGAAGACGAGCAAAGCCCTGCATCATGCTGATCTCCAGCTTGGGAAGAGTCACCAGCTCGTACAAGAGCCTGATGAACAACACATGGTCCTCTTTGCTGAACTTTCGGCCATAAAGGCGAATATACCTGCGGAAATACTTGTTAGTTATTAGCGAAGATTTTAAATGAACAAAATGTAATTCCAGGGAGGTGACAATAAAGAACTACTGGTGCATGTACAGTACGCGCTACTAGTTCAGCTTCGGGGAGGTTGGTGGAGTAAGGGTTAGGACGGTCGCTAGTTTGAATCCCAGGACTGGTAAAGGTACCGCTGAGGTACTCATGAGCAAGGTACCGTCCCCAAGCACTGCCCATGTTCGCTGCCCACTGGTCCTTCATGGATAGATGCAGAGGTCACATTTGGCTGCTCTGCTGTGGTGTGTTCACAATGACAAATAATTTCAAACGTTCACTTAAGCAAATTATCTTCAGCCGTCAAGCTCATGGGTCGTTACAGATGTGATTACAATCTGTGTTCAACAGTACATGAAACTTCTAGGAGCATCCTCTCTGAATATTCTTTGTGGTGTCACCTTGATCTCGTAATTAAACGAATTAAGTCGAGAATCGAGCCTAACCATATAACACGTTACTTCCGAAAGCTTAGCTTATTTCGCAAGTCTGCCACCCAACAGCTTCGGGCTATGGCTGCATTAGAAAACAAGCGTTGACCTGGTGGCAACAGAGAGCTCAGAGAGCAGTTCTAGAGCTGATTACGCGAACAGGCTTCAATGTGAACTTCTTGAAGCAAAACGCCGAACTGCCGGAATACGAAGAGGACACTTCATTCGGGAAAGCGTGCGGGAAAGGAGGGCCTAGAAGGAGGAGAAGTGGAAGAACTCCACACAATATATTTCACAAGAGGAGGATTCTGAAAAGGAGGGCGGACACACAGCTGCTGGGGGTTCAGATGGCAGTTGTCATCTCTGAATTGAGTAATACACAGTGTTTACTGTTTACTGTGTCTTCACCGTGTCCTACTGCAAGGGTCACAAGTCACCCCTCTAAAATAGCAGCATCCCCATGACACATGATAAAGAATCCCTGGCTTATGGGCTTCATAACATTTAGCATTTGAAATGTGGACACAATATGGGACCAACATCAGCTAGTAAATAAGCATCGTGTCGTGTTCTCTAGTTAGTTCCAGGCTTGTTATTAGTCTTGAGTCAGGACAGTTGCTTTTTTTTTTAAAGAGAGACATTAGAATGACACAAACTTTACGTTGCTTGACAGTCGTTAGTGACCTGACTTAACACTTGGAGCAGTCTCTGAATTATAAAGCTATTTAAAACATGGGCAAAGCTATTTATACCTGAGCCGGGTTTAACTCTCCTGAACACAATGAAGCTTCTTAAATGAAGCCTGCCGTCTAGAGAAAACGCCAAGTCTAGAAATAACACCACGGTTTTTCTCCTCATTCATTCCAACTTGGAGACACCGGCCAATGGAGAAGTGTCGGCTCCTTGTCAGACCAGGGTTAGGGTCGTTGTATCGCATGACTTACGTGGAAAGTTTCCTGGTCCAGAACAAGACCCCTGGCCATATTTCCCTCAGCTGGACAGCACGGCCGAGGTTTCCCTTGATTTGCGCCAGTACTTCATTGGATTCGGCGTCTAATTTGCCCGCGTACGGCAGAAGCTGGTTGTAAACGATGTCTTTCTGAGGAACAAAGCCTAACGCCTCGGACACGCGTGTTGTCATATTCCAAGCTAATTAAAAATGAAGAATTAAAAGTCGTTGAAGCCGCTCTTTCCACGCGTTTCGAGTCAGCAGAGTTGAATCAGTGCAGGACTCGTTTTAAATCAGTGAATCAACGCCGGCAGCTTCGGGGCTCTTTCCGCTCGCCCGCGTCTCCTGGCACCATCCCTGGGGGGGTTTTCTGAACTGAGTAGCCGACAAACTCATCTTTATCAAGCCCCGTTATCTGTCATTCATGTCAAGATCCTCCCGTCGCGGACAGCGGCAACTTGTCAACACTTACTACAAACCAACCACAGCTCGACCCAAAGCAAACACCGCCGAACTCCGCCCGCTGACCGAGCCCCGAGCGCTGTCATCACTTCCTGTTGACCAGCCTGGAACTTTTCTTGCAAAATATCGGAGGCTTCAGATTCTCTGGAACATTCAGTAACACGATTAAAAGTACACACACTTCCCCCATAACATAAAAACGACCCTTTTGTCTGACAATACATTACTTCAACATATTAACAGTGACATTTGAAACCTGTATTTACAAAATCTTTCAAAAAAAAAAAATCTTCGGCCGGACAGTTCCCTCAGATTAGAATCAAACAGTGGAAAGCTTGATGTAGCTGATTGAATGGCAGAAGGAAACCAGGCTGAGATGAATCTCGTCCTGCTGTTTTACCTAACTGACAGCCTTTTCCTTACAATTACAATTATTCTACATTTAAAAATTCGATTTAAGTAAAGGTTCATAAAGTATTTCTGTTTATATGATCGACACCTGTCCTTAGGTGTCATTTGATCAAAATTCCACCAGAGTGCAGTATTGCGCCAATTAAACTGGAAAGAGTTTAAATATGAGTTTATGTCGAAATCGAGACTATTTCTTTCGTGCTTTTTAGTTATATAAATATATATCACTAAGCTTTTTAGTTATAAAATATATTGTTATATACTTGCGTTACACTAAAACAAATCCGGCTTTAGTGTGCCTATGCATACTGGCAATAAAGTGTTGTGAATTCTTAGTCAGAGAAATTAAATGTAAACTGAGAGCGTTCCTTTTTTTTTTTTTTTTTTAAACCCTAGTTTTGTTTTCATTAATCAGTCAGTTTATATTTTCTGACAATTCCAATATTGCCATCAATATCCAGCTTTCAGTTGGAGCAGGAGAAAACAAGAGAAGAAACTCTAGACTGAAACCCAAAGACCTAGCAGATTGTTTTCCAAAAAATAAACAGTGAAGTAGTCAGTTATTTACTACCAAAGAAAGTGATCTGTTGGAGCAGGGCCACGGCTTCCGAGCTTGTCTAAACCACCAGTTAACCAGAGCGGTATGACTAAACCAATTTACCCACATGACTTGTGTGTGTAAAAATCTGCTGGAGGTCTAACTGCTGTGCCAAAAAAAGAAGTAGCTGGATAGCCACTCTGTCTGGACCGAATGCCTGGAACAGTTTTTGGCACGCCACTCTTCAGGAGGTTTAATTTATGAGTGTTCGTGTATCATCATAACTCTGTCCGCTTAGAGAAGCTTGCTAATTTATTGATATTTATATTCTATGCCCTGCACTGATCTTGAACCTGATATGACCTAAGTGTGGGGTCACTGTGTTGACAGACAAAAAGCAGATCACAACAGACCCTCCTGCAAACCTCCATACAAGCGTCACAATATTGCACTCCTCGGAACAAAATATGTCTGAAGCGAACAAAATGTAATCCCGACACAAAAAATCCGGTTTTGTTTAAAGTCTATTTCTCTCCTTCCCCGACACGGATTTTTCTTCACTACTGCCCAGGCAGACGTTTTATTGCTTCACAGTCATGTGAAAACTTCCCAGCAACAGAGCAAAACTCTTCCATTTCGGGATCCATTGTCTGCAAGGCTTCCTGCTGCCCACCAAAAGCCTAGCAAGTATTTCTAACAGCAAACTGAAACTTCATCAGAAGGACAGCCCAGGCACCATGTCTACCTTGCCAACCATAATAATCAGCAAAAGTGAAGTCATGTTTTAGTTCTGTCCTAGTTTTTCAAAGGGCATGCTTTCATGAGATTTATCTAGGCCTCCTTCACAGCTGGCTTTACTATTAGGTGCTGGCATCTCCTTTAGGTTCCTAGCTTTACTTGATGCCTATTTCTTACACCGGTCTGACGTTTTCTTGCCACTTCCACCCAAAAGTTATACTTGGATTTTACCACATATTGCCACAGAAATTGCACTAATTATGCCAAAAGCAGTTATCTATAAAATCTTTTAGCAAAAAGCTGACATTGGAACAGAACTGGGAGGAAAGAATGAACAGGTCTGAGTTTTTGTTTTTATAGGTGCAGAACAGGCAAAAGAAACGGATAAATAACAAGATTAAATACTTCCTGCATGACACGACCAAAATATATGTGCTCATTAGAAAACATTTCTTAAAATCTTTCATAATTTAAGTCAGAATTTAACTGTGAACAACATTATTTGTGGGTTATTATCAATCGAAGCCACAGCTAAGAATTTTAACCATAACCATTCCAAATTTTTACTCAAAAGTTGAACGCATTTGCTTTTCACGGTCCTTATTTCTTTGGGATTTCCCTTAAAGCCCCAGTGTTTAAAAAACAAATGCCTTTTAAAATCAGTGTTGCCTGTCGCATCTGCCTTTTTGGATTATACATGCACCCGCCATCAACATATTTTCTCATGCAATGTTGCTTGCCCTACTTCTGGATCAAAAGACACAATGAAGTTATGTTCTAGCATCTCGTCATGGGATTACTGGAAATCTTTTCCAGATTTAGTTTGCCAATGTTTGGTAGAACTAGTCACATCTAGGGACCCACGTGGCATTTGCACACACAAATGGAAGTCTAGATGCTGGCACAGGGTCTTTTCTAATATGTGTACCAAAAAGTGTGTTTGACATCACAACTTTATTATATCTTATAGAAGAACTTTTATATTCATACTTAGCAAAACAACACCCATGTGTTCCCCTGACATGTGATGTCAACCCCATGCGTTGTCAATCGAAGGTTGTTTAACACCAACTGATATCAAGTGAAGGATTAATCGCTGTGTTTTCGAACGGTCGTTCCTTCTGCTTAAATCCCGAATAGTTCCGAATTATTAATTCCCTGTACAAACACTAAAACAAGTGGTGTTTGACATATCTAGGTCAGGAGCGGTGTCCACGGACACAACCAAAAGCATGTCTACAGCCTCGACTCAAAGCCAAATGTCGGGGATTGGCAAAAAGCATGAAATTGGAAAAAAGTGCTGGTAAAAAAGATAGTGTTACACATGATTCACAGACTGAATGCTACCCAAAATGTGGTTCTCTTTGCTTTCCACAATCCAATAAATTTGGAGCAGAGCTCTTTCTTTTAGACTTTGTATAAAAGGCGCAGTTGGTTTTCGGGGCAGTTGGTAGTATATGGTGATCAAAGGCATGTCCGTTTGAATCCCGGACCGGTAAAGGTACCACTGACGGTACTCATAAACAAGGTACCATTCCCCAAGCACTGCTCCCCAGGCGCTGCCCGTGTCAGCCACCCACTGCTCCTTCACAGATGGGTCAAATGCAGAGGTCTCATTTGGTTGTGGTGCACTGTGCGGCATAGGCTCCGGCCTCCCCCGTGACCCCAGCTGGGATTCAGCAGTTCAGATAATGAATGAATGAATGAATCTCCATGAGCTTTCACAAACATCATGAATCATGAATCGTCTGATATTTTGGGGATTTTACAACGGCAGCGGGGAACAAACGGGAGAAGCAAACTTACATAAAGAAACAGAAACGAGGAACAGGCGCAAACGAAGAACTAAACCCATGATAAACTAATGGTTTCTCTGAGCTAATGAGCAAACAGAACCGGGTGAACTAAAAACGAGAAACCAATAGGAACGAAGACGGGGCGGAGCACTGGGAATGACTGACAGGGCGACCTCTATGTATGTATATAAGGTGTTTGCCAGGTTTGACATGCTTTATGGGCTGAGCTGAATATGCCACTAACAGCACGGGATGCTGAAGGAGCTGCTTTTGTTGATTTTTTTGTTGAAAAAGCAAACCACAAGCACTATAAAGGCTTTTACACTGTGATTTCACATTGTCACGTTCAACGCAGCCTTTTAGGTGACATAAAGGAATTAGGTTTAAGACCTGGATGTTAATTCCCACCACATGGCAACATCTTCTTATAAACTATGGAAAAGACAGAATAACTGGTAGCAATTATGGTTTGTAAGATGGCCATTTTTTTCTCATGGTATGAACCAAAGGAAACGGAAAAAAGTAAAATAGTTTTATATATTATAAGGTATTTTATAAAGTGTTTTTTTTTATTAAGCACTAAGTATTACTACTACTAGTTAAGCACAGACTTAACTTAATTAAAACTAGAATTATATTTTTAAAAATCATCTAATAAAGTGCATTGTTTTTATTCTTAAAATGAGAACTTTTCTGCCGTCTGCCCTTACTTGTGTGTGGAATGCAGTAAATTCTTAACTCACTACTATTAGTTCGAGGAAAATGCAAACTTACCTTCATTTTTGTAGACATTGCTGATCACAAACCTACACCTGCATTCATCTAGTGTGCTGTTTTATTTTCGTATTCCAGTCATTTATCTCTGCCTGGTGTACCTAATTGTCTGTTAACAAATCTAACAGAGCTTGAGCTGTTTTTACTAAAATTATATTTCTTAATGTGGACATTTACAGCACAACGTTTTTGCACTTGCACATCATGCTTGTACCTCATCTCGCATTCGGGCTAATGCATATTGTTTGTTTCGTGTGTTTGATGAGGTTCCTTGGTAACCTCAGTTTACATTTTCTGGTGCTGACTCTTGCTCTCGTTATGAGCCACATTGGTCTGATTAACCGTAATTTCTGATGTTTTTGCAGGTTGCTTCCTTTTTTCCTTGTCTCAGACATCCAACTCAGTTCAACTCTTTTTTTAAAAAAAATGAATATATGTTCCTTGTTTTGTCATTATTTGAATTGGCTTTAAATATTAATTTCATATTTCATAAATACACATGATTATTTTTTTTTAGCTGTTAGAGAACCAACAGTGAGCAATATGATAACGTTTTAAAGCACTGTTAGAAATTGCACTCTGCAGAGTTTGTTCGGTTGTCAAAGTAAAGTAGTGGCTGTCAGGCGCATTTGTGGGTAAACAAAGAGACTAAAACTGTAGTTATGCAGAGGAAACGGAGAATGTCGAAGGTCAGGGAAGGAGGAATTCTGCTCGTAAGACGAACACATTGTTCATGCTTTGTTAAGGTGGGACCCCTATCTAAGGCCATGTGATTGCTGAGTGACCTTCTCCAGTCAAAACAACTGAGGTGTATCTTATCATTTGATAAACATTTTTTAGGCCTGCCATTTTCAGAACGGTGCCAAAAGGTGCCACGACAGCCTGAGTGCAGTTTACCGGTTTGCCAGCACTGCCACATGAGCCCACTTTTCAGAGCTGCCTCTCACTCACCCTCTACGGTCCTCCCCCTTTAATACAAAGTCTCTTCTGCTGCTATGATGAGCGAGCATACGAAATCTCAGTTTGTACTGCAGAGATGCTCTGGCAGCATTCTTTAAGCACGGAAAACGATAAACAACGTCAGACAAGCGTATAAAAAAGTATAAAAGTGCTAATTCCTCTCCAAGGCCTCTTCTCCATGCCAGTTGGAGCGAGGCAACATTTTTATTCCATGGAACAAATGATTGACTTAAAAAATATGTGCACTTTTCTTTTCAAATGGCTTAAAGAAAGCACTACTGCCTATATGTGTTAAAAAAATCTTACTTTAAAAATACAACCGTGGAAGTATTACTGGACCTGGATACTGTATCCATGTGTGATGGGTTCATAAAGCAACAACAGACAACCAGAGATGCATTTCTGCAAGAAGATGCCAATGTGATTGCTCAGGTTTTGTGGCTGTGACATGAAAATCGGCCTAAAAAAAATGGGCAGAACACGCGAACGAGTGTAGGTATCAAAAACATGAAGGATCTGTAGCGGTCAGCGGTCATAAATGCAATTGCTATAACCGGAATTATGATTATATTTTTGCATATAATATATAGTGTAAATACCATGAATAAATAATAACAAAATGTTTCTACAACATCATTAATAATTCACAATTTTCCCTAGAAAAGGACACAGTAATGAGCAGCCAGTGGTAAATTGGAGCAAATGCTTTATTGTGTAAAATTATGCCACCTTAAAACCCCCCCAAAAAACTACCTCACATTCTGGTGAACGCAATGACCAAGGACTGAACGTTAATGCGTATACAGAAAACGGATTAAAGGAAGGAAATAATTATTAGTATTAAAGCACGGCGTCTGTCACTTTTTTTTTTCCGTCAGTGTAAACAAATAAATTATTATTTACAATATCCCGGTACTCAAAAATCGCTCTAGACTTTCAATCTAGAGTCATATAAATAATTTACAAAAGAAATTATAATACAGTCGTAATATAAACATCTTAATTCCAAAAGCTCCTCGATAATGTGATAAAAAGCCAATATGAGTACAATAACAAAGAATAAAAAGGAAAAAACAGAGTAATACAAAGAAAGAACAATAATGATAATAAAGTGACAATATTTTTTAAAAACCACATTGTGCAAGTAAAGCGTTCTGGTGATGAGTTCAGTGAAGAAAAGGTACGTTTATTTATTCGGGATGACAATATAAACACGGTAGTCTTCCTCCTGCTCCTTTCTCGTTCCTCGCTGGAGGATCTGTTGTACATGAACCGTCAAAACTCTTAGCCATTTGGAAAAAAAACTACACTGAAAGTGGTTGCACCATTCAAGTTCATTCTCGTTTCACTGTGGGGTTTGCCTTCTACCAACAGCTCCGACATTGCGATGGGAAAAGAGACGTCGTCGAGGTTCTCCGGCGCTTGCCTTGCTCAGTTATCTAGGAGAATAAGGAACGTGATTCAGCTGATAACAACCGAGAAGAGGTCCGACATTTCACTTTTTAGCAAAAAGCCAAAATTTGGTTTGAATTTGGTCAAAGCGGGTTCGCATTCAAGAGAAGCGGGTGTTGGTGCTCGGAAGGCCCCTCATCGTTCATGGAAAAAGACAACAAGATGGTGCATTAACACCATACACCCAATGATGACACCGGACCAAAGATCCTCGTCATCATTAACAGGCAAAAACAGAGACGAGACGAGACGAGACAAGATCGGGAGCCAAAACACAGTTACCTCTTAAACAGAGTGGGAAACTCCAGACCATCTGCACAACGAACATGGACAAGGTTTAGACGTTTAAGTCATTACAACTCTAATGCATTACAGAATGTCACAGGCCAGACTTTAAATCTGGCAACTCATTACAATTTCTAATGTGTCTGAATTTGCGCTCATTTTGGCAAGCATTTGAAGTCCTCGTCTGAACGCTGAATGAGTTTGTGTTCGTTTTTCTGCAGCAGTAAATGATGGCAATATGTGTCCTAGTGCTGTGCGATACGACGGATTATGTCGCAGGAGGAAATGAAGACCTCTATCGTTTCATCTTACACTCGTTTATTTCGTGATGTGGCAAAATACACTGTTTCATGGTTTGGATGAGGCTTTGCAGTGGTCACCGCGGCGCCATGTGGATGTAGGCACAGAGAACACTACGGCGTTATATTCGTTCCTTAATTCTGAGTGAGCAGTGGAACTTTCACAAGCAAAATCTCGTATCTGCGTGCGCTCGACTCTGCCTACACTGGCACTCGAAACACTCTGTGGAAAGCCAAAAGTGCCACAATTGGCCTAAAAGGCACCTTACTAGAGCGCGGTGAAAAGTGCCACCTTTTATAGCCAATGTCCCCCCTCAAAAATGGCAGGTATATTAAAGCGCCACAAAAATGGCATTTTAGCAGATAAAACTGTGTAAAAATCTGTTCTTTAACTGTATAGTCAAGTTGTGGTTCGGCGTTCCACACAAGCTCGTCCAGAGTGTTTCAAGTTCAGCTCGCACAGACAGACACCAGACTTCCACTGAATTTTCTGAAAATGTACTATATTGTGGTATATAACGTTATCGGCGGAGGTGGACAGTAACGCAGTACTGAATCTACTTGAGTACTGTGCTTCACTTGAGTAGGATATTTTTTGGAAACTTCACTTCACTACATTTGAAAGACAAATTCCCGTACTTTTCCTTTCGCCACATTTCTATCAAGATTCTCGTTACTCGTTACTTTCAAATCTGTGGATGAAGTGGACGTTATTCCCCCCTTACTCACTCTAAAACGTGCTTGCTATCAGTAAGCAGTAGGGTCACGTCACGCGTGTGGACCGTGACGACAAAACCGATTTCGGAAAGTACTGCCGTTTTTTTTTGTCGCTGTTGGAAAGCCATGAAGCTAGAGGTGTAGACGCTGATCTATACAAATATCAGTGTCGCTGCCAAGTCACAGCAATATCACTCACCTCGACATTCATATTTGAGGTCAGAGAAGAAGACCAGCTCTTGTGAGAAGACAAAGAGCCCTAATCGTCCTCCTGCAAAGGTCTTGTCGTAGACTGGGCCCGAGTCGGCCATGATCTGCTTCCCTTCATATACCACCACTCTGGGAAAAAATGAATCATAATATATATATATATGCACGATTCAGAAAATCTCACGATTCCAATTCTTGGGCTGGTGATTGAATTAAAAATTGATTCATGATTCATAAACGATTCATGATACATAAATGATTCACGATTCAATACATAGATGAATTCGTTTCCAGATCAGCAAAACAAATCACACTGAATCAAATGTGGTTTCCTCCATGCTCACGAGGACTGACGAGCTGAACTCGCGTCGGTGAACAAGTGAACTTAGTGTCATTACGGTAGTTGAAAAATGTGAATCGTTTCTTTGGAATCCATGAATCGATTTTGAATGGACAGAGAGAATCGTGATTCAATTCGATTTTTTTTGCACACACACATATATATATATAATATATATATACATACACCATTATTTACCTCATGGTTAAGGTATTTGTGGTGCCAAACTGCTCACCTAATGAACCCAGTCTTGGGTCTGTGAATGAGATGCCATCTGTAGGCGGTGTAATCCTTCCAGCCGATGTTCTTAGGATCGTGCCACAGGGTGTAAACCTGTCGAAAACCGAATCGTCATACGATCAGCAATACGATCACAGTCAAAACAAGAATTGATCATGCTATACGTCACACACACACACACACACACACACCTTTCTGAGGAGGGTGCCATACTTAAGTGCTCAAACATTCCATTTACAGTGACTCACTTGGCCAGTGGTGTTCCCGGTGTGCCAAAGAGCGTTTCGGAGGTTTTCTCCTGTGCCGGTGGTGGAGTTGACCACTTTCAGGGAGACCCCTGAGATCCCAAAAGCTTTGGAAGGCTTCTCTTCCCAGTAGGTCTGGGTTATCTGCTTCCACATAACCACGTAAAAGCGCCCGCTGGACTGGTAGCCGAACACGAAACCCGCATAGTCGTCGTCTCGGTCCGTGTTCACGTAGAAGGTGCCGCTGAAATCCACAGAGTTGAACTCGTCGTATCCTGGAGGGGAGAAATTCCATCCCATGTTAAAACTGCGAACAAACACCGGGCTTGAAGAAGCTTTTTGAACCGGAAGGCTGGACGATATCACCTCAAATCAATCTCCCGAAGCCATTCAAACTCACCCACTGCAATGCCAGGATCCGAGTTGGCAGTCTGGACGAGCTCCTTGCCCTGATGCCTGACGACCCAGTTGGGATCAATTTGCGTCGTGCCTTTGGGATCCAAGTGCACCATCTGGAACTTTCGGAAGTCCGTTATACTGATGGCATCGTTCTCCGGGCACACGTCCAAAATGTCGGGGATGTTGTCGTTGTCGAAATCGTCCTTGCAGGCGTCGCCCCGACCGTCGCCTGATTAGAGAAGAAAAAACGCAGGTCGGCATGCGAGGTTTATCACTTCCTCTCTTGTTTTTGACCATGGATTCTGTCTCTGACCATGACGGGGTCCTTGACATATTTTGTGTTTCTTTTTAATCATAGTCTCTCCCTTGTTTAGTCTTTCGTTTGTCGTCAAAAAGTAAATTTCTAAAAAGCTGAACCTTGGTGTTTACGGCAATACCGCGGTGACTTAACGTTGACACGGCACTGCATGTTATTCACTCTTAGTGAAAGTACGTTTTGACTAGGGACGAGGGCGTAAAAACAAGGTATTCTACTTGCCACAGTTCAACTGTGGGCTCAAAATTTTGCCACGTGAATAACACCGTAACTTCTAACACAGTGCCAAGTCAAGCGAGCGTGAAAGCAGAGTGGCGCGAGGGCGGAGCATAAAATCCCACCTGGAACTTGCCTGGGACGAGCGCTACCTTTCCCACGTACAATAAATGCGTCGTCATCAATTATCGTCTGGAAAACATCGGGTGAGTCCAAGGATCGGTCCGATGCCGATTTACTCACCGTCTGAGTCCAGCTGGTCCTCGTTAGGCACCAGCCTGCAGTTGTCTTTGTCGTCGGGGATTCCGTCGTTGTCGTCGTCGGAGTCGCACGCATCTCCCTTGCCGTCCTTGTCGTGATCGGCCTGGTTGGCGTTAGGGATGTAAGGGCAGTTGTCGAAGTTGTTCTGATGGCCGTCCTCGTCGATGTCCTGATTGTTGTCGCACTGGTCGCCGACTAAGTCGTTATCTGTGTCCGCCTGTTGAGCAACGGCAAGTCCTTAAGTACTACTACTTTTCAGGAACGACATATCCAGTACAAACAAAGTATTGTTGATGTTTAAGGGTTACAACCTGATCGGGGTTATGAAGCAGAGGGCAGTTGTCACACTGGTCTCCGACTCCGTCCATGTCCGTGTCCTTCTGGTCGACGTTGTACACGTAGGCGCAGTTGTCGTTTTCATTGAGAACCCCTGAAAGATACCTCGCGACACTTAGACAACATGACGGGAAAACAGGACGGTCTTCGAAGTGCACGACAGTCGCCTATGACGACCGCGAATTCACATTTATACGAATTTGAAAGAGAACGACGTCTCATACCGTCCCCGTCAATGTCCACGGAGCAGGCGTCTCCTTCCCCATTGTGATCGGTATCGATCTGCGCCGGATTGTGTTCATAAGGGCAGTTGTCGCAGCGGTCACCTACGTCATCCTTATCGTAGTCAAACTGCCTGGGATTAAACAGCAGGGGGCAGTTGTCCTAAAGGGAACACAAGTTACCAATAATAAGAGGTCGGGGTGGGGGGGTTCGTGCAAGGTAACGGAAAGAAGATAAAGGCTTCAAAACCAAGCGTTCTCACTCTCTCGTCCATGATTCCGTCATTGTCGTCATCCTTGTCGCAGGCGTCTCCTTGGCCGTCCTTGTCGAAGTCCTCCTGACCGGAGTTGGGTAGGTTGGGGCAATTGTCCTGGGTAAAACAACCCCAAACGTTTAGACGTTAATGAGAGCTCTGCGAAAGAACCGACTCGCGTCAGCTGGTGCCCGACATACCTTCTTGCAGTGGTACGTGGCATTGGCTCCACACACCAAGTTCTGGTTCGGCCAACCGTCCAAGTCGGAGTCTTCGCCACAGATGAGGCCGTCTCCGGCGTAGCCGATCTTACACTCGCATTTGTACATGGGGTCGGTGAAGTGGCCGAGGTAGATGCACTCGGCAAACCTGTGGCAGCTGTGGGTCTTGTCCTTGCAAGGGTTCTCCGGCTCACACACCTGAAGAACAAGAGCCAAGAGTCAAATCTGGAGGTGACCAAAGCTGCGACAAAACGACTCGAACCCGGACTTCCGACTTCTTACCTGTTTATCGTTCTTGGCTGCTTCCACTCCCATTCCGAACGGCTGATTCCCTTTGTACCGCGGAGGACAGGGAAGGCAGTGGAAACCCGGGTCTGTGTTCATGCAGCGCTGGATCCCGCTCACTTTGAAGCACAAATCGGGCACCAGGTCGCACTGGAGACGACAAAAAAGGCAGTGCGTTAATGCGATCGTTCCAGGCTGTCTACGTGATTTTTGGACACCATGCTGCTTGCTTTAGCCCACTTTTCCCCCTCTCGTACTTCATTGACATCTTCGCAAAATGTTCCATTGCCGCGGAAGCCGACCGGGCAGGGGCCGCATTCCCACGAGCCGTCCGGCGCGCTGGTGCAGTCCACCCCTCCGAAGCAGGGATTGGATAGACACCCGTCTGAGAAAGAATTGTATTAATAACGTATTAAAAACGAGAGAACGTTTCGCTTGTTGTATTTCATAACAGTTATAACGAGGACCACTGTGTGAGATGAGCGTGAGCAGAAACGTTTCCAGATGAGGAGGTCATTTTGGGGCAGAGCAACATCTGTACAACTTAAACAACTTTCGGTCTGCGAACAGATCCTTGTGTTAACATACCCACAGGGCAGTCCTGTTTACTGCAGGCCTCGGTGTCTTTGGCCTCTCCCGAGCACCTCTTGCCACCGTACTGAGGCCGAGGGCTGTTACACACACGCGTCCGTGTTCGCACTCCACCTCCACACGTGGCGGAGCAGATGGCCCAGGGCGACCACGGGCCCCAGCCACCATCAACTGCGAGCACAAAAATACATTTGTCATTGTGAACACACCATAGTACAACTAAATGTGACCTCTGTGTTTGACCTATTCGTGAAGGAGCAGTGGGCAGCTGTTTGGCAACGCCTGGCGGTGTTACCTTGCTCTTCGAGTACCTCAGTGGTACCATTACTGGCACCCGTCCGATCATGGGGCCAACTCCCTAACTGATACGCTACCTGTTATGCACTGTCTGGGGATTTCAGCAAAGCGCTGGGCGATATCCCCTCAAATCAATATCACGATCAATCGAATACTTCACCCTGATTACCATTAATGGACAAATATTTGTATTTTTCGGTTTCGATTCATTGCCTGGCCCTAGTGCCGCATATAAACTGCGAGGTGGTGTAACGTAGCCGAAGAAATCTTGATGTCGGTCCTTACTTGGGCAAGGCTTGGCCTCACAGCGCTGTGTCTCTCGTCCGCTTCCCTCGCAGTCCTTGCCTCCCAACTGGGGCACGGGCGAGTTGCAGTGGCGAATCCTGGTAATATGGCCTTCTCCACACGTTACTGAACAGGAGGACCAAGGGGACCACAAACTCCAGCCACCATCCTGACGTACTGAAAGACAAGCCGGGGAGTTTTCCGTTATATCCGCTCCAACGGCAGCTGCAATGGCCATATTCTTTGTTACCAAAAGCCTTTTATACGGATTGTCCTCAGTATGCTGGAAGTAGTCGTGCCTCCATCCACCCCAGACATATGGCATTAATCAAACTCTAGCTGAGGCTGCAGGATAAAATGTCATTTAGATTGCTCAGACTATTGCCTTCAGCTTGATAAATGGGAAAAAAAACCACCAAGAAAACAAAAGCCACTGTAAATTTCCTAATAAAAAACAGTGACGATTAACGATGCTGAATTCTTAAAGAACTGTCCAGCTGTTTGGGATTAATCTATTACATAACTATTGTGCTACTTCCAAACAATAGATACGACATATTCCAGATAAGTCCCGCTATTCTAAAAGAGCTCAACAGTTTAAAACTTGATCTGTTCAGTTGGAGGCAGACGAAGGAAGTACATTTTTTCAAGATAAGATCATTTCACATCATGGTTCCATATTTTTACTCACCATGTGTTTACTTTCTTCGTTCACATTGCTGTATTTACAAGCAAATGAGTCAAATAGAAACCATGCAAAAGGGAAAATCAATTAGCTGCCAAGACTTCACTTCGACTGAAACCCATAATTCCCAGAAAATGCTAGTCTTTGTCATTTAATTGGGGAGAAGAGCACGTGATTGCGTCCTGTGTGCTGAAAAAACATAGAAAATGGATGAAAGGGTGAAAAAGTTAAAAAGAAGAAATAGTATAAAAGTTTCTGCTGATAGTCGTAAAACTATGGTGGTGCTTAATGGTGGCGCCCCTATGTGGTCAAAATGGTGGCGCCCCTATGTGGCAAAAATAGTGAATGACATCCATAATGGTGGCGCCCCATGTGGTCAAAATAGGGAATTACATCCTTAATGGTGGCGCCCCATGTGGTCAAAATAGGGAATTACAGCCTTAATGGTGGCGCCCCATGTGACCAAAATAGGGAATTACAGCCTTAATGGTGGCGCCCCTATGTGGTCAAAATAGGGAATTACAGCCTTAATGGTGGCGCCTCTATGTGGTCAAAATAGGGAATTACAGCCTTAATGGTGGCGCCCCATGTGGTCAAAATCGAGAATGACTTAAAGGTGAAATCATGAAGAGAACAAGGTAGTACCATAACCATTTGGATTTTCTCACCTCTGCTGTCACATTTTCCCAGGCTGCACCTACGGGTTTGTATAGACGGGCCGCCGCAGGGGTTGTTGGTGGCATCACATGACCTGCCTCTCTGCTGGGTTCCCGTACCACACGTGACTGTGCATTCCGTCCACTCGGACCAAGGTGACCAGCCGTCCTCACTGTCCTTAGCTGAGAACACTTACACACATGTGCAAACCACCACACACCCACAAACAGCACCCGTGTTACAACAGCGGCTCATAAAGTGGAGGAGTGACATTTGGTTCCCAAAGCAAATGAATGTCTCACAACTGCAACCTTGATTTAACTAAATGACGAAGTTTTGGAATTTAGGGCAATTATTGAGGAAACATATGTAAAAAATGTAGAGTTCACGTGACTAACCTAAAACTACGGTAACTTTTTGATGCCTTTTTTTGATCATATGACCAAGTTTGGTCCAAACTTCCAGATGTGCCAAACCTTCTGTGGTTCTTCTTATTGTGGGAATTAACTGAGGAGTTCTGGCCATTTTGGGAGTGGATATATGACATCACCATTTTTAGCCACTGTGACCACTTCACAGGATGAAAACATGCAGCGCCGGTTAGTAACGCTCTACAATAACAAGTGGTCGGCCTTGTCAATCTAACGCTCGGTAAGACAATAACAGTGATGTATCATTAAATCCAGTAAACACACTGACTCACATGCTGCAGGTTTAACCCTAAGCGTCAGGTACCGAGGCTCAGCACGCAACCGTGCAAAGTCTAATTTGCGGTGCGTTCGTGGAACGGTGCACGGTGACTAACGTCATCTTAAACCAACATCTTTTGGTTTTAATGTGAACATGAATATGGAGTGTCACACTACCACAAATGCACAATGTGGTGTTTAATCTGCAATCTAATCTGGAATTTAATTCACAGGTTTGTTGCTTCTTTAGTGTTTTTTTAAGTGACTCACATGGGCACATGGGACAGCACTCTCCTTCCAGGAAAATGGGACTGGCGCAGGCCACGGGAGGACAAGAAATCTGGTGGCAGACGATCTTAGATTCCTAGCCATTAAAAGAGAAACTTCTTAAGCCCGGCGAGAATGTTACGATGCCATACAATCTATATATACAATTTCGATGCTTATCCTCTCCGTCCACGCTTCCTACCTGACAGGTACAAGTGGTGCAGCTGTCCACCACCCAGTCCTCCTTGTCCTCAAACAAGCGGCCGTCCTGCCAGCACATGTGCTTGTCTTTGATGTTCTTTAGGTTTCCCAGAGCTACTTTCATGACGGTATTTTCCTCAGTCTAAAAGAGAAAAATGAAACAGCACAAGTCAGAAAATGAAAAAAGGAGAGAACAATTCTGAAATTCGAGAGTAAATCTTTAAGAGGGAGAGAGTTTATTCATCATGAAATCAGTTGGGCTAAAGGTATGGTGGAGAGAAACAGATAGGAGAATAAGACGAGCGTGCATTTCTGCATTTTAGCGCAGGAACTAACTGGAAAAACGTGCGTGTGTTGTGGGGGCGTGGCTGCGAAAAGCACACCATTCGGTCTGCAAGAGCCTCGGGGACCACGTGTATCTAGTGGCTGAATTTCCCAGTGATCATGCCCAGACTCCCTCACTGCTGGGAGAGGTCCCACAGGAAGAAAAAAAAGGGGGGGGAAGGCTGTCTAAATACAACCAGACAGAACTCCAGTCCTGCTCGCAAAAACAGGGGAGCACTTCCTACGTTCCAATAAAACGCGCCATAAAGTTCAGCTGTTTGGGCAAGGATTCACCTTTAGTCCACTTTAAGCTAAACTACATGTATCCACTCCTCAAACGACAGCGCTGAATTTAAAAGTAATCATTTATGATCACAGGACACACAAGAAGAAAATTGCTTAAAGTTGGCAGTATAATTAGAAATGGTCACATTCTTCTTTAGCGAAAAGTAAAACAAAAAAACCCACCTCTCCAGACCTCTAGTTTGACCATAGACAAAGCTCTAGAACTTGTTCAAAAAAGATCAAGGGCTCACCACTTTCTGAAGACCGTCCATGAGATTGCCCACGATGACGCGGAGGCCTTTGAGCTCCTGAAACATGGAGGTCAGCTCCTCGCAGGACTGCTCACACGTCTCTTGGTTGGCTTTCTCCATATTCTGTCCGATGAAATTGGAAGAGATTGCCGGACTCACATCCACCACCTCTGCGCTCTCACTAACTGCGTTCACTTCGACTGAGTAGGGGGGAGAAAAGATAAATTGGTCAGCTGAGTTCATTTATAGCTAGGAGAGAAGAAGGGTCACATTTTTAGAAAGGCAACACCCAGGTCCCCATCTTTCGCGACACACTTGCATTCGTCCGCTTTACGCCACCCCAGCTTGGGGGTCTCTCACAATTCATTCAGGATTCTCAGAAATGACACACGGAGACAGCTTGTGGCTTCAGCGCCAAGGATCTGTACGAGAGGACCAGAAACTTTCCCATACGCAGTCCAACTTTAGCCTTGGGAGTTTCTGAAAAACCATAAAGTCTGTGAGCTTGGCTATGGACTGCATCTACTGCTTAAGACCATTAGGATGAAGGACAAATAGAGTAAACAGTGCAGCCTCCCAAAAATACAAACATTTTACAATGGAAATTATGAGGTACAAGCAAGATTTGTGGAGAAGGATCCTTCTTCCCAGACGAACAATTTCACTTTTTTGTAATAACGCAACCATGACAAACAACCCCTCAGAAGCCACACAGAAACATGTGCCAATGTCGAGGAATACAAAAAGAGGCAAAAAGAACTAGAGATGCATTTCTGCAAGAAAATGTGAATGTGATTGCTCCCCTACAAGACTTGGTGGCTACGCTGTTGCTAGGTTGTTGCAGGATTGTATGGTGGTTTCTAAGGTGTTTCCAGGTGGTTGCTAGGTTATGATGGTTGCTAAGGTGTTGACAGGCTATTAGGATGTTTGCTCAGCTAAGGTGCTAAGCTAGGTCATTGCTAAGGTGTTGCTAAGTGGTTGCTAGGTTAGCATGATGGTTGCTAAGGTGTTTCTAGGTGGTTGCTAAGGTGTTGCTAAAGTGATGCTAGGTGAATGCTAGATTATTATGATGGTTGATAGGATGTTGCTAGGTGTTTGTTAAGCATTGCTAAGTGGTAACTAGGTTATTATGATGTTCGCTAACGTGTTTGTCAGTGCTTGCTAAGATGTTGCTAGATGATTGCTAAGGTGTAACTAAGTGGTTGCTAGGTTATTATGATGGTTGGTAAGGTGTTTGTAGGTGGTTGCTAAGGTGTTGCTAAGTGGTTGCTTGGTCGTTAAGGTGTTTGTAGGTGGTTGTTAAGGTGTTGCTAAGTGGTTACTAGATTTCTATGATGGTTGGTAGCAAGGTGATTGCTAAGGTTGTATTTAAGTAGTTGCTAGGTTATTATGCTACGGTGTTTGTAGGTTGTTGCTAAAGTGATGCTAGGTGAATGCTAGATTATTATGATGGTTGATAGAGTGTTGCTAGGTGTTTGTTACGGCGTTGCTAAGTTGCTAAGCTAGGTTATTATGATGTTCGCTAACGTGTTTGTCAGTGCCTGCTAAGATGTTGCTAGGTGATTGCTAAGGTGTAACTAAGTGGTTGCTAGGTTATTATGATGGTTGTTAAGGTGTTTCTAGGTGGTTGCCGACTCCCATTACGTATCTGCAACCATTTTGGGGTCATTTGTGTAATTTATTTTTCAAAATAAATGG
The DNA here is from genome assembly GCA_032718565.1 of Distichodus sexfasciatus. Classification (NCBI taxonomy): domain Eukaryota; kingdom Metazoa; phylum Chordata; class Actinopteri; order Characiformes; family Distichodontidae; genus Distichodus; species Distichodus sexfasciatus. The sequence goes on along the minus strand of JAVGVS010000165.1, from coordinate 750,285 downwards.
AAGACAGGGGGCTCTAAATCACACAAGTCAGTTTGAGCCCAGAAGTCCCTTTGAAAGTAAGGCTCCGTATGCTTTTTTTCCCCCCTCGGTCTGCTGGAGTCATTAAAAATCTCTTAGGGGTTCACATCCCAGTCAAGACGGAGTTTGGAGGAAGGAGCGAGAGAGAGAGAGAGAGAGTGCCCTGCACATTTGGGTCTACATACAGGTACTCAGAGCTCAGAGCTATTTTGGGTAACTGGTTGTATGGAGCAAGAACGGGGTAAATATACATTTGGATTCACCACTTGTAATTATGCTGTCCCGTTATGCACTGCGTATATCTAAAGGCGAATAAAGAACAAAAATACACGCAAAGTGCTACGTCTGTGTGACTCTCATAAGACATACACTCACGTACAGCCTTATCTAGCAATTTCATAGTCTAATCTGCCAATCTAAACTTTGCCAAGCTCCATAACCGAAGTTTATGCCGCATTCACACCTCGTCTTCGCACACTGTTGTTCATTAATCATAATCAAAGTAAAATATACAGTTAATTGTGATACCGAGCCCTTAATCCCACATGGCCAAGGTTCTGAGCTGCATATCTCAGAAGGAGTAGATGCAGAATTCAGGCTAGGCAACAAACAAAAGGGAAAGCAGTCTGAGCAATAACAAGTCACCGGGGACGCATGGATCTCCACTCTGCTTGAGAGTGTAGGAACAGGACTACACAGCATGATACCCAATGTGGACCAAATTGTAGCCTGGAGAAAGGCACGCGTGCCAAAACAGTGATCTCATAGTAAGTGTGTCCAAGGCCGATGGATAAGTAACTGGTTTCCCAACATGCCGCTTTTGGGGGGTCCTTAAAATGATGCCGTTTATTACGAACGAATCTATTTTCCGGCAGGTGTGCATTGGTCGCGCTTGGCGAAAAGACCACTCTTCATAAACACGACGTCTTACTCAAAGAAATGACTTCAGCTGCAGCCTACGGGCTTCTTGACCTACTTAAGGACATTTCCAAGAAAGCTCTGAATGAAAAGGACATGCAATGGAACAAATGCCATTTTTGCACTGAAAAGAAATACAATCAGATTAATATACCAAGCACTAGAAAGCGTAACTTGTTACAGCGTGAACTGACAACTAACACACTTAATTTAAAATCCATATAAAATATTAGTGCATTGTATTGAGATGACATTTTAAATCAGGACAAACAGGGACAAAGCATTATTTTGCTCTATTGGAATTTGGCATTTTAGGTTTTCACTTCAGAAAGTCCTGAAATTAGCTACAGCATTCTAAAAGAAAGATTTCACCCCAAAAATGAAGAAAAAAGCTCAAGCTTAAGTGTATAATATATGCTTTTTGTTTAGAGTTTATTTTTCTGTATTCTTACCAGGCTTGGCAAACTCACATCCCTTGTTTCCCAAAATGTCTTCCACTGGCGTATCAAAAATAAACTGAACATTCTGCATCAAACCCTGCAAAACGGGAAAAGTACTGTGTCAACTGCAGACAGAGGTTTTTTCAAACCAATGAAGTAAACCACAAATCTGACCACAAATCTCTGCAGTAGTGGTGCTGAAATGCAATTATGGTGACTTTAAAAATGCATGATTATCCCAATAATAATCCCCAATTAAAAAAAAAAACATTCTTAAGCAAGGATAACATCATGGAATATCATTAAAAATAAAGAGATGTCTTACCCGGAAATGGTTTTCCCTCATAGATCCCTTGGCCACATACAGGCGACTGCCCTCTACCTGCAGGCGTTCATAGAAAGGCTCGTCTAGGATGAAGCTGTCTATTAGGTTGCATCCCACGTAGAGGTTAGCGTTCTCGCCGTGCACTTGCAGGGTGATGTTCTTCCACTGTGAGTCTGACAAATCCACGTCCTCAAAAGACACCACATTCTGAGAGCCCTCGGTCCAGTAGATCAGGTCTAGCGTGTTGGCACGTCCGTTTGAGATGATCTCAAATTGCCGGTGGCCATCGGGTCCCTCCAGGCCCACGAGGGTGCCACGAGTGCCACGGTCCTGACGTATGGAGGCCACAAATACAAAGCCCTCGTTACTTTGGATCTGCGTCCAGATCTGCTGGAAGACCACGTTAGTGACGGCGGGGATGTGGTCAAAGCGGATGAAGCGGTACGCCGTCGAATCCCAGTCGTGGCCCTTGAAGAGCTTGGCGCCAATTGTTTTTCTGGTGATGCGGCTGACCTCGAAGAGGTCGAAACTCGATTCATCCTCCACCTTATCATCTTTGAACAGTTAAAAACCAAGAGTTTGATTCACAGCATGGTACGCAGTAATCGACATCGTTACACATCTACACAATTCCGGCCAAAAACGTGCCAATGGATAGAAAAGTGGAAATGCTGCAAGACATTTACAACATTGCAAAAACAGGCAGTATGTAAAAAGTAATAGGCACTGTTTAAAAACCACATACAAAACGACAGTTTTACCTTGAGGCAATGCTGTAGTGCATAGTAATAGCATTGGAAGCAACAACAGCATTCTCCTGAGTATCATCTCCTACAGAAAAAAAAGAAAAACCCTTTAATTACAACATAAAAACAATGTAATAACTAAGAACATTATTTTAAAAAATCACGTCAAAAATGAAGAACGTCTTAATAAAATATTGTTAAAGTAATAAAAATATCGTATGGATGTTTAACTTAATACGAATTTCATTTAAGAATTGCATGAGTACGACGAGAATAACGTGTCATAACGTAACATCCATTAAAAAAAATGCATTTACCCGTTAAATGTACAATCCCAACAAAAAGGCAAAACACATCCACCGAGAAGCCAAATAGTTAATGCGCATATATCCAGCGAATAAAGGTGGAGACCAAAAGCAGGTCGGTCACCCGAGTAATCCACGCAGTCCTTTAGATCCACACACGCCGTGACTGACGGGGAAATAGCAGGAGAGCTTACGGCTCTGCGTCTTATATCTAGTTTGGAAAGTGCAAGTCGGTAGTATATAAATACGAGATGTCTGGCTCTCCTCTCGGGGCTTAATGACACAATTCCGCTGCGATGGCGTAATAAAGCCGGTAGCCTACCTGTTTCTGCCGGTCCGCTCCCGGTCGACCGTGCTCACTTCCCGCCCACTCCCACTCCCACTCCCACGTCCCCCCCCCCACCGGTCAAGTCTTCCCAATCCCGCCTCAAAGTCGGACCCGTTGACGTCGTGCTTCACTTTGTGAGGAGGAGCTGCAGCATTCGCACCGAGAGCATCTCCCCCCCTTTTCTTCATAGAGAGGGAAAGTTTGTTGGGAGAAAGTGAGGCGAACGTCCCACAAACCGACTCAGAGTTCCGAGTAAAAGATGGAGCTGAAACAATAAAAACTCCAACGCCTCATAGCCACAGTTCTGCATGGTGTTTTACTGTTTAAAGGGAATCTTTCCTTCCAATCCCATCAAAAAATTCGCCTCAAGCCTTAAAGCGAAACATGCAGTGATTTTTTCAGTCCAGTGAGGAGAATGAGACTGGTTCTTATATTTCATGCAATCGTCTCCTCACTGTTTCCTCAACTTTTTACAAACCTCATTTCTCAAGCACACGTATCATCGTAAAAGTTGGGAATATAATAGATTGCCTGTATAGATTTTTCATATGCACCTGCCACAGATTTTATGCAGTGCAATGTAAAAAAGATAATTCCAGGACCAAAATTGTAGTTTGAATTCCACATGGAACTACATTGCACAGTCTATTTCATAGTTGAGTTTTTATGTTATAGTTTATGTATATATGTTTACTCTTTGTGCCTTATTTGTCTGTATATATGCTTACTCTTTGTGCCTTATTAGTATGTATATATGTTTACTCTTTGTGCCTTATTTGTCTGTATATATGCTTATTCTGTGCCTTATTAGTATGTTTATATGCTTACTCTATGTGCCTTATTAGTATGTTTATATGCTTACTCTATGTGCCTTATTAGTATGTTTATATGCTTACTCTATGTGCTTAATTAGTATGTTTATATGCTTACTCTTTGTGCCTTATTAGTATGTTTATATGCTTACTCTATGTGCTTAATTAGTATGCATATATGCTTACTCTTTGTGCCTTATTAGTATGTATATATGCTTACTCTTTGTGCCTTATTAGTATGTATATATGCTTACTCTTTGTGCCTTATTAGTATGTTTATATGCTTACTCTTTGTGCCTTATTAGTATGTATATATGCCTACTCTATTTGCCTAATTAGTATGTTTATATGCTTACTCTTTGTGCCTAATTAGTATGTATATATGCTTACTCTATGTGCCTTATTAGTATGTATATATGCTTACTCTTTGTGCCTTATTAGTATGTATATATGCCTACTCTATTTGCCTAATTAGTATGTATATATGCCTACTCTATTTGCCTAATTAGTATGTATATATGCTTACTCTATGTGCTTTATTAGTATGTATATATGCATACTCTATGTGTATGTACATATGCTTACTCTGTGTGATATGATGATATGAAATCACGAAATATTCCTCATGCATCATCATCATCATCATAAAAACACAGTGTTTTTCTATTCAGTTGTGCAATTCTTTCTATTGCAAACGACACTTTATCTGACGGGCCACATTTTAAAGATGAGCATGTTGCCAGTTTGGACCACGGCTACGTGTCATGCGTGTTGCTGCTTCCTCCTGTCTGGGAAGAATTAGGATTTTTTCCACGTACTTTGTGTTTTTCTGTGAGAATAGAACGGCTCATATATTTCCTTATTGGAATGAGACATTCCAGGGGATTTGACTGGGGTGCCATGTGGGAACTGGAGCTTTTCAAAGTATTGCATTTTTTTATTTCGGAATATGAAGTGCGTCATATGAAAGCACTGCCCCATTGAAAAGACAGTAATAGGGCACATGCCTAAACAAAAAGATCTTCCTCCCCAAGCTGGCAAAGTATATAAAGCTACTATATCTAACAAAATGAATTAACACGACGTTAAAGTAGGAATGATTATAAATGTTAGTTTGGGAATTGAAAGATCAAAGCTAGCGGAAATTTTACGATTTTACATAGATATTTGTCCATGTGTCACACTCACGCACCGATATTTCAAACGTGAACATCTACAGAAGTAGAGAATGATGCTAAACGCCTAAGTTTGAGACATAAGTTGGTGACTTATGATGGAGGGCTGCATCCACAAATTTTCAAAGACTGCGTTCCAAACCCATCCTTACACTGGGTCATGGAACAGGCAGAAATCCACAAATCAGGATAGTCGGTAATCCAAGTCCAGATAACACAGAAACCAAACCTGTTAAAACCACACCTGTCAAAAAGTAACATAAAACAAGACATATGACCACACGACTGCATACGCCACTGTGCGTGTGATAGAGTCAGATCCAATGGACCAATCAGCAACAACTGTAATATTGTAAATACCCACCTTAGGAAAAGGAGAAAAATAATAGCATTTTTCTTAATGTTACCTCAATAAGCAAGACCCTTAATCCCAAACTGTTGCAGTAAGGCCTTCCCTGTAATTCGAATCACAACTTTAATATCAGTTAGAATGTGCTTTTGGTTCTTGTAAAAAGTGTGGACGTGGCTCATGTGGAAACCTGAGAGCAACTCGTCAATTTATAACGATATCTAGAACTAGTGATAAAACCAAGCAGCTCTGCACGTATGTCCAGTTTAAAAAAACTGAACAAAAGCCACTTGCTTTGCTGCTCCATCGTTCTTCTCGTTTGAAATGTTATGATGAAAAAAAGGCATTTATGTGATAATGTCTTGTTAAGGGAGTGCATCACCGAAAGCTTGCACAATTGAGCTACACACAGAATTAAGGAGTGGGAACTCACTGAAAGAGCTGGGGATCCAATGTGGAAAGGGAGGAGCTCTGGACTTGGGTCCCTGGGTGCAGAAGGGGCTGCGTTGTTGCAAAGATTCTGATTCTCTCTCTGTCTCTCTCGCTCCCTCTTTCTTAGTCCTGTTCTTAGTGGAAAAAAAAAAAACATCTGCCAGTGGAACACTACATTTTATTCCACTCTGCAACAGTAAGATCGAATGACTGGGGGGGAAAAAAGCAAGCTGGCAAACCGGCAAAGACGCATGGAGCCTTAAAGCCTACATACATTCAAGGAATTCATACTGCAAAGTCCACATGGTTTTCTCTCCGAATCCTCCAAGAAAGCTCTCCGTTACAAAGTGTGTCTTTAGCCAGACGAAGCTTGTTTCACCACCTAGGTGACAGAAACCCGAAGAGTCAAAATGCTCCTTTGTCTCTTAAAACGTCTAACGAGGTGATGTTACGACTTGGCATATGGTTGACGTCGTATGCTACAAGGTGGTCTTTGGAGAGGGTGGCGGAGACGATTCAGCACCACTTACAACTTCCCGATGTTATTCGAGTGACCGAAGCGTGCCAAATTCAGAGAACAACGTTTTCTGGGCCTCGCCGAATCCATGACGCTTTGCTGATTGGTCAGCAGGCGTTAAATCGCAGCTTTAGCTTGTACGTGTTAATCAGCGAGGGACGATTGGTTACTGTGAACACACCACAGCGCAGCACATGTTGCACCACAATGAAATGTCAAGTGACCTCTGCATTTGACCCATTCCGTGAAGGAGGAGTGGGCAGCTGATATGGGCAGCGCCCAGGGACCAGTGTTTGGTTCCAGTTTGAGAAACATACTAATCCAAAAAATACTCTTAACCATTATTCTGTCGTTCGGAATGTTCTGTGTCCTTGGAATGAGTAAACAAGGGTTAATTCCACCTCATTTAGAGTGAAAGGGTTTGGCGTTATTGTCCAAATCGTCCACTTTCAGTCAAATTTCAGTCCAACCCATGTACTTGTTACTGTGATCCGCAGCGTCGTGCTTTCTTTAGCGCCATCAGGTTCCAGTAAACCTCGTACGTCTTCAGAACACTTAAGCTCACTGGCTAAACTTCTAACACAACCGCATTCTTTTCGAGTTGCTCACTCACAAACACTCACACGTACGCAAGACACAAAATAAGCAAAAATAAGCATGTTGAAGAAGCCTGTTTGGAGCCTTTTGATATGTCAAATTAGAGGCCAAAACCTTCCTTTATTTTTAAGACCACAAAGTGAAAATGAAAGATAAATAAAAATAAATAATTCAAATAATAAATAATAAACTTTATTTGCACAGCACCTTTCACACCTGAAATGCAGCTTAAAGGGCTTTACAATAATGCAAAATAAATAACTGAAGGCAAATAAAAATAAAATTGAACACAAAATAAAAAAGAGTGCATTTTTTAAAGAAATGAAACAAAATTAAAAATCACACAAAAGCAAAATACCCCGCATATTTTAAACAACAAATATCAAGAAGTCTTGGAGGACAGTCTTAAACAATGTTAAAAACGATAAAACTAGACATTTATCCTCCCATTTAATAAAAAAACACGCCTCCCGTTTCACATAAAATTACGTATGATGTTTTTTATTTTGGATCGACGCTATGGGCTCGTTGATCATTGAACCGATGTATCGACGTACAGTAGATCGATGTATTGTGCCATACAGGCCCATCAGAGACCCCTGTGCGTTTTACATCACCTTAATGTATATTTGCCAAGCAGCATTCGCGCTTCACTGGCTAACGTCGTAAAAGTTGGTGGGAGCAGAAGAAGGAAGCTTCTTGGACGTTGGGAAATCTCAAATCCCGATTAATCCCAATGATTTGTGATAGTCTCAAAAGTGGTGTGTGTGTGTGGTCCTTTGAACGCAAATAGTGGCATATATTAAATTCTGCGATGCGCCAAACCACTGATTCTGATTTACGACATTTACAGAAGCTGCGCTCACCCTGACGGTGATCATCTATCACATCTATTCATCTTTAATGGAATGAAGTGAAGAAGAAAAGGGGAGTGTAACGGACGCAAGTCAAAACGCTCTCGACCTCCAAAAACGAGATGAAAAAGATTTTCACGTTACGTAATGAAATAAAAAGGTCAAAAATGTGTATATTATGTGGTTGCAGCGAGTAGTCACATATTTTCTTCTACAGTTTATGCGTTAGAAACCTCGCTCCAGCTCTAAAACGTGCGGCCCATAGCGGCACGGGTGCTTATAAACATGTTTTTAATACACGCGCTCATTCGCGAGTTCTGTCCATTTTTCCGTCTGTTTTTATCCCCATAGACTTACACGGAGCTGAAATTTCGACGCTTTACCAGCGTTCTTCGCAACGCCACCAAATTCGACGTGATACGAGGAACCCACGGGCCTCTACGCGTATCTGTAGCGGTCCTGACCCGCCCTCATCTTTTCATCCTTTTTTTTTCCCCTTTCGTTTCATTTTTCCCCATAGGAGCCCATTGGTTTTCTCCCATTTAGAATACATGGGATTCGGGACTCGAACGCGTTCCTTCGTCTGTTTTTTCCGTGCGACAGTCGACACAGTTTTGACCCGCGCTCGTTCCTTTTTTTTTCTCGCTTTTATCATCCCTCGTTCTCTCCCCATTCACTTCACTGCCTTTTAGGGCCTACGTTTACGCGTATCATTTTTATAAACACGTATTTTCGTTATACGTTTGGCCCTTTCGTTTACACGTTAAGCGAGTTGTAGCCTCCCCAGACGCATAGTTTTGGAAACGCCCTCCAAAGTGAAGATTTCTCAAAACGCTGCATCCTGTGGACACATGTAAACGAAAGGCCCAAACGTAAATCGGCGCACGGTATCGTCTCAAATCGATCACTGGCTCCTGAAATGAATTGAGTTGCGTTATGATGTTTAAGTTAAGTTGTCGGCGTGTGTCTTTCACCGCCTTCGAGCAGCTTGGCTCCTCACTCAGCTGGCAGCCAGGAACGAAGACTAAAACTGCAGGGAGGAATAGACAAATAAACCAGTGGCTCAAGGGTTATTGCCTTAGCTCCCGAGTGGCAGATCAGTTACTTCTGTGGTTTTGCCGCTTGGAACGTCACTTTCGCCTCGGCGTTTGCGCTCTCCCCCCTTTTTTTCGTTAGAGCTAACGCTGCAGTTTACAAGCGGAATGCAGAAGACCGGCCGCGTCAGCAAGAACGCGAAGACGGATTTCGGATCGAGAAGTGCAGGAAGGAGCAAAAAGATGCGTTACGGACTGCGGTGCAACGTGGAAAACATATTTACACACCTCGAGGTTGCTCTGTTTCCAATATCCAACATTAGAGGTCGTTCTGGCAAAAGCTCAAATCCCAACGCTGAGCGCTTTCCATTCAAGCTTGATGCAATTAGTTCTCTTGTTCCTAACAATAAAATCCCCAAAAAATAGGAAGCTTGTTTAACGCGGCAGTAAAAGCCGCCAAACTGCCGTTCCAAAAGTATTGGAACGGTTGTGTAATCACTTAATTGGAAACAAAAAAATGCCTTGGGTTACGCAGATGGGTCCACGTAGATAAACCGGCTTAATGTTTTGAGAATGCGAGTAGGTACCTGCATGCGTTTGCGAATCAGGACGTTTAAATAGCTGTCACACTGTGGCGGCTTTCTTCCGGACGAAACAAAATCAGCTGGCCATCAACCGTCCCGGACAGCAGCTGGAAAAGAAAGGTTTCGTTCAGTTTTAATGCGATACAAATACAAACGACAAGAACAAATCGGTAGAAAATCTTGCTCTTACACTAAACACACTGGCTTGAGATGACAGATTAGCAAACGACCGTTACATCACAATGACAACTTTGATGAAACTACATGTGGTTGGATCGCTGCCCGAAATTTTGTACGAATTAAAAGTCAAAAAAGGCTTTTTGTTTGCTTAACTTTCGTCTGCTTTTCTCTTTGCAGTTTGTATGATAAGATGTGACACAGGGAACTGCAGGGAATCAATATGAGAACCCTGGAAACAAATAAGGAAAAGGTGTGTCCAGCTTCAGCATTTTGGAAATAGCTGCTGCACCAAAAAAAACGCAAACTGCCACGCCGACATTTGTCTTGTCCTCTATAACCTGATGAAACAAAATACCAGGATTTAATTGAAATTGAAACCTACTTTTGGATGCCTTTGCCAAGAAAATGTTTACATTTTTGATGAGCATTTTCAAGAAATGAAACCGAAAAAATGGCTTTTTGTAATGAACTGCTGCACGTTTTTGTCGGATGTCCATTTTGAACCTACTGTTTGGCTAGAGGCTCGCGTCGCTTCTTGAGTGTGAACAGAGCAGCAACCAGCAAGATTTTTTCTGTGTTTCTGGTGCTTAGTTGTAAAAAAAAAAATCCAGCATCAATTTAGATTGGATAGTTTAAAGAAAAGCTGTCGGCTCTCCTCGCTTCAGCGCGTCGTCTTAGATTAATTCCCACTTTTGACAGAAACGAGTCACAAGCACTGAAGTGAAAGAACGAGGGATGATAGAAGCAAGCAGCAAGAGTGCAGGTCAAGACAACAATCATGAGGTGTTGGATGATAAGGGCTGTGACATGAAGGTAGACTTTGATTGAAATGAATGGAAGTTAACGGGGCAAAGAATGAGGGATGATAAAAGCAAGAAAAAGACGAGTGCGGCTGGAAACGGACTCAGATGCGTATTCGGCGAGGCGGCATAAGAGCCGCGTCGACTTTTGGTGCGAAAGCAGGGCGAGGGAAGCTTTGGCGCGTTCGTAGTGGGAGAAAACGAATGGGCTCCTATGGGAAAAAGAAACGACAGGAAGAAAGGATGAGAAAAGACGAGTGCGGGTCATGACGGTTACAGATATGAGAAGAGGCCCATGGACCCTCGAGTCAGGTCGAATTTGGTGGTGTGGTGAAGAACGGTGGCCACACAGTGAAGCGTCGAAATTCGAGCTCCATGTTGGCCTGTGAGAAAAAAAAAAAGGAACGAAAAACTGGACAGAACTTGCGAACGAGTGTGTATCGAAAACACCTCACAACGCAATCGCATAAAAAAGCAACCTGATCCTGCTGCTCCGTTCTACGGCCTGGGGTGGAGCACAATTACTTCATCACTTCACTATTAAGTGGGATATCTTCCAATCAGCTTTTACTAGTAGAAGACATTTTTAAACGCTTTGGAGACTAATGAAAGTGATGTCTTGGCAGTAAGCTGGAGTGAGATCACAAGAGTGAACACCCTTAGCAAAAAAAAAAAAAAAGACATTTTCCATCAACGCTTCAGCTGGCATTCCTTGAGAATGTGTGAGAGGGCCTACTTCACATGGCACATAATGGTCCGACAAAGTACTTCCCTTTTAATCTCGGAAAAAAGCAACCCAAATCCAAGAGTAAGTGTAACATTTTGGAGCCTGTTTCCCCTTTATATCATAATAATCTTTTGCATGTGGCGCTTTGTGGCCACGCGTGGAACACAGTTAATGCCGCAAATATTTGAACGGTCAGCAATCGATAAATCAGATTTGAGAAAGGCTGTATTTCCCCAAAAAACAGGTTATAAAAGCTGAGTTACGGCAGGACATGCCAATGCTGCAGCAAAACGAAGCACAAATCCAACAATTCGAAAAGAAGAGGAGGTGAGCGCAGACAATTTGGCGTGCACTCGCTCTTCTGTCTCAAGGTGTGGTGCGCACCGAAGTGTGTGTAGGTTGTACGTGCTATAGGAAGCAATTAAATGTTAACATTGACTTCAGGTTCGGCCAAACACAGACAATATTATATGCTGATAAAATAAACCTGTTAGATTAAATAAATAAATTATATACCTAACGAGGTGCATTTTCACCAAGAAAATGCCAATGTGATTGCTCCTTGGTGGTTGCTAAAGTGCCGCTAGGTGGTGGCTAAGGGGTGCTAGGCTGTTACAGGGTTATTATAGTGGTTGCTATAGTGTTGCTGGATGGACGCTAAGGTGTTGCTAGGTGGCTGCTTAGGTGTTGCTTGCTATGGTGTTGCTGGGTGGACGCTAAGGTGTTGCCAGGTGGCTGCTAAGATGTAGCTTGGTGGTTGCTAGGTGGTTGCTAGGTTGTTACAAGGTTATTATGGTGGTTGCTATGGTGTTCCTGGGTGGCCGCTAAGGTGTTGCTAGGTGGCTGCTAAGGTGTTGCTTGGTGGTTGCTATGGTGTTGCTGGGTGGACGCTAAGGTGTTGCTAGGTGGCTGCTTAGGTGTTGCTTGGTGGTTGCTAGGTGGTTGCTAAGGGATGGCTAGGTTGTTACAGGGTTATTATAGTGGTTTCTATGGCATTGCTGGGTGGTTGCTACATTGTTATAGTGGTTTCTATGGTGTTGTTAGGTGGATGCTAAGGTGTTGGTAGGTGGTTGCTAGGTGAATGGGGAAATAACGAGGGATGACAAAAGCAAGAAGAAGATGAGTGCGGGTCAGTGCCAATGTGACGCACTGCAATGGATTATTTCTCAGTGGAATATAGAGGCATTAACCTGATGACACTGAAAAAAAAGACTGGTGGTGGTGAGTCTCCATCGCTACTGCAGTTTAGTCCAAGACTAGGCTTAAACCAAGATCAAGAAACCAGCTGAAAGGGGGTCAGTTTCCAAGACTGTGGTTAGGATTATGCCTAGACTAGCTTTGAGTTTCATCAGTGCTGAGTCTCCATTCTTACTGCAGTTTAGTCCGAGACTAGGCTTAATCAACAATCAAGGAATCAGCCTAAAGGAGGCCAGAGCGAATTTTGTGAAACATGGATTTATCTAAAACGTCAGAAGGTCACAAATAACTTTTTTTTTCCAGTGTAGGAAGGGAGGAAATGCGTAGTTTTATTAGCCATTCAGCAGCTGGCCATCGGTCAGGCTCACACTCAGAGTGAAGTGGGAGACTGAATGGCGCTTTTACACTTCCCTACAGACAGCTGCTGGTGTCAAAAAGAGGTCACACTCCCGCACTAACTTTCACAGCAACATCCGAACCAGTTGATAAATGATGTCTGGATGGACTCTTGTCTGTCTCTCTCGTCCTCTTTCTAGCTCTCTCCCCAGAAGACCGGTCAAGCTGCGTGCATCTGTCCAGAAATGAGTTGACGCCAGGCCTTGGTTGGATGAAACAGGCTTCTTAAAGGTGGATTTATGTTTTATATTAGATTTTAGTAACTGAATATACGTCTATTTCCAAACTAATTCCAAATCCGAACCAAGATGACATTACAAAAGGCCCTACTGTGGCATCTGGGAACAGATGTGGTGGACAGATGTTGATTTTCTGAAAAGCTCAGAAGAGGAGGTTCAACTTAAGTTCAACTCCCAAGTTTCTTAATAGTTTTCTTTATCTATTTTCACGCAAATATTATTTTCCAAGACCCCATTCTTTCCTTAATTTATTCTCCCCTGTACCTTTGTTTTATTTTAACACATTTCAAGTGGGTGTCGTGTTGAGAAAGTGAAAAAAAAAATATTTTTTCCATGTGCAAATATGACTTCATCTTTGGCAGGAATGTTCAGTGCTTATCTCTAACGCGTTCTGGAGCAGGTCAGTACTTTGTGCGCACAATAATCACATTCTCATGATGAAATAGGGCTATGGGTGGGGGGAGGTTCTCAAACAGACCCTTTCCCGAGGACCCTTTGACTGTTCTTGTGGACTGAAATTCGTCTTCGCACCATTGAAACGATCGTGGTTTAAGCCTAGGTTTGGACTAAACTGCAGTAACAATAGAGACATAACACTGAAACTCAAAGTTGAGGCATAGGCTTAATCATATTCAGAGAAACTTCCCCCCTTTTGTCTGGTTTCTTTATCATAGATTAAGCTTAACCTTGGACTAAACAATGGACTAAACAATGCCTTGGACTAAACAATGGAGACTCAACACTAAGGGCTGGTTTCTTCTTCATGGATTAAGATTAAGCTGTAGTGCCAATATAGATTTAGCACTGAATGTCAAAGTTAGTCTAGGACTAGGCTTAATCTTAGACAGGGAAAATGGCCCTAAAACTCCCAACTAGTCTAGGCATAGGTTTCATCATAGTCCGGGAAACTGGCCTACTGGCCAAGCCTAGTCTTGGACTAAACTGCAGTAACAGTGGAGACTCACCAGTGAAACTCAAAGCTAGCCTAGGCATACGTTTAATCATGTTCATAGAAACTGGTCGCCTTTCAGCTGGTTTCTTGAGCCTAGTCTTGGACTAAACTGCAGTCAGCTGTACCATTAATCTTGGCCCTCACCCTCTAGTCTCATCCTCTGGCTAGACCAAATGGGATTACGGTGGCGAAAATGTAGGGAAGAAATAGGAAATAATCCCTGTTTTATAACAAGCAGGTTTGCGGCAAATCTTCCCCACAGCCACTAAAGCCCTTAAAGCTCTTTGCTTTCAAATTGAAACATATTGAATTATTCAAATATTTTTCAAGAGCAGCATCCTATTTTCTTCAAGGAAATGATATTCCCCAATACACTCCGAATCCAAAGGACGAGTTTTCTATTTTCCAGGCTTCGGTTAAGAGTTTTCTGTCTATAGATTTGTGATCGGTAGTCCTGGGAGTTTCTCGCCACTGATTTAATGAGCGGCTTGAAATCTGGCTCGGTTCACGTGCTTATTTCCCGAAGGTCTGGCTTTGACAAAAGAACGATGACTGGTAAACCACCATGTTGTTTTATTCTGTCAGCTGTCTGGAATCATGTTACGATCCACTGACAAGTGGGATAACTCACTGTAGTTGGAACTTTGGAACTGGTGTGTTTGTGGTTTACAAGGACAAGACATGGATTTATACAAGATGTTGGGTTTGTTACTGTTTTTACTTATCTTACTGTTCAACACTGAAACTATTCTTACATGACGGACCCTTAAGGTGTTTTCACACTTGGTCTGTTTCAGCCCTCAAAGCGAACTCAGATCGATCAGTCAGCATTTTTTAGGCATACTGTAGGTGAACACACCAAACGAGAGATGGTCTCAGTCCGGTTCGCTTTAAGTCCGCGGCGCGGTTCGTTTAACTGGCGCCTTATGAACACAAAGCGCTCCCGGTTCGCTTCGACAGTTTTTGTTCGAAGTGAAAAGTGCCCAGAATGCAAAGCAGTAAAGGTCTGAGAGCTCCATAAGAATGAAGTATGAACAGAAAAAGGACTGAGGCTCCATCTGAGCTGAAGTGGCCCAGAAAGATAACCGAGTCCCCTTTCAAATCGACTCACAGTGTGAACATCAAAAGAAATGAGTTCCCTTTCTGTTGGTCCACTTTTTGGACCACTTGTAGAGGATTGAGTTCGGTTCCTTTAAAGAGGACTATCTGTGAAAACACCCTTAGAGGCTCATCTCTGCTACTGATCCTCAACCGGTACCTTCAATAGTTAATCCCCAAATATGAGAGGAATGGGATTCTCAATAGTGCAAGGTAAGTTTTATGGGCTTGGGGCTAGAATAAATTATTAGACAAAAACATGACCGGGGAGGACGGGCCGAGAGGTCGGGAGAACAAAAAAATGTAGTAAAGAGATGAAGTTACTGACGTGTAGTAAATCCTCTGCTTTGAAGTATAATTCAAAAGTACCTTATAGCTGCACCTAGGTATGTGGGATAAAAAGCAAAGGTTTGGACACCGCTGCTTAAAACGTCAGCGTGAATAATTAAGAGAGCAGAGGAACTGTGCCCTAAAAGGCATAAAGATAACACTGACCTTTCTTTTCAGTATTATGTAAGATTTGCTTTTTGCTTTTAACGACTGGAGATTGAAAACCCCCCCCAGAAAGGAACGGCATGCCAAAAAATTTGGGTGGAAGTCCCAGTACATTTGAGGTCTCAGGTCCAAACCGTGTTTAGCTCATTGGTCCCAGTGGTGGTTACGCCAGAGGTAGGATGGGACCGCAGGTCTGCATTACGTGTTACGAAGCAGCCGCACTGCTGCTTCCTTAGAGCTCCACGACTCATCTTGGTGCATGGTGTTTGGTTACCATGTTTCACTCTACAAACGGACAAGACAAAAAAAAATACTACTGCAACAAAATGCCGAAAAACGAAATGTGTTTTCCGTCAAAGCTCGATTCTAAAAATTGGCCCTTTACATTCTCCTTTAATCCTCGCTTTTAGAAATATGTCCAGCCCTTCGCCAAGTTCGACATGAGGAAATGTGTGGATGCGGAGATGGCGCATGTTGACTGATGAAGTGTGTGTTTACAGAAGACAGGGCTCGGTTATCAAGCCAATGCAAAAATTTCCACTTCCATTCTAAGTAGCTGGAAAGCAAAAGAGCTCAGGAGAAGGCAAAGCGGTGCATTCCAAAGACCCTAAAATGTACAGCGGAAGTGCAATAGGCGCGGCGATTAAATAGGCACCGTGACACCATGCGGATGGGGAAGGGACACCGATAAGACATGAATGTTGGGGACACCCCTAGCCCTAATGGTGAGTAACTGAGAGTCAAAATCAACTTCTGCTAATCAATATGAGAACCTGAAAACAATACATTTGCACATTTCGAGACAAAGGCCAAAAGGGCAGGCGCTTGAGCTCCACATGGCATGCCCTAGCAATATTTTACAGCAACACACGCATAGCGAAGGTGTAAAATTCGAACAGGTGCACAGCCCGGCACAAGACTGTGCTTTGAAGTTGCGGATGCCATTTCGGAAAAAGACAGAAGAATGGAACGCTGCATCTGGTTCGGGCTTTTCCTAGAGACAAGTAATCCTACCAACAACTCACACTGTCAGACAGAGCTACTACATCCTAACCCCCACCCCTCACACACACCCACATCCTCAACATACGAGCAACATATGTGGGGGACGTTCGAGTTTACACCGTTGCAAGACACGTTTTGGTTTCGATGGAAAAATTATATCCTAAGCCATGAAATCATATAAATTTTGATTGCTGGAGTTGGCCTTGTGATCGGAAAGTCGGTGGTTTAAGTCTCGGACCGGTAAAGCTACCGCTGAGGTACTCGTGAGCAAGGTACTGCTTGCCGGGCGCTCCCCCAAAAAAGCTGCCCACTAGGGGTGTTAAAATTAATCACATAATCGCGCCAAACGTGAATGATTCTGCATCGATGCAGTGGCAGACCGCAATCGATTATATCGAGGGCATTCAACAGTGGTCCGCTGCACCCTAGTGGGCCGCGGTGGCATTGCTGGTGGTCCGTGACATGCAATCCTGTTTCACTGCTGAAATCCCTTTTTAAAGATGATTTTATTTTATTTATTTTTGAAAACATTTCCAGATGATCTGGTTGCGTTAACAGGAGGTTGAACGTGCCAAATCAAGTGACCCGTGTGTAGAAATGTCTATATATAGACACGCATAGACATTTAAAAACATATTAGACCAGGAGTAGACCTTTCGTGTGCTACTTGAAACTCCCAGAAGAGAACTGGAACTGATGGTCCTGGTGGAACAGAGACAGGCGGTTTCTAGTGAACCGACAGCCAGGTCTTGGGATCAGCACTGGGAACAAGAGGAATGCCAGACTTCTTTAAAACCTGCTCCTGGCTGACCACAAGTATGGGAAAGGCTGCCTTCTATCCCACACGGAATTAGCCAAAGCACGTTTCCTTGCTGAAACCGTGCGATGTCTGGTTCAGGAATTCTTGTGTCATTTGCCAGTACGTGAAAGTTCTTTTATGAGCGGTATCACCATAAAGTGTTGTTGCAGTGATATTGCAAAGATACAAAAAAAGACTACTCTTAGAGAGAAAAGTGAAGAGTACAAGATAATTTTTAGTTTTTTTTTACCTCTGGTTTGGCTGGGTTAAAAGCCACGCTCAGAACAATGTCAGACTGCCTCTGAAGCTTGTGCAGGAAACGGCTACTTCGTATGTCATACAAATAGACCTAAAGAAGAAATTGCAGGATAAAAAATGTTATTTTACGGCCACCAAAAATTAACGTACTGTTAATTAACGTAATCGATGTGCTGATGCATGTTTAACATCTTCCATGCCTATAAGTTGCTGCTGTCTTGATTTAACGCCTGTCAAAAGCAGCCATCTTTCCCACATCGCTACATATTCATACAAACGTCCATACATGTAGTAACAATCTCGTTATTCGATTTGGCTCTACTAGAAAAGAGGTCGATGGGTTTGCTATAAGAATGAGAAACAGCGTCATTCGATATTTCTAACCGTTCTGCAGGAGGATTCTCTTCTGTGATTGGCCTGTGAAATATTAGCACAAGCACAAGCGCCTCCAGCTTTGGAAAACTCTCATGGCGCGTGCAAATAACGGTGGAGTATCTGACTAATCTTTACTTTGCCAGCTTCCAAGAAATGCTGGAAAGAGGGAAGGGAGCTCTCGGCGGAGATCCTCGCCGCCGCTCCGCCCGGCTTCCAGCGATTAATAACGGCTATCAATGTGCATATGTTATTCCAGTGCTTTCCCCCAACACAACACGTGCATGCACACGGCCGGGCCATTTGAAGACGGCAAAACACCTGATACTCAGAATAACTGATACCTTAAAAATGATCTCAAATCCCTCTCTCCGTAACTTGTGACGCGATGAGGGTGACTCTATAAAGCAACACGAAGCTACATGGAAATAGAAAACTGGTTGTGGTCAGGATTTTAGGTCATTATGTAGCACTCACACAGCTGTCTTCAGAGCCAGTGGCGATATAATTTCCACAGGGTGACACGGCCACGTTACACCAGCAGCGCCGATTGGGGTGGCACTCGTACCGGCGAACGCACCTACAACAAAAGATCAGAATGTCTGATGAAATAACAAATATACACTGATTTAATCAGATATCAAAGGAATCATTCCAAATGAAAGGGGGATCACGTCACAACAAAACTCGATGCAGGCTCACTATCTGGCAAGGTCTTACTTGGTTCAAATAGTGAGCCTGCATCAATGTATGACAACTGTTAGAACTTGATGTAGGCTCACTATTTGGCAGGATCTTACTCAAGTCAAATAGTGAGCCTGCATCAACATATGACAACTGCTATAACTTAAAGGAAGCTCACTATTTGGCAAGGTCTTACTCGGGTCAAATAGTGAGCCTGCATCAATGAACGACAACTATTAGAACGTGATGCAGACTCAGTATTTGGCAAGGTCTTACTTAGGGTCAAATAGTGAGCCTGCATAAATGTATAACAACTGCTAGAACTTGATGCAGGCTCACTGTTTGGCAAAGTCTTACTCGGGTCAAATAGTGAGCCTGCATCAACATATAACTACTACTAGAACTTGATGCAGGCTCACTATTTGGCAGGGTCTTACTCCGGGTCAAACAGTGAGCCTGCATCAACGTATGACAACTACTATAAGTTGGTGCAAGCTCACTATTTGGCAAGCAATTTTGTGTCAAGTCAGTATAAGGTTTCAAAGGCGAGTTGGAGCTAGAGAGTAAAAAATTTGTTACTGGAAAAGCTACAGAGTTTAAAACAACAGTTAAGCTAGTTAGTAGCTCATTTTAGTTAAGTACTATTTTACTCAGCAGTGCAAGCAGGGCCTCAGGGGCTTAAAGTATGACATATGTAGCTTGTTCACTCCTTTAACAAGGATTAAAGACCGGGTTGTTTTCCTATTGTGTGAGAGCCATTGTGGGGCCCTTTGCTACTTAAAAGCAGACTCTGAATCAGCTTCCAAAATGTCTCAAAGGGACCGTGTTAAATCACTGTGAAAGGAAACACAGGATATACGCACAAGCCAAACGCTATCTAGATACTACGTTTCTGTGTGTAATGTCTTTACCATGTTTAGTGCATTGCTAATGAAGCTAACGCTGTACAAAGTTGTTTTTTTTTTGAGGGGGTTGGGAGTTGGGGGTCGAACATCCTCCTGTGTTTTGTAAAGCAACAAGACCATGAAATGTGTCTTTGTACGACTTAAGACTTGGCCATAAATCGCGAGAGGTTTCCAAAAGGTTAAGTTCAAATGGCGCTGGCCATAAAAGTTTCATTCAAAATCAACAACGCCTATTAGGGACCTTTGTCCAGGGCAACGAAGGCTCTGTAAAAACTGGATCCAGCAGTTAAAACTCTCCTGATGGTGCTGGGGGGGATTTACAAGACAAACAAGACTGACAGTGCCAAGTCAAAGATCATTGCTACTTAGCTTTGATCTCATGCACAAGACTTAAAAAAAAACGTAGGTTGCAGGTCTATCGACAGGACAGCGACGCAGGGTCTGTGGGCCTCATTCACCAATATTTGATGAAGTTTTTCCCTTAAATCTGTTCTTACATTTAAAGCTCTGCTGCTTCCAAAAGAAAAGGGGGGCCTGGGCCTAGCAAATCTTAAATATTATTATTGGGCCGCACAGTTAAATGCAGTGGTGACATGTCTTAGAAATGATCAGGAATCTGGGTGGGTCCAGATAGAACAAAGTACAGCTAAGGGCATACCTCTATTAACACTGCCTTTTATTAATGAGAAATCTGTTTATAAATTTAAAATTGAAAATGTCTGGATAAACCATACTACAAAGGTTTGGACAACGGTTAGGAAAAAACTGGGGGGCCCACTGTCAGTTTCAAGGGCCATGCCAATAGCGAGCAATATAGAATTTCCTCCTACTATGTGGGACAGCGGGTTTAACAGATGGGCCAGCAGAGGTCTTAATACAATTATTTTACTATTTAATGGGACAGAGCTCAAGTCATTTAGCCAACTTCAGGAACAATCTCAGCTCCCATCTAAAGACTTGTATAGATATTCTCAAATACGGCGTTATATCACAAATCATAAGGAAAAAGAAATGGTTAGTAAAAACCCAAATAGGATAGAAGATTACTTTATTAGTATTGTGGAGAACCATTTTCCAACATAAAAACATACCTGATTTGTATAAAAGACTTATAAATGAAACCATGGAAAACACAGGAAATATTAAAGAAAAATGGGAACTTGAATTAAATGTTGTAATTACAGATGATTTGTGGGAAGAGTTGTGTACAAATTGCCATAATGGAATTAATAGCCAACTATGGAAATTAAAAGTCAGGTATTTTAATACTCCTCTTATAATTTCGTCTTATGTTAAAGAACCACATGTGGAATTACGCTGGAGAAAATGTGGGAAAATAGGAGATCATACTCATATCTTTTGGGATTGCCCAATAATCCAAGGATTCTGGATGAGAATTAAAGTAGAAATAAAGCAAATCCTACAAATTAATATCCCGCCGGATCCACTGATATTCATCTTGGGTGCAATACCCAGAGAGGCACATAATGTAGACCAAAGATACATCTTAAGGATACTCTTACTCTTACTCTTATCGCCAAGAAAATGATAACTGTAAACTGGAAGGAAACGTAATCACCGTCTACAACTCAGTGGGTACAGAGACTGAAAAATGTTTATACAATGGAGAGAATGACTGCAGGTCTACAACTAAAAATGGATACTTTTGAACAGAGGTGGAACTGTGTAGCTCGATATTTATGTGAAGGAACACGAGTTAGTGTAAGAAAACCATTACCATAATAAAATATTAAAAATGTTTTGCCCCTTTGAGATTGAAAATGTACAAACTCCCTTTTTGGTATATTTATTTGTCTCTGATGTGTGTGTGTGGTTTTTTTTTCCTCCTCTGTCTTTTACTTGTATCTTAATTTAAGTGGTTCTATGTCGATGAATGTTTGGTTCTGTAGAAATATGAAAAGAAATAAAGAAAAAGCTCAAAAAAAAAATTGTTCTTACAAAGTTAAGACATTCAGCAAGAATGTCTTTCTGTGTGTGTGTGTGAGAGAGACAGTGCGGAGCTTATGTTTTTTTACTAGATGCGAAAAGTGGGGGGACGGCGGCAAATCTGCTGGACGCCGCAGGGGTGGGTACACTTACGGAACAGAAGTTAGCTTCATCATCATAATTATGGCGCAGAACAAAAAGAAGTGTGGTTAAAACACAGCTGCAGATGTTTTCCAAATGAACCTAATATCAAAAAAAGTAGCTTACCCTTTCTTCTGCCATTTTTCGTGACGTTGATTGAATGTGCAGGAACCTTCTGTACTGCAGTTTCCTGGTTACTCTCCCCCTTAAGGCACATTTGTCTATGTGTACGCCTAACGATGACACTTTTATAAAAAATAGGAAACCAGGGCATCTTTTAACACCAGAGCAGAGCTCTTTCATATAACCATCAATCTATTATGGAAAAAACGACATGTATAACTTTACAAGCAATGTGCTTGTATCAAAAAAACTAAACAAAACGGCGATTACGCAGCAGTTTCGGACTCAAATATCTAACCTACGCAGCGGATTTGATGCAAAACTTGAATTTCCAGTGGAATTTTCCGGTTTTCCAGTGCACAGTAGGCATTTACGGGAGAGGCATTACATGGAGGATTACGCGTGTGTATTTGCAGAGATAATTTGGAAATTCACCGAGGGAACATTAACCTATCTTAAAGCAGCTATAAACCAGAGATTTACATCTAACGAGGCCCGGTTGGCATTAACGTTATCGCGCGAGAGCGCCGAGCACATAAATTCGTGCGGCGTTAAAATCCGTTAATAAAGTTGGCCAGACAGGCATGCAGGTTTTTTTGGTGGGGGGGGTTTTGCTGCACACCAGAGAGAAAAATTAAGTCTAACAATGTAAAGGTCAGCCTTTATTTTACTGCCTCTCTGGGGCAACATCCTGTTTTTGCGTGCTGTGAAACGCTGTCTAACAGGCTGCCAGCTTCAGGCTTTTTTTTTTTCCCTGTAGATTTTTGATTCTTTTCCATGTAACAAACTCGGAACACTTTTTTTTTTACTGCCAATACGGTATGTGCAGGCATATTAGAACTGGTTCTGGTTCAGTGCTGGCCAAAAGGTACCACGCCTCCAAAAATATATACTCATAATACCATCACTTTCCCTGTCCGCCTCCGATATTTAGGGTAATGCACTTGACCCTCGGTGTCAACTTTTACTGCGCTTTAAAGCTCCAAAGCTTTTACCGACAACGCGATTTCTCATTCAGGTCCATGCTTCGACTGCTATTCTTTGTGCTCGGAAAACATTGCACATCACTTTTGGGAGACTTGTGCAAGAGCAGCGAGTCTGGACTCCCACCAGAAGCACCCTGGACTCCTGTAAAGCCGGTCTTTAGAAAGCCTCTCTGCGCAGACACCTCCTCCGCTGCCCGTCTCACAGCTGATTCTCCCGTGTCGGTGCTAGTGTCATAGATGTGACGCCAGGAACCAGTTAAACAGGGCAAATGCCAAATAGGACCGTGCCGCAAAATTTGCACTAAGAAATGATGTGACGTGCATCAAAAAATATACATATAAAGAAGTCTGTGGAGGACCAAAAAAAAAGGCCGTTACATGCTGGATGGAATCTGTAGAAAGAAGTCAGTGTAAAGATGGAAAAAGTGCCTCGTTGTGTAAGAAAATAAACGATAAACGGTGTAAATCGTTATTATAAAGCAGAGTCGGTCGCATGTAGAGCTTACGCATTTGCGTGTAAACGTTTATAGACAGAAATGATTGATTCTTTTGGGTTTTAAAGGTCCTTTTTATATTTTATGTCCTTCCTTTTCGGAATTTTTCTTCATTGGCCGTGCTTTAAGAAAGGACTTGTCAGCAACGATTAAGCCTTTATTCGCTCTAACGCGAGGTCTTCTTCCATGTGTTTCTCTTTAAGGCTTCTCGGAGAACTAGGACGGTTAGCGCCGAAGCCGCGGGAGCCGAACCTGACCGGGACGCGACCTGGAAAAGCGGGCGCAAATATTTATCGAGGAAAGGAAGGACGGAATTCGACGCCGTCTTGGAATTTGCAGGAAAAGGTTTCCAGACATAATAGCTTGAAGAATGAAGAGCGTAAGCCGCACTCTTCATCAGCCCCATTACAAAACGAGGAAGGTGTGTAAATGTACTGTAGTTATGCCACCTTTGATATAGGACGCCCATAGCAGATTGTGAATAGAGGACTTTTAAGAAATGGAATAACCGAATGGGAAATAATATTACAGAAATCAAGTACCCAATGGATAAAAAATTGCAAAAATTGAGCTTCAGTCCTGGAACCGGGAAGCTTACCGCGTGGTCCGAAGATCCCAGAGCTTAATCCCATCAGTGACGGCGCTGCTTAGGAAAAGGTTGTTCGAGTCGGGATCCTGGGTGCTGAATATGGATCCCTGAAGGCGACAGAGGAAAGAAAAAAACTTTACCACGAACGCCCTGCGAGTGGCAAGTAACAGTTCCGTCGGGCTAAACTACAGTACCAGCAGTCACTACCAGCAGGAGACATACTTGGACGTTTGGAAGACTAAAATTGGGCTTTGAAACACCAAAACACAGCAGAAAAAATATACGCTCCAACCCCAAACTCGCTGGCGTCCCGGCGTTAAGCCGAAAAACGCAGCCCTTCCTTTTTGTAACGTGTGAAAATCCATTGCTCCTGCTCATGTAAAGCGTGTCAGCACATGTTACACGATGTCAAATTTAGCTTAAATACAGGAACAAATAAAATAATTCGGGTTCCTTACGCGTTTATTGACTACACTACTTATTAAATATTGATTGATAATATTGATGTGATAGCGCAAGCTAACAAAAATTCTGCAATATTCACTTTCTTACACTTTTTCAGGTATCAGCGTATATCAGGCGGCGTCCAAACGTATGGTACCGCACCGCGCCGCTCACGCTGCTACGTTTGCCTGTCACGCGAAAATGTCAAATATTTGTACTATTTTGTCGCGTCGCTAGCGTCACCGCGAGAGACGGCACCGGCGCGATACGTGGAGGGCATATCGGTCCGATAACGACTCAAAAAGCTGGACCGTGTATTTGTTCGCAATGTGCGCACGCTCAATTCGTTACGCGTCGGCAGTGGCGGTGCCGTAAAGTTGGTTTGTTGTTCGCCAAAAGCAAACCGCGCGATTATACCGTTTAATTTCCTTAAGGACACCAGCTGTGGCTCGCAATCTCCGTGTTCCTGATGGTTTTAGCGCCGCAGGATTAGGGACCGTCACTAAATCACAGAACTGTGTTTAAACGCATCGTTTTTGAGACGTTATTTTAATAATAAATAATTTAGCACCTACAAATGGGTGTGTAATTATTACATCGTTTTAGTTTGGAAAACTTAAGCACAACAGAATCATCTCAGTCATGTATTCAGACGGTATCGGACTTGTATCGTATCGGCAGATATCCACATTTACAGTATCGGTATCGTATCGGACATAAAAAAAGTGGCATCGTGCCATGTCTAGTCATCGTAAGACGGAAAAATCGTTGGGTAGTCTGGAGTAAGGACAAGTGTTTGATCATTTTGAAGGCCTCCTTGTCAGCACTGACCTCTAGCTAGCGGACGGACGTGGACACGCTGATAAACATGAGCCAGGCCCCAAAGAATAGCGAGTACCAGAACACAGAAAGGTCGCTCAGGCATCGTCGGAAAAGTGGGGTGTAAGACCCCGTGCTTATGAAGCACTTACTCCAAGCGACCACGGCCAGTTTGTCCGACTAATCCTAGTCTGACCTCTCTACCGCGTCCGACGAGGCCTCGGTGCTTTAACGTGGGGCTAAACCCTGGACCCCGAGTACCTCTACCATCTAAAATGACAGGTCCAGATCGAGAAACCATTCGTGAAACCCGTACCTACCTGGAGGAATTTACACCCTCGACAGGATAAAGTGAGCCCATCAAGTGCAACGAAGACTCACCTTGGAGCGACGCTCATGAATTCTTTACGCTAGAAGACGCGGCCTCTTGCTTCAGCCGTCAATAAGGCATTATATAACGAATCGAGGAGGCTGCCAACCAGAAGGTCGTTACATTGCTGGAAAGATTTGGATGTTGAGTCACTACGGCTCGCCGCGCTGCGATCCTAAATCCCTTCTCATTTCTCTTTTCTGACACAATATAAGGATTTGGGAGAAACGTTCCGATCCAGACGTGCCGAACTGTCCAAAATGGCCACTGTTACGCAAGAGAAAAATGGTTCCAAAAAAAAGTTACGTTTAAAGACAGGGGGGGGGATTCATTATGAGTTATCTATAGCAATTAAAAACACAAAACTAGAAGAGATTCGATTTTTATTCTTCGGGATCTGAGAACGTGGATAAAGGTCCAAACCATGGACAAAAGTACAGCACATCTCTGTGTTTGAATGTCCTGTTGTTTTAGCTGTTAAAATCCATGACTAATTCTTCTTGGCCAATTTGAAATAAACATAGGAAAGAAGGTTTGAAGGTTGCCAATTTTTACTTCTCGGACTATTGCTTCCTGATCTGAGAAAACGATGATTTCACATAGTTCACACGGTAATGGGAGTTTCTACTGAGCTTTATAGACTTTATGGCGTGTGAGATCAGTTCCGCCCTCCTTTCTGACATGGCCTGGAAGCCTGGTGTTGTTGTCGACCCATCTTCCCTAAGTTAACAGCGTCCACGTTGCCCTTGCCGAAAAGCACCCACGATTCAGTCTGTCTTTTTACCACTCGTCACCTCTGCGTATCTGGAATCGACCTGGGTCTTGTTGTGCAGCTCATTTGGAAAGAGTCAACGCTGTCCTTTTCCTGCTTGGAAACGCATAGATGCCTAATTATTGAGCCATACGTTCTGAAGTCTTTTTTAAAAATCCGAAAGGCGAAATGAGAACAAAAGCCGCAGCCCAATTACAAACGCCACAAAGGAAATGCAAGAGCTGCAACACCAACGCAAAAGCCACAATATAAATGAAGAAGCAACAGCGCATATGCAAAAGCCATAACAGACCGGAGGACTTCAAGTGCTTTCTGCATTTGCGTTGCTGCTTTTGCATTTGTGTTGTTGCTTTTGCACTCACGTTGCAGCTCTTGCAATTGCGTTGTGGTTTTTGCCTTCGTGTTGTGGCTTTTTTGCATTCGCGTTGTGGCTTTCTCCCTTCGTGTTGTGGCTTTTTTGCCTTCGCGTTGTGGCTTTTCACATTTGCGTTGTGGCTTTTCGCATTCGCGTTGTGGATTTTTTGCATTCGCGTTGTGCCTTTTTTTGCCTTCGCGTTGTGGCTTTTGCATTTGCGTTATGACTTTTACATTTGAGTTGTGGCTTTTGCATTCGTGTTGTGCCTTCTCCATTTATATTGTGGCTTTTGCCTCCGCGTTGTGGCTTTCTTGCATTCGCGTTGTGCCTTTTTTGCCTTCGCGTTGTGGCTTTTGCATTTGCGTTGTGACGTTTACATTTGAGTTGTGGCTTTTGCATTCGTGCTGTGCCTTCTCCATTCATATTGTGGCTTTTTTGCCTTCGCGTTGTGGCTTTTTTGCCTTCGCGTTGTGGCTTTTTTTTGCCTTCGTGTTGTGGCTTTTTTTACCTTCGCGTTGTGGCTTTTTTGCCTTCGCGTTGTGGCTTTTTTTTGCCTTCGCGTTGTGGCTTTTCGGATCTCCGTATAAGCCACCTCATTAAACACTTTTCATTTCCGTTCTACCCATACCTTATTCTGGCAAAGGTGGTGTACAGCTCTGCAGTGAGCGTTGGGGATCTTTGACACCGTGCAGCCACGATTCATATCGAACACCTGGATTGACCGATCAGCCCCGGCAGCCAAAACTATGTCTGAAAACACTGAAGTTAAGGATCTCGGGGGTTGAGTGAATTGAGCCGGAAATGACCCATGTGAAATATTGAAGCTTAAAGAGCCGGACTTATGTGAAAGGGACAGTGCTAATCCTCACTGGTTTTCAAACAGAACAGTAAAATCTGATCTCCCAGCGTCTGTAGCCAGATTCACTGCACAGATTACAAAGAGATAAGCTAAACACAGCCATAAAGCAACGCCTGACTTTGTGGCCTTACGACCAAATCAATCATTTGAAAACACTGCTTAGAACTTTAAAAGTGCATCATTTACGGCCTAAACGTCCTCATACTTATTTACTTACTGTTACTGCACAATTAGGAGAACGTTTCATCCTCACACCCCTAAGATATTTACTCAGTGCAACTGTTCTTGATCTGTCTTGCACTAACGACCTGAAGTCCTTAGTGCAAAAAGAAACGTTCCGTGTGGAACATTTTATCCTTACTTCACTGACAGGAATATTATTCTGTGCCCAAAATTTTTTGATTTAATACAATTTTCTCCTTGTGGCTCAGACGCAGCGGAACACGATGTATGAAAAACATTTCTGTCAGAAGGCCTGCGGGACGGTTCGAATCTTAACCTAAATGCCAGTGCGAGCAACACATCGAGAAAGAATTTGGGTTAGAGGAAGCTGCTGGGTTTTGGATACAGGAAAAGAAATCGTTGATAGCGGAGAGGGCGGTGACGTCTGTTCCCGAGTGCATGCTGATCCTGCTGGACAGCCTGGATGTGCTCTTCTGTTGATATCTGTGGGTACAAATCCAGTGATCAAACCGCACGCCGCTTGGTTTCCGCGACACTTTCGCATTGCGTTGGATGGCCGTAATTGGTCTCGTCGAACTGACCGTCCTTAAAGTGCTTATCTGGAGTAAATCTGGGTGACTCCATACCTCTTTACGTCATCTTTGGTCTGGTCTAGATGGTAAAGGTAGAGAAGCAGGTTGGATCCCGAAGCCATCAGTACAAATTTGTCCAAGTAGTAGAACTGGGCCCAGGTCATGGCCTTCGACTGTCTGTCTCTTTTCTGTAAAAAAAAAAAAAAGGTTAAAGACGAAGAAAAAAAAAACACGAGTTTTATGACAATTTTAGCCTACAAAGAACATTTGACATAACCGCACAGAGTTCCAAAAAGGGTTTCAACTTCTCTCTTTGACCAAAAATGGCCTGTGGGGAGTTTGGTGGAAAAGACCCAGGAATTCCATTTTGTCCGTCGGAAAAAAAGGAGCTCGCGGGAGAATCCGCAAAGAAATCTTGTCGTCACAACTGCTTTGAGATGGACTGTGTCTGTTTCAGGACTAAACATGGCAGTTTACGTCGTCTTTTTAAAAAAAAATGCTTTAAAAAAAAACGTCTGAATACTGGGCGATAAAACGCTCTTGAATGTTTCAGCGAGAAAAATGTGACGACGATAACCGCGATAGACGTCGGCTATGGAATTCGATCGCGCTCGGTTGGCCGCTATGCGACAACGCGTTGAGATTTGGCAATGTCTTTGGCCTATCGCGTAGCGAGTGGGCTTGGCATAACGCCGGCACAAAAGCCAGTCGCCACCGACGATGCAAATTTGCCTGTTGCGCGCAAAGAACCCGTGCGGTAAACATTAGCGAAGTGCTTGGGCGTGTAAGAAAAGATGTCGGGTAACCAGGATGTGGCGGGTGAGTGAAGGTGGGGGTTTAAAAAGAAGGGGTTTCCCACAGCGCTTTATAGTTAAGGTTAAAGTTAAAGTTAAGCAACAAACGCCTCGCGCCTCGAAAACGTTCCGCCGTTCCAGCGTCCATAGACAGTAAAAGAAGACCTCATCGCGATTTAAACTCTCAAAGCAACGCGTCACAATGTTTCCCTGAAACAGGAAGCGCCTGATGGCGGTTTTCGTAACAACGACGCTGAGAAAGCGCTCTGGAAGGGAGGCGCTGACTGCTCTCAGTGCGAAAAATGTGCGTTTTTTGCGCTGGCAGCAGCTATTTTTAACACGAATCCTATGAGCTTCCGCGTTCACAGCCCTAAGCGCCTTCAGCGGGAAAAAAAGGACGTCGGTGGGGCCGGTATTTTTCACCGCGGCACTTTTCAAATTGAACAGCGCTGTGCTCGTCAACGTCACTTGTCTCTTGCTAGCCAATCAAAAACGAGGTAGCGCTTTGTATTTGAATATTATTTGATTGCTTTAACTTGTTCGTTCAGTTTGTGTAAGACTACAAAAAGTAGAGATGTCGCCGATCCGATATGTGGATCGGTATCGGTCCGATAACGGCTCAAACGGCTGGATCGGGGTATCGGTGGCATCGGGCCGTTCTACGGAGCCGATCTGTAAATGCGTGCACGCTCGGTTCGTTCTGCATGGGAAGTGGCACTGCGGTAAAGTAGAGCTGAAACGAGTGTTCCAATAACTCGAATAATTCTATTACAAAAAATGGTCGACGCAATTTTTCTAGAATCGAAGCTTGGTTTAATTCATTTCACTCGCTAGATCATGCTCCGCTTGTGTTTCACACGGAGGCTTAACAGTGACACACGACGTTTTCAGTGGCGCAATCGAGACGAGACCTGTTCCCTCTGTGTGTGAAAGTGTTTGTGAGATGTTCCTGCACTAAAACAGAAGTGAATGCATAAAAACGCATAAATGACATTTTCGCGATGTAAACGCGCGCGTGCATGAGCGCCGTTATTCGCTAGAACGATTTTCCATCATTTGTTCTGGAACGCGCGCCCCGGAGCCGCGTCGCAATGAAGCGCTGGGCAAATTGGTTCAAAATGACAAACTTCAGTATTTCATTTTCAATTGATCAATTTTTTTTTCATTTTTATAATGTTATAGTGTAATCAATAAGAAAGAAATAACAAATAACAAACAAATAATTTAGCATATACGTGTGTGTAATTATTACATTGTTTTAGTAGGAAAACAGGATTTAAATCAAGCATTTCCTTAAACATAACAATAATCTCAGTCATGTATTCAGACATTTTAAAGCATTATTTTACGTTTAAAAAAGACTGACTGTATCGGATTTGTATCGGTATCGGCAGATATCCAAATTCACAATATCGGTATCGGTATCGGACATAAAAGAGGGGTATCGGCCCATCTCTAACAAAAAGTCGTTTCGAGTCGTTATCGGACCGACGTCCCATCCTCCTATCGGATCGGCGCCGTCTTTATTCGGGGCAATGCGATATTAATCTTGATCTTTTGACCTTGCAAAACAGTTGCACGTTAACGACACCCTTCACCGGTCCCACTCGTCCAGTTACTGCCAAAACATTTCAAGCATTTCACTGCAACGCAAGTCTGGAATCTCTCTCCCTCTGACAGGTCGACCAGGCCTGGCTCGGCACCGAAAGGACCCGAGAAGCGAGTCCGAGCAACGCTTCGCCGCAGGAAAGTTTAAGGAACGAGATGTCACGAGGAGCAACGTTTCCGGCCTCGAGTAAGCCCGGAAAGATTGCGCTTCAGCCTAAGCGCGTTTTCCATCAACGGTTTCGCATGGGCTGAAAAAATGAGCAAAATAAGCGCTGTACTCTCGTGTCGTGGGTGCGTTACCAGCGTTAGAAGTGGCTCGGTGACCTCTGCAGGCCAGACGGATGTGTGATCCTCAGAAGAACTCAGGAAATGTTGCCTGCTGTGGCTCCAACACAGCGAATTCACAGGCTTACCGTCAGCTGTAACGACAACGGGATGCCCACGGCTTGTGTCACAGTCAAAAACGTATGAGTAGTGTCCATCTATGTCGAATAAAATCTTCCACTGTCCATCTGTTCTCCTCTACTACCCCCTGGTGGACTTGATGTGACAGTTAGTATGAAAACATGTCACATTTATATCCAGTGACCGCACGCTTGTGATACTAGAGCGTTCTGTTTGTGGGGATGCGCGATAATATCGGAATCATATCGGAATCGGACGACAACTGCTGTTTTTTTTGGAAGTCATCGATATCGGGTCGGTGCTTAGATTCGCCCGATATTTTATGGCGCATTTATTGCGCGTGGGACAAAAAGGTAGCGCTTGTCCTGGGCCTTTCCAGAGTGCGAGGTGGGATTTTATACGACCCACGTCTTAAAACGTATGTCGTTATTTTGCACCAAAATTCGGAGCACGCGAGAGAAATCTCTCGTCTTTCCGCGCTCAAGCCCGTCTGCGGGCGCGAAACGTTTTTAACCGACTAAATTGCGTGTCTCACTTAGCGAACGTGAGCTCGCACACGGGCCGCGTCCCGAGCCGCGTACTGCCGCACTTAATAGTACGGTAGGTAACGCGCTCTTATCATACTTCGCTATGTGGTAGTACGCGACTCTGGACATAGCCGGGGTCGTAGCTTAACGGCTCTCTACGCACCAGGTAGTGCCCACGGAGACCCCTATTTGACTTGGTGCACCACATAGGGCGGGAAGTGACTATCTTAAAGTGTTGTGCACTACACTCCACTCTTGCTTTGGCGCTCGCACGGCTCTTGCTTTCGCACTCGCGTGACTCGGCGCTTTGCTAGGTAAAAATATCGGATTTTCGACGGCCGATAATTCCCTTATCGCGCATCCCTCGGTCATTAAACTTGACTCCCACTTTGCCGTAAGCAATCGGAATGAACGAGATTGAAATACCGCTAGCAGGGTAGACCGCCGTCTTGCCGCGAAGGCTGGGCTTGAACATGAAAACGCTTCCGTCGCCGAGGCCGCACAAGATCCGCTCGGCGTCTCCTGAAGACGTCAACAGTGCAAAACAAAAGATGGCATCGGCGTTTGAATGGACCCAAGCAGAGCGTCGCAAAGCGCGAGCCAGCGTCTTGAGCAGATGTTACAACGCCGTCGCGGCACCGTTCACCTGAGTACTGGACGCAGCGGACGGGGGTGTGAGCGGACGACACAGCCAGCGGAGCGTGAGGTACGGTCGGGGCTTCGCGGTGGGACGGATACCCGCTTAGGACAGCTTTCCTGCGCAGAACACCGTGCCACGTTACGTTCCCTGTACCACACCAATTCAAGCTGCTGGGGCTGGGGTGACTTACAGGACTTACAGTTTTCGTGTAGTTTCTTTAGTGCCGTTGCTGTTCTTGCTGTTCGTCTTGGGTGTGAACATGGTCCTGCTAAATGAAGCGGATACACAATTTATAATCCGGCGAAAACGACCGTCCCTTTTCTCAAGGACCTCGACGCAATAAGATTTCTACGCAACATAAAGAGGAACACGAGAGGCTTTAAAAGGGACGCGTTGCTGATCTCTAACTTACTGAGGAGACGCGGTGTAGCCCGATGATTTCACCCTGGAGTGGAAAACCAGCGGATGATCTTTCACACCTGCAGCCGCCGAAAGAGAAAAACGTTTAGACAATATTTATTCAGATAAAATCCGAAACCTCATGTTGAGGCTGAACAATATGGCCATATATATATGTATCTCGATGTAATCTCTCCTTCAGAACTCCATTTCCCACAATCCCCCCGGGCGAGAACCGGAGCGGCATCGCGCTAATGCATCGGACGTGCGTTCGGAATAAACCCTGAAAATATCAAGTAAATAGTCGGTATTGTGAGTCGAACGCTGGTTGTTTGAGTTTTGTCTGTAATAAAGGGTAAGATTTGACTGAACTGGAGCGTTTTGGGGTTTTTTTTGCGAGTGCCGGCGTTCCACGCGAGAGAGTCGTGAGAGCACGTTTCCATGTCATTTATGAGCAATTACTTCGGTTTTTGTGTGTGGGGCTGTTTTTTTTCTTCTCAACCACGTTGTCCGTTTCCATCTCCAATTCATTTCTCTCTCTCTCTCTCTCTCTCTCTCTCTGCGCGCTCGCTTCCCTCCGCTGCCGTCCAAAAAAAGTGCGTGCGCGCGCTTCGCGCGTGTCGTTACTGTGGTTTACAGACCTGTCTTTGAGCGTGTGGCGGCGAGAGTTTTTGCCTCTTGTTTCTTCAGTTCATCCTTCAGAGGTGAGGTGGCCATTAGAGGGGCTCTGAACAGAAAAGATGAGATAACGGTCAAGAAAAAGTACGAACAGCGTCTGTTTTATTGGCTTGCGGAGTTTTTATTATTACGTAGAGACATTCTATGGCTTGGTGCTGTGAAGTAAAATAAGGCGGAAACACTTCGTTATCCTTTTGGAATCCGTCGGGGTACAGAATAAAAATATGGAGGAAAAATAATGCATTTTTCGATGTTTATTTTTCCCTATTGATTACTCTCTAGCGTCATAGAATGGAAAAAATATATTTTCTGATCAATTAAAAGTGAAGTTTTGGTTAATTCTGAGTTGTTTTGGCCTTTGTGGGAGAGAACTACATTTCTCACGATCCCCCAGCACACGACGCGGGTCAGATCGCAATAACGTGGCAGGCTCGTGTGCGGAATAAACCCTGAAAACATCAAATAAACGTCGGTATTGTGAGTGGGACGCTGGTTGTTGTTATTAATCAGCGAAAATATGAGTTTGGTCTGTAATAAAAGGGAGGATTCGACTGAACTTGTCGTCGCGTTTACATCGTTAGACGTTTTTACGGAATGAACGCTGTTTTTGTGCACGGATTTACTCGCAAATACAGAGGATTCGATATGACGTCCCGTAAGTTCAAAGTCTCGTGATTCTGACGGCCAGACTGCGTCCTTTTTGACTAATTCCGTGCCGCGCTTGGCTACTTCGCAGCGGTCGGCGCGCGTTCTGCCATCTTGTGGCGAGCGCGATGTACTACGTCGAAATCACCTCGCTGTCATTTCCGCAAGTGGAATACTTAATTTTGACGGTGTAAAAACCCCCCAAATCGTCGTTAGGTTTTCAACACACCGCCCGAGCCTTGTGGATACAGAGCACAGGAGTAGAACAAAGCACTTGGACACCTCATGGGGCGTTTCTGGAACAGATTAAACGGCCGACGGGGCCCGAACGCTCACTGCCATTTCCTACATTTCTAACTGACAGGAAGAGCGCTCTTTAATCTTTATGAGTCCGCGCAGTATTTTTTTAATACTTGTGTTGGTAGTTACCTTGGAAAAACACTCGGGCTCCCTTCTTCGGGAAACTCGCTCTCCAAAAGCTGCTTTTGTAGCACGGCAACGTTAACGTCTAGGAAAGCCAGTTTAGCTTCAAACATAGCGCTCACCAAACAATACATCTGCTCTGACAGAGAGAGAGAGGGAGAAAGTCAGACAGTACGAACATGAGCAGAACAAGTGTGACATTTCAGGATGTAAAATGCAGCCAAAACCTTGTCAAAGCTTCACGTCTCAAATAATACCGTTCTCGCCGGAACCATAAACTGCTAAAAGCGGCCTTGTAAAAATACCTCCTGCTTTCGGCAGGCTGAACGAGTGACGGAACACGTTAACGCGCAGGTTGAACTCGGACGTTCCATAACACCTCGGTAAGTAGGGACGGGTACCGAAAGTCCCGGGCTACGTTTAGAAAGAGCTCTGATGTTAACGCTTTGTTTGTTTGTTTCTACATCAAACTCGTCTTTCCCAGTTCGTCTGACCAACTCCATCACCGATTAAGACGTTAACCCAGAGCGTTCTCTCGCGACGTACGGGGAGACTCTAGGGCCTTCCTGCCAGACAGACACGCAGCTTTTTATTTGATGCGATAATGTAAAACACTTCAATAAATGCACACAGACTCGTCGTGGAGTGAGAAAAATGACTGCGTGTTTTTCTTTTATTATAATGATTTTAGTGATATTGTGACTAGAGATGGGCCGATACCACTCTTTTATGTCCGATACCGATACCGATATTGTACATTTGGATATCTGCCGATACCGATACAAATCCGATACAGTCACAGTCTTTATTTAAACATAAAATAATGCTTTAAAATGTCTGAATACATGACTGAGGTTATTGTTATGCTTAAGGAAATGCTTGGTTTAAATACTGTTTTCACACACACGTATATGCTAAATTGTTCTCAAAAATTGTTTGTTTAGACATATAAATATTTCTTCTTTCTTATTGATTACACTATAACATTATAAAATTGAAAAAAATGTGATCAATTGCAAATGAAATACTGAAGTTTGTCATTTTGAACCAATTTGGCCTAGAAAATGAGCTGCTTCTGCAGAGAACTACATTTCCCATAATCCTCTGCACGCGCCCCAGAGCTGCGTCACAATGAAGCGCGTTCCAGAATAAACGATGGAATATCTATGGGAAAATCTAAATAAACGGCAAAATTGTGAGTAGGACGCTGGTTGTTGTGGTTATTTATCAGCTAAAATACGGTCTGTGTCTGTAATAAAGGCGACGGTTTGACCGAACTGGGGCGTTTTCGCGAGTAACGGCGCTCATGCGCGCGGTCACTAACACAGCGCGCGTGTTTATATCGCGACAAATGTCATTTATGCGTTTTTGTGCGTTTACTTCTGTTTTAGTGCAGGAACATCTCACAAACACTTTCACATACAGAGGGATCGGGTCTTGTCTCGATCGCGCCACTGAAAACGTTGTGTGTCACTATTAAGCCTCTGTGTGAAACACAAGCGGAGCTGCTCTAGCGAGTGAAATGAATTAAAACAAGCTTCCATTCTAGAAAAACTGCCTCGACCATTTTTGTAAGAAAGTTATTGAAAAAATTGTCGATTTGATTTTTTCTTCAAAAAGTACCGATAAGAAAACCGTAAAAGTACCAGATCGAGAAGTATCGAAGTACCGTTAAAAACGTAACCACACGCGTCCCTGCTCATAAGGAAGATTTTGGTGATGCATTGGATTCGCAGTGGGTTAAATCAACATTTATTATTTATGTGATGCATATTATTTGATTGCACGCAGTAATATACGCAATACGCAAGTACAATTAAGCAGCTCTGTGAACATGGTCCACGACTTACCGTGTTATCGCGGCCTTGAGAGGTAGCCCACGATCCGACCACTGGGATGCTCAGACTCGCCTTGTCTTTGGAGGGAAATAAGGTCATAAATGACGTTCATATAAAATTGTGTACGATTTCACCTCACACAGACACAGTGCACCACAACCAAATGTGACCTCTGCGTCTGACCCATCCGGGAAGGAGCAGTGGGCAGCTGACATGGGGAGCGGGGCTTGGAGACGGTGCCTTGCTTATGAGTACCTCAGTGGTACCTTTACCGGTCCGGGATTGGAACCGGCGAGCTTCTGATCACGCTCTAAAGCTTACGTGCGGCTAAGTGTTCCCACAGCTCCTCTTAGGCCCCATCCGGGCGGGCGTCTGAATCGGGCGTTCTTCTGGCGTTCGTGGCGTCAGGTGAGAGCGAACAGAACCCTGACCGTTTTCCTGCTCATTGGAGTGAACTCAGAGGGACGTTCGTGACCTGCATTTGGTCGGCTGCACATTTTCTTGGCTTTCATTTTTTGCCCAAAACCTGACAAACATAAAGAAAGCGTCGCTACATGGCGTTCGGTTGACGCTCTGGAGGGCCGAATATGTCCCATGATTCCAAAAGCGGTCAGATACGTGAAAAGTGGAAGAAACCGTGTTTTGAAAACGTCTTTCTGAGGACGCTGATCCAGCCCGGCTGGTGCAGGAATTGGAGCAGAGAGCAGCGCTATGGGACGTCTCTTAAACAGGGGCAAACCGACGCCAAAGTAACGGCTCCCTGAAGCCGCACATCTCAAGTGAATCGTGAATCGTTTAGGAATCGTGAATTGATTTTGAACTGAATCGTGCGTCCAATGGAATGGTGAGATTTTTTTTTCACTATAAATACCTTTGAAAGGAAGGACGGCCAGGAGCTCTGAAGAGGCCAGGTCGAGAAGGTACAATCCATCCAGACTTCCTATCCATAGTTGGCTCTCACTGTGAAGAACCACAAAATTAGGACATCGCCTATAAGAAATGAGCTCAAATACATCAATACAAGCATGTTCAAAGCCATTTATGTCCAGATTTCATGCCAACTGACCGATCTGGTCTCAACCGAAAACTTGCCATGTCGCAGACGTCATCAAACTTAGACTATCGGCCAGTGTTCTTACACAGTGGACCTAACTACATGGCGATGAACGGACGTGACGGTATGAACGAGTCTGGAGGTTCACCAGAGAACAGGTTCTACGTGCAGTGGAGGCTCAACGTCAGCAGGTCGACAAAAGGACAAAGCTGGAACCTTTGTTCGGTCGAGGTCGGGGACTGGGGCGGAGTGTGAAGCAGCTGGAATGAGAATCGGCACCTCCAAGTCGGAGGCCGTGGTCCTCAGCTCAGCCGGATGACTTCACTTTCCTGACCACCCACGTGCCCTCACACCCGAGCGAGAATAATAAATACGCAACCGCAATTGAGTCCATGCCTAGTGTTCCATTACACGCACGCAGATTACCGGGGGTCTCGTGAAAAGCCGCCTTACGTCATCCGCACAGATCTCCCGAACGGGTTGTGGGGCGGGGGGCCTGATGGTGGCGGAAGGGAGGCGTGTTTACGACTGGGGCAATGGAGTTGAAGACCGGTCGGTTGGCTCTTTTTAAAACCTGCACTTACTAGCTGGAAAGCGGTTTGTGTCATGTGACAATGCTAGTACCACCTTTGCATGTAAGAGAAACCCAAATTAGGCTTCTGACTCCAGATTGTCAGAATGGGTTTCGCGGTGTCCACTTCAACTGGCTGAGCGTGACAGGAATTTGCTACCAAATGAAAATACACAGCAATAATCAGCACAACATCAGCTGTTACGCGTTCCGTGCAGAAAGAATCGGAATTAATATGTAGTAGAAGCCTTGTAAAAACTAAGAACGTTATTACAACTGTAATCAAACATTTTCCAAGGATCCGTACCATTACTTGGCCCATCAGTGCTCTCCACTCTTTCCTTATGGTTCTTTAATAGCTTCGGAAGATCCAGCTTGGTCACCAAGCGGCATCTGTGGTCTTCTGGAAGGCTGTAGGACCAGATCTTGACCAGCAGATAAACGTGTAAACGTTACGCTTAAGGAAAGCATTGTAAATTCGTTTATTCGTGAGGGCCAAGAAAGAAAACGGCCGACTAACCGTCCCATCGGCTGAACCTGTGACGAGCTGTGTGCCTTCATCCAGGAAGTGAAAACTGAGCAACGGATATCCTAAGAGCATGAGATTAATTACAAAATGCCCACACACTGCTATCTTTTTCTAGGTGTGCTCTCATACCTGACAATACGGATGATTGATAAAGGACTTCCTCTTTTTTCACATCCCAAACCTAGCAAAGAATATTTATACAGTACAAGTATAAGTGATGTATGTACGTAACAGAAGCGCGCATGTAAATATGTATCTGTTTTCACGTGATTCCTGAATGATTCCAAGAATTTCAGTAATGCCTTTTCAAATGCGTTAAGGTCTCCGCGTACCTTGAAAGTCCTGTCCTCTGAGATGGACACGAGATGATTTTGCGCCCAGGGGCAGAAGCCGGAGGCAGTTACGGGGCCCAGGTGACCTCGCAACACTGCGACTACATCTTCCTTCTATAAGACATTAAAAATCAAGCCTTTAACCTGGCATCTGATATCTGCTTTCCAAAGCCTGCTGCTACTCTTAAGCTGGTCAGAGCATTTGACCTTGAAACGTGTCATTTCAAATGTTCTTTAATTCCCACATTTTTAGAGGACGTTGTCGTACCTTTGCATTTAGTACAGTTACCCTACATCCCGAGCACACCGCCACTCTCTCATTCAGGGGACAAACGGCCAGATGCGCCACCTTGCCCAGCAAAGTGCCGACAACCAGACCTGAAGCGATCACTCCTGGGATACCAAAAAAAATACAACGAATAAATGAATGGATGGATGGGTCTCAGTTTTATGAGGCAGCTGCAGAAAAATAGTCCAAACCAGAAAATAGTCAAAAAAATGTTAAATATTAGCCAATAGAGTTTTCAGTTATAAACCACCGCAGTGAGCGTTGCCGCCTCACGGCGAGAAGGTCCGGGGGTCGTGGGGCCTTTCTGTGTGGAGTGTGGGTTTTCCTCCGGGGGGCTTCGGCTTCCTCCCACAGTCCAAAAGCATGCACTATAGGTTAATTGGCGACTCTAAAATTGGCCTCGTACGGTGCGAATGTGAGTGTGATTGTGTGAGTGTGTGTGTGCCCTGAGGTGTGTTGGCGCCTACACAGAGTTGGTTGCCTCCGTGCGCCCGTAAAAGGCTGGGATATGCTCCGGCCCCCACCGCCGCAACCCCAGTTGGGATTAAGCTGTTCAGATAATGAATGAATGAATGAATGAATGAAACTAGTGATTTACAGCAGTAGTCACATTACCTTCTTTCACTTGTCTGTAGCAGCGCTCAATATCCCAGACAATCACATAGTCCTCGGCAGCAGAGCAGAGGAGAAGCGGCGTCTTCTTGTCCCCAAATACCAAGGCAGAAACGTTACTGTGATGACCAGTCAGATGAAGAGGTGGCTGAGACACAAAACAACCAGGATCAGTACGGACTGACATACTTGATGTATCTGGCATCCATATACAATTGCCAATTTGAATTAGCACTGGAGTGTGCATCTGCAAATTTTTACAAAAATCTCAAATTATCACAAATTTCATATACATGTACATTTACTGAATTATGTAATAATAAATAAATATTTGTAAGTCAGCAAAACAAAACTGTCATAACAGTTCAAGTGTAAACCTTGTAATACAGCAACAAACATTTCAACTGTATCGAACAAGAACAAAATGCAAAAATGAAACGCATGCAATAACCTATTGCAAACAAAGCTGACCAAACCAATTGAATTTAACCCAACATGAAGTTAAAATAACTCAAATTTGGCATCGGCCATCTGATTTACCACTTGCCATTTCCACATACAGTAACGACAAGCAGCGCAACTTTGAAACGGCGTTATGCCAAAAAATGCGTGCCTGCAGAAAACAGCAGAGGGAAAACGTGTCCCCTTTAAATTTCCCATTTCTGTTGCTCACATCATTGTGCGCTTTTAGAAACTTGTTTTTGACCGTGTTACGTCTTACCTATTCAAGTATCAGAGCCATATCTACAGTACAACCATATTTAACAAGGGATGCAGATTCCGGCAGTATGTTGCCGAAAAGCGTTTCCCCTTTTAATTTTGAATTTCTGTATATCAAGTTATTTAATCCTTTATGAAACCTGTTTAAGCTAAAAAAGTTATTACGTTATTACAGATCATTGTACTGTTTATTGTGGCTGAATTAGCCTTCATTTAGGTTAGGTTGCATAGATCAAATATATTATTTTTTGTTGTTGTTTATGTAATATTGTTTGGTAATATCGGAACATATTGTACATTGTTATTTAATATTTTTGCATATTCGATTATGTGATTAACCAATACATCTTTAAGTTACTCTGAAGTTACTCTTGAGTAATTTTGTGGATAACTACTTTTCACTTTTACTGGAGTAATATTATTCTAAAGCAACAATACTCTTGAGTAAATTTTTTTTTGGGCTAAAACACTTACAGTGTAATAAAGTAAAGATTGCCACTTTTATGTTTGTTCAGTTGAACTGTAAGTATATCTGTATTTTAGCAGAATACGGTATGTTTTAACTTGTATTGTGACTTTTCGTGAGCAAAATCATTTTCGTTTCAATACGGAACTCGCGTCCCTCCGCTGTGGTCAATGGGCGCGCCCACGACAGAGGACGCAACTTTCGGCGGGCACGCATTTTTCGGCGTAACAGCGACAGCTTTCAGCCTGGCTGCTTATGTTTTAAAGTAGCTACGCTACAACTAAGCTACTATTTTATTAGAGGTTAACTGCACACCTGCTGTTACATCAAAGCTATTTTACGGCCGCGGATTCCAGCTTCCATCTTGACCAAGGCGACTCCATCCTCCCAAAACGAGTACGAGCACGCGCCGCTGAACGGGCTAATCAGACGCCATTTCGTCAAAAACTAATCAAAACACCTGTTCGTTAAAAATAAGTATTCCGTCTTTGTGAGAAAAAAAAAAAAAAACACGCTCTTTTATACTTAATGATGCAGACTTTATCTGAAAACCTTGTTTTTCCTCGACATAAAAGTTAAAAAAAAAAGTACGTTATAATAACGAGCAACTTTCTCATTATAACGTGAAACTTAGTTACTTTGACTTCCTTCTAGTTACGACTCAGTTACAACGCATTCTCATTATGACGAATTAACCTCTCACGATGCCATGTAATAATTACGTAATAACGCGAGACATTTTTTCATAGCACTTTGTGCCTCATCATAACGAGACATTTTCTCATTATTACATTATGAATTGTCTCGCACTAATGAAAAAAGAATACTTATCGTTACTTTGGACGTTAATTCGTTACCGACAGTTTCACGTTGTTATGATTCGGCGATCTTGTTTTCACGGGCGTACCTCAGGGTTGCCGGCAGTGTGGACAGGCACGCTGTGGCTCTGCGTGGACACGGCGCCGAAGTGAGCTGCAGCGTACGAGCTGCTGGTGGGACACGACAGCCTTGTCACACGTTACACACAGTCTCTCCACCACGCTCTCCATGCTTTCTACCGAAGAAAACCCGTGAACCGCTCACCTGCTTACAAAACGCAAACTTTCTCGTTTTGGTTACTGGGCGAAAATAATTCAGTTCGCTCATTCATTAGAACCCGGCTAACTAACGCGCAGTACCGCTGGCTAGTGGTTGTCAAGACAACAACGGAAAGTCGGAAGGCCATTTACTGTAACGTAGGAGAACGGCAGACGCGAAGTTGTACTAAGAACGGCAATAACGTAAATAAATAAATAAATAAATAAATGTATGTATTATACCATATATATAATATATGGTATTACTGTGTTGGACAAACAAATGAATAGCTGTAACTTTTAAGATTCTTTATTTGTCACATTCATAGTTCACAAGTCCATCTAAAAATGTTGGATATCGTGTAAAGGGTCGCTACTTGTCGTTCTTTAATTCAGTGAGGTAAACCTTGATATATGCTACATTCATTAACCGTAAAATGAAATATTTCAAGTCATCTGGGCCCAAAACATCACAGACCTAATCCAGCAACATCTATATTTTCTGAGAAGGCTAGTAAACATTTGTTTGAAGGGGTGAAATGTCTTCTGATTTTATTTATTTATGTATTTCTTTGCACTTTGTTAAAGTTTACATATTTATACCTGGATGTATTCTCGTCTGCTGCTGTTTTTGATTTTATTATCTTTCTACTGTTCATTTGATCAAATGGCTGGAAGACTCGAAGACTAAGAATTTCACTGTGCTGTGTAACACCCTCTCTAGTACACATGATAATAGAGTTGTACTTATTATTACGTATTTCAAGCTGTTTTATAATTATCATTTTGATGGACTGGCATGAAAAAAGCCACCTTAATTTAGTAACCAGGGAAAAATATTTGAACATTTTGAAACTAGGGAAGTATAAACCGTGTCCCAAAATCTCAAAGCATTTTGCTCTAATTTAATCTAAGATCAGGCTAAAGGTCAAGATGTATTTCTACAGTAAACAATGTACAGGGCACTGTAAGGAATTGTATTTATGCATTGTATTTAGAATTTGATGCAACAGTGACATCTGGTGGTTTTTCTGTGTTTTTCATTTCTTTCCTTTATCTATTTTGAGGCCTATTCTTCTTAACCACTACTATGTAAATGACAAATACATGGAATTTCAGAAGATCTGAGGGCATTCTCAAATACAATATCTAAATGATAATTTCCTCTTCTTCATATTATTAATAGAACTAGTATTTCTAATTAGCCAGGAGTATTTGTTCCTGTGCTTGCTTTCCAAATCTGACATAATTGCTTTCTCCACCTCTCTCTAATATCAAAAGCTGTGGGGCAATGGTGAAAACCTGCACCATGTCAACACTCGACCCCCTCTCAGTACTTGAGGTTGGAATATTCAAGAAGAATTTAAATTGTTCTTTCTGTTGTTGGCACCACAACCCCAATCTCTCTGCTTGATGTTGAGGTATTTCTGTTTTCCTCATGGAACATTTGAGTCATGTGAAGAAGATTCTAGATGGCTAAGTATGACATTTACTTTCATGGCGTTTAGCAGAAGCTCTTATCTAGAGGGACTTCCATTTCCTATTTACAGGGACATTAGGGTCTTCCTTGGAGTTAAGGGCCTTGTTCAAGGACCCAGTGAGCTGCGGGAAGGATTTGAACCCATCTTCATCCAGAGAGAAACATCCTACCACTAGACCATCGTCACATATATTTGGTTTGCCAAAAAATATAAAAGCTGCGTAACAGACCCTCCAGTGGTCAAATTCTGGGTCCAGCATAATAACTTCCCTGTGAGGCTATAATAGGTTAACAATAATTGTAAAAGAAATGTCATTTTAGCAGGTTTAGAGGTTAGTTTCACATGGATGTCTGTACTGCTGAATGTCTTACAGTTCAATACCAACCCCATCATTATGTTTCTTGCTATGACATGGGTCTGCAATTACTTTCTATCTTTGCTGATCGTTGTACACTAGGTATGACACAGTTTCTTCATTCTCCGTTTGCAAAGGTCAAAAGTAAAACACTGCTCGTTTTTTTTTGGTAGTTATTTAGTCTGAACCCGTTTAAGGTAAAGAAATCCGAGCTTTATTAGAGCACCTGCCGGTGGCATTAAAACTAGGCGCTGCACGCCAGCTATAACGAGCCCTGATTGGAGCGTTACCGACGCTTGGACACGCCCCCGCTGCGGCCATCGACCAATGGAGAGTCGGCATGTCTTTCAGCCGTTTCCACCAATCAAATTCGCCGCCGCTCTGACAGAACGGTAGCCGAGTTATGACAAACCAAG
This sequence comes from Distichodus sexfasciatus, assembly GCA_032718565.1. Classification (NCBI taxonomy): domain Eukaryota; kingdom Metazoa; phylum Chordata; class Actinopteri; order Characiformes; family Distichodontidae; genus Distichodus; species Distichodus sexfasciatus. The sequence goes on along the minus strand of JAVGVS010000165.1, from coordinate 706,232 downwards.
CCATCCGGACACTGTGCTAACTTGAATGCGAGCGAATGAAGTGCGCCGAGCTTTGTTCTTCTAAGACAGTCGGTCTACCGGGCGCATTCGATCGCTTTTGACATGACACTTTGATTTTCTTTTTCGAGTATATGGTCAAAACGTTTCTAACCTTTTCTCTCGGTTTCTGCCTTCGTAGGCGGCTTTGCCTGGGCCACTTCTAGTTGGGTTTTTTTTTTTTGTTTGTGCGCGCTAGCGTGGGCTTTTTGGCCATTGTTTCGTCAGCGTCATTTGGGTTTCTTCCCCACCGAGCAGATCTTTCTATTTGACCAAGATAGGCGGCTCGGGTACCAAGATGTCGAACCGAATGGTGTGCAGAGAAGCAAGTCACGCCGGCAGCTGGTACACCGCCTCAGGTAGAACCGGGGACACGATTAAGGGCTGGAAAATAAGATACTCGGGAGTTGAGATGCATAGCCGGGACCCTAGTAAATTAGCCAGAGCTGTGTGTGTGTGTGTGTGTGTGTGTGTGCGTGTGTGTGTGAGAGAGAGAGAGAGAGAGAGAGAGATCAGCTGTGAATTTTTAAATACTTCTCTGAAGACCGCAGGGCCTGTTTCGCTCTAAAGCCTTATTTGGGTGGCCCGTAAGCCTAAACGTGCCTAAACATTAAGACTTACTGCTTTCCTCAAAACGCCGGACGGCGTAGCGTTAAATGGTGTGACGTGTAGCGACTATAAATGACCAGTTAAGTATTGCTAAGTAAGACTACCTCCCAGCCCCCATACTTGCGTACTTGCGTACTGCGTCGGCGTATGTTGCTCGCTGTGATTTTACAGCCTATTTAGTGCGCAAGTATGCGGTTGGGGACGTAGCCGAACTTTGGAAACAAAAGCCGTCAGCTAGTCTTGCTAACTTCTTAGTTGGCCACAGAAGCTTTGACGATCAGTTTTGAGACATTTGCCGTGTCAAATGTTGGAGGGTTTCATAACGATCGACTCGGTCTGGCTTAGGGCCAGCATTTCGCAGATAGTCGGCGTCAATCGAAGACTTCGGCTTTGCTGACAAATCGTTTAAAAAGCAGTTGTTTTCGCGTTAGCCGCCTAGCTCAGCTAGCTGATCACCGCTAGCACGCCCAGATTACTAACCCCTCTCTCCCCCTCCAGAGGAAAAGCAACAAAACAGCATAGCTGGAAGCACCCAACTTTAGCCACACCGTCGTTTTTGCTGACCTTCCCTACGATCTATCTAGTGTGACAAACTGTAATATAATCCCAGTCCTTGCGGATTAAATCGAATCTGTTCAATCCACTTTGGGTTGTTTTTTTTTTTTTTTTTAGTGGCCATGGCATTTTAAACCGTGCTGGTCAACACAACATCACTGTTCACAGGCTAATTTCGCTGTTTCCACTCCTAACAAATGGACAGCTTAGTCAGCAGATTTTGTGGCTAGCCCGTTTAGTCTGGGATTTGATCTTGCTGAGCAACAAAGGAAGCCTGACAGTGTCGGCCGGCTAATAAAAACTGCGCTAAATACCTGTAATTGCTTGGCAAAGGCTTGGCAACCCAAACGCAGTCAATGCATCATTGTTATCAGTTTCAAGGGGCAGCCTCCCCGCTGAGATGAACGTCCGTCTATCTGTTTTCAGTATTAAAAAGAGACCTGTATTTATATACCTTCATAAATCCAAAATTGCTCGCGCTAGTGTCTCTCAACAGGCTTGGGTGTCATGCTTTTCTTTTGTATGTGAAGATGACATTTTTAAACCAAGTGCAAAAACAGTCCCCACCCATCCACCACCGAGCCTGGACCAAGGTCAATAGGCCTTTGTGGTTGTAAGGATGATCTGTTTGCAAGAATTCATTCGCTGTCTAACGTGCAATACAGCAGGGGACATAACTGGACAGTGACTATTATGATGTGTTCTATAGATTAGATATAGCACTGGGGCAACCATGTCATTATCGTTGTATGCATAGTTGCAGCATTTGACGGGACTATTGGGCCATTGCTATGCATTTTTAGAATGACTGACCACAAGGTAGAGGAGGAGCACAACAATTAGCTGGCACTGGCAGGTTTGTTGATGTAAGACAATTAGTATGAAATGTATAGAGACGCACACGTCTTCAACTGCTCATATTAAAGACTACGCCCCATGCAATGTGTTACACCTGAAGTCTTAAAGAACACCAAGTTCTGTAAAAAAAAAATTGGATTAAAGAGAACCCTATTAGCATATTTGTCACTCCAAATCTGCATTTTACAGAAATTACCTCTTGTTCCCTGCTTTTTCTTAAGAATCTGAAATGGCCCTTTGATCCTTTAAGATGATGTACAATAATGTGTTTTAGATTTGTTTCATACTTAGAAGAATGTATAAAAAAAATAAAAAAAATAAACGGGGATAAATACCTGACACTGTAACTTATATTTTCTATAGAGCTTGCATGCAAAAATCCAAAATAATCTGTTACTGAAGGCGCAAAAAAACAGATCTGGCCACAGTCCTGGTAAGATTAAAAAAGTATAAGGACTAAGCGGAGACTTAAAACTACCAGTTTATTGTCTTTGTTTTAACGTCTTTCCATTATCCGTTATCATTGCACTGCCATGCCCTGATAATGCAATGCTTGGTTTCACTGTATGTCTGTATTAACCCTTTTCATGATTTTTTCTTCTCACTTTAGGGTCCCAGCTAAATGCACAGCTGGAGGGCTGGTTATCTCAAGCACAATCCACACTAGGACCCGCTAGAGCCATTATAGCACCGTATGCAACGAATCCACCTTGTTAATACAAAGGGAGCATATGTTTGGAATTTTCATAATGTCTAATATTCTCTGGTTTTCTAATTGTTGCATAGTATCAGTAAAAGAAGCCAAAATATTTCCTGTGTAGATGCTGTTATTGTTGTACAGGGTAGAATTCTATTTACATAAGTCACCGTACTGTAACATAACTGGCTGTTAATACACACCGTCTTTTTCGAATGACTTCTTCCCCCAGACATGCTGGTTATACCTATTGTGGTGCTTGTGCTGCACATGCTTACAAGCAAGTGGACCCCTCTGTTACGTCAGTGTGAATTTTTTACATTTTTTTGTGATTTCTTTATCTAACCTAACCGCGTACGAAGCCGAAGACTGCTAGGTTAACGCGTTGGCTTTTCCTCTGTAGTCGGAGGGTGTTCATTCTTGGACCCTCACACCATGTGCCACTGTCTCGCTGTGCCCTGTCTCCTGCTGAAGTCTACAGAACACCACTATATGATCTGAGGATTGACCAGAAAGGTAAAATTCGGAGCTCATTCCATGCGTAATACATGTGTAATTACTGGACTAACGATTCCATGGCGAATAAGGGATATAATGCTGCCATTTCCCTTCACAGTTTATGCTGACCTGTGGAAAACAGGGATGTTTGAGAGGATGACTTTGCAGACAGACGAGGATGAGCACAGCATCGAGATGCACTTGCCTTACACTGCCAAAGCCATGGAGAGGTAATGGTGCCGCTGCCACAATCAATTCACTTAGCAGCGTCTATAATTATAAGAAGGCAGGAAATGTCACATAACATCTTCGCCGCGCTCATCTCTGCACAGATTGCCAAGTTGTCTGGACGCGCTCTCACAAATTGGTGTTCTTTACTCCTCAATAACAGCTATAAAGACGAGTTCAGTATCGTTCCCGTGCTGGTGGGGGCTCTGAGTGAGTCGAAAGAGCAGGAGTATGGCAAGCTGCTTAGCAAATACCTGGCCGATCCCTCCAACCTCTTCATCATCTCATCAGACTTCTGCCACTGGGGTGCGTGTTTTTTTACGAATTCTTTGAACGATCTTGTGGCTGTGTGAGAGTGAAACCGTCATCGTTATTTGAACCCTAATCCACCTTTTCTAGGTCAGCGCTTCCGCTACACCTACTATGACGAAAATCAAGGCGAAATTTATAGATCTATTGAACATCTCGACAAGATGGTAAACTATTTCTGTCTGTTTTGAGTTAGACATTGATTCCGAACCAATTGACTGCGCTTGACATTAAGACAGTATTGACAAGCGTCATGTTAGGCAGAAATAAAAATGTAACCGTAGTCCCAGCTTAAACCTCGTCCTGTTTTTTCTTATTGCCTTAGGGAATGGGAATTATAGAACAATTGGACCCTGTTTCCTTCAGCAACTACTTGAAGAAGTATCACAATACGATTTGTGGCCGCCATCCCATCGGCGTTCTACTAAATGTAAGTTTAACTGGCGATTAGTTCCTTCTTTTGTTCTTGGGGATCGAATGTCTCGAAAGATTTTGCAACAACTATCAACTGACGGCGTTGTCCTTCTTCTAGGCGGTGGCAGAGCTGAAGAAGAACGGATTAGACATGAACTTTTCTTTCCTAAACTACGCTCAGTCCAGTCAGTGCCGAAACTGGTCGGACAGCTCAGTAAGTTACGCTGCTGGAGCTCTCGTCGTTCATTGAGGTGAATTCTCCCAGGAGCCGCGCCGCGATGGCCTCGGTCCGATTCTTTTTTTTTTCTTTCCTTTTTTTTTTCCCCCTCGAAGACCCTGGGGAAACTCTCTACTATTCTAGACAAACCCACCCTCTTACCTCTCCACCTTCTGACCCATCCCTTGCCTTTTCTAGAGGAAGGACCTTATACTTGCTGACAAGCTATAAAGCATTAGATACTAACCCCAACCCTTCCACCTTCCACTGTCGCTTTCCTTCCCCTTTTTACCTCCGTCTCACAAGCGAGACGACTCGAATGACGCTATAGCTTGAAGTGCAAAAGACGCAGCCTGGGCTGCTTCCGAGTGGAAGTTACTTTTTTTCGGTTTGTTTCTTTGGTTTTCCGTTTTTGGTTGGGGGGGATTTTTTTTTTTTGGTCCCCAAAAATCACTTTCATAGGACTATATACTCCCCGTCCGTCAAGGACTTCCCAGCTCTTATGTAACCTTAAGCAAGAGAATTATGATTCCATAGAATATATCTGTATTTACATTGCACTCGGCAGATTTGTGCACATGTAACCTACCTTCATTTTCTTTCCCCCCCGCCAAAAGTAATCTTGTAGTAGTGCAGGAATAAAGAAGAAGAAGAAGAAGAAAAGGTGACGGTTTGCTACTTGCTACGTCCATGTAAGCCCTGAGAACAGCAGTGATGGGTAGCTAATTTCACCGTTTTGCATCGAGTTGTTGTTTTAGTCGTCAATAAAGGGCTACACAATATCAAGTCCTCTTACCCTCTGCTGTACGAGACATACCAAAAACCCAGTTTACTTTGGAACGTTTTACTCACAGTGGTTCTCCTTCTTTTATTTCTCCTAGGCGTCTATTTACTTTTACGTGTATAATTATGCTTGTTTAACCCCCTTTTTTCCCCCTCCTTAACACATATTGGTAGCACATTGAAATCCAGTTTTCGGAATGTCCAGAGCTGAACTGGTTTCTGGCCCTTCCCAGCCCTGGTTGGAACCTCCTCTAATAGTAGTTCTGGTTGAATCAAATTTTGATCGTCCTCTTGGAAGAACCCCCTTTCCTCCCCGACTCCCAACGAGCACAATGCAGCAAGCCACCGTAACCTCATCGCATAACGACAGCTGTCAAGAGAGAGGGGAAATGGTCATCGCGTCCTTCTCTTTTACAGGGTTGAGCTGGTCAGTCCCGATCTTAAAATGAAAAACCTGTCAGAGCTGGTCATACCATGCAGACGTGCCTTGGGTTTTATGTCACATCTTTTTCTCTCTGTGTGTGTGTGTGTGTGTGTGTGAGAGAGAACTTTGGCAGCCCCCTCTCCTCCACGTACCCTGTGCATTGCGATCGTTCATTGTTTATCCCAAAAGGCTGAAGGGCTTCTCTTTATCCTCCTGGATATTTACTGCAGAGCCCGCTCTTGGGGAAGGTAGAGGAAGGATCTGTCCGACTTGCCAGCTCATTGTCAGCGAGCCCAGCACAATACACATTTCGAATATGTTACTCTTTAGTGTTACTATTTAGTGTAGTTTGATCTTTTTTGGTTGTTGTTTTAGTTTTTTTGCTTTTCATTATAGACTTTGTTGCAAACCTATGTGGAGGTTTAACTGAAGCACTACTGTGTGGAGTTACCTTTGAATCTCAGGTTACATTGATGAAGCAAGGGTCTGAATGATGTGGCAAAAAAAAAAAAAAAAAGAGTAAAAGGACTGAAGTGAATTTCTGTTCCCCCTCCTCATTTGGTCTTGTCCTCTTTTCTTGAACACTCACCAATTTGCAATAAATGGAAATATCATGGGGACGTCACGGGGTTGGTCGTACGCTTGTCTCACGTTCCTCTTCCTGAAAGCCATGACCATAACCGGAAGGTTAGGCTGGACGATGCAATGTTTGGTTTTGTTTAGATACCAAGTTCAATTACATTGTGTTTGTCATTTTAAAATATCACAGAACGAGGTGTTGCAGGTTACGATCTAGCCTTTAAAATTACTCAAAGCAATACTGGAGTCCGGTAATGTAACAAAACCGAAGAGTTTGAGAAGCGACCTCTCTGACATGCCGGTCATGGCTGATGGTCAGTAGGGTTGTAACAATACATTGCTCATTGACATCGAGAACCTTTTTATGATGTTTAAAGATCTTCGGAGAACTGAACGCAAAAAAACCCCTGATCTTTAAGTAACATTTTCAGTCGTTTAACACTTTATGTTAAAGTATGACCTTAATGACCACTGACCCCGTGCCTAACTTGCTGAAGTACTTGTGGATGTGTGCAGAAATTGTTATGGTGCAATTTTTAATAGTAACACATGAAATCTGCCGCTTCCTTTTAGAGAGATCAGTTATTGCAGTAATTTATGTCAAGTACTCGATAAATTGACCAAACACTACATTTGCACAAAGTATTACATAATGAACACATGTGCATATTAAAAATTCTTCATCATCACTTTATGATACATGGTTCTTCAAAGAACCAATGAGTAAAAGGTTCTCCTATGGCTCACTGCGAAGAACCACTTTTGGTTCTAATGTTTTTAAGAGTGTAGGTAAAACAAGGGCGTGTGGGCTGCATTTTTACACCTCTTTGCTTAAAAAAACCTGTAAATCCAATCCAAAAGTGTTCACACGTGCGCGAGAAATGTCTAAAGGGTCGGCTGAGATGGTGGTGATGAAGACCAAGTGGATCCCAGTTTCTTTAAGTAGGTCTAAGCAATGGGGAAAAACTAATTTCACCAGACAAACAAACACGGATGAAGCATAGGGGGAACACACCGATTTTAGTTTTAAACATTGCTTTTTTTTATTGGAAGACAAAAAGTGAATTTACTTTTCGATTCCATTACATGACTATAAAATTTCTCATTACTCGAGTTTGAATAACAAGCACCAATTGTCCCCACCACCAACCCCCCAAAAAAGTGTCTCAGGACGGTGACCTTAAGTAAAATGTCTTTATTTCAACCAGTCAGTCCCATTTTAAAACAAAATCGTCTGTGCTTGAGGTGATTTTTACGGATTCGCCCGCCAAATTGCACTTTTTGGGCTTACCCGGGCATATTCAAACCTGCGGATTTGACCTCAGAGAGTTACCTTGAGGAAACCCTGAGTAACGCTTGGTGGACGGGTGATCAAGCTGGAGGCCAGACTCTAATGAGGCAGGCCGCTGTTATCACAGCTCATAAAAGCTCATGGATACAGAAATACACACACACACACACCTACACACACACACACACTGCAGGAGTTGTGTCAGAACACGGCCAAGGCTGTTTTGTGGGGCTTTAAAAGATTTCAAATGTCCATGGTCACCCCTTAACCCTCCTGTTATGTTGCTGGTCAAATAGACCCATTTTAAATAGTTCAAAGTATTTTTTTTCAGTATGAAACCTCTTGTGCTTGGCTTAATAAGGATAATCAACATATAAAATAAAATTGGTTCATTTCACATATGTGCAACCCTCTCCCTGCATCTTTATATTACATAGATACAGTTCGGGTCAATTAGAATTCAAAATAATCAATATCATGTAAAATTATTGTGTTTTATATGTAGGTCTTTCCAATGTACATCAAAAAAAAAGTTTTAAAATGCATTTATTTGATGAAAAACGAGTGAATTATCCTCATTAAACCATGACGTGTGAGAGGTAAATAACACCCTCACACCAAATATTGATTGAAACAGTTTTTAATGGAGTTAAGAATGAGATATAAACAATGCTTATTTTTGGTTTCTGACACTATTGGATAATTAAACATGCCCCGGAGTCAAACTGACCCAGGAACTTCATAACGGAAGGGTTAAATTGGTGAGACGTCCGAAGATGCTGCTGCCTTCTGCGACCACAGGACGGCAACAACGTCCCGATTGCTGGTGCTTTGTGTTCAGTTTCACCTATAGACTGTAATTAACTCTGCTCACCTGAACTTCATTTACAAACAGACAGAATTGTCTAGTTTTGATTTGCCCCCACTGTTAATAGTAGATGTTATGGTTAAGCTATAAATGCGCAGAGCAGGGCATATTATATCTTCATGTACATTTTTGACAATACATTCTTTTAACAACAAAAGCAATATTGACATATGTACGTTTTTTGCATTTTTTTAAACCTTCAAAATAAAAGCAATGCAGTTATATGATGTGCATAAAGTACACTACTTATGTTTTATTTTTATGTTTCATTTGTAATCTCACCCTGTCCTCAGGCGGGCCGGTCAGGGACAGACAAAGGGCCGGGATGTGCCCCTACAGGCCTGGCAATGCCCAGGTCTGCTCTAGTGCTTCTGTGTGTTGTTTGTTTTCCAGACCTCATGCTTTCGCATTGGTGGTATTTTCGTGGATTGCGTTTGTCTTTTTGTTCAGCCTTTTCCCCTTTATTTTGCATGATATCGATTTCTATGGAAGTGTAATGCTTAGATCCTAAACTTGGAAGCTTAGATACTTCCTTTGGATCCTTTTAAGATCCTAATCTTGGAATCTTAGATCCTTATTTTGTAATCTTAGATTCTACGCTTTGAACACTAGCTTTTAAACTTGGACCTTTAGATCCTAATCTTGGAACTCTAGAATTTAACCTTGGAACAGGAGAATTGAAACTTGGCGCTTTAGGTTGTAATCTAGGGACCTGAGATCATAATCTTGAAATGTTTATATTCTAAATTTGGAACAGTGGAATTTACACCTTGAACCTTACATCCTAAACTTTGAACCTTAGATCCTAATCTTGGAATCTTGAATTCTAGAATTTATACGTGGAACACTAGAATGTAAACTTTAGATCCTAATCTTGGAAGTTTAGAACATAATCCTGCAACTTTAGAGTTAAAATTTGGAACACTGGAATTTAAACTTGGAACCTTAGATCCTAAACCTGGAACCTTAGATTCCAACACTGAAACCTTAGATATTAGTCTTGGAATCTTAGGTTCTAACTTGGAACACTACAATTTAAACTTGGAACCTTAGATCCTAGGCTTGGAATCACAGATTCGAAATTTGGAGGTTTTCGTGGGGGAAATCTCTTGCTTTTCATGAATTAAAGAGATAGGGCTTTCAATGGGGAAATCGCTTGCTTTTTATGGATTGAAGAGATAGAGATTCATTGAGGGAAATCGTTATGTTTATTTTTTTTAACGTTATTAACGTCAAATTAACACGATTACCTTTTACTGGCTCGATTTTGCAAACGGCCACAGCTCTGTGCCTCATTTGAGGTGTGTGTACAGTTTTTCTCTGTTGCTTTGGTGCATTTCTCACATCATCCTTAACGTTGAGTGAGTGCATTTCTCAAAAGAATTAGTGCAAACAGAAAAACATCACAGATTACCTGAAAAAGCGAGTAACCTGTTCAAAATGCTTAGTTCATGTCTCAAAAGCAAGTATTTACAGTAGGTCAGTAAACATGTCAGTGCCATCAGAATCCCGCAAGTCCATGAATCATGATTCATGAACAAGACATTCAGAAGGTTTAGTCGTGTTATCAATGTAACATTTGCACTTTCTAAGCATTTTCTGTTGTAAACATCTGAATGTCAAAGGCATTAAACATAGAAAATAATAACACATCACTGATTTTGGGAGATTGATTTTATGCTGAATTGTTGTTATAATGCGCATAAGTGACGAAATGTGGAAACTGAACGAACAGTTTTGAGAATTTCAATTCCTTTCTGAGAAATGCACCTAAACAACTAAAAATGCACCTAAACAACTAATGTCGACGATGTATCTTCATTTAATATACAAACGATAAGAAGTCTCATAAAGTGTTTTTGTCATTTTTCTTGTACACACAAGTTATTAATCTTGAGGCCATAAAATGCATGTTCGCACAAGACTGTGTGTCTACACAATATAATAGAGAGAATCCGTTTAACCTTGTAAAGAGGAGGTAAAGTTTATAGTTGTTTTTTTTTCAACTGCTTAAGCACAATTTTGAAAATTGGGCCCATATTTTCAAAACACTTCACTCAGTTAGCACAACACTACACCCAAGTAGCAGAACATCTCCGATCTTTGCAAAATGAAACACTATTGTAAAAACTCTACATTGTTTTATAAAAACACTGTTTTGTTGTCATATTGTACACACGAGTATTGTTAGCTAACTCATTTTGAACTAGACACTACTGCATTTATCCTAAAACACTTCTAGCATTTCCTAACAACAAAATTACATAAAATATGTTCACCAAACACCACATTAGATCAAGTCTGTATATTATTTCCTGCAACCACTACAGACATGCAAAAAGAGGGGGGTGAAAAACTAAACATCTCTCCGTCTAGCTGCATCTGGCCACAGAGCTTCATCAACGTCACAGGCTATGTTGTCATATGCAAGACACTGTGGAAAAAATCGTCTACAGTGTCGGATCCATCCTTGAATAGAGACAACATCAATCTGATTACATGCATCCTCCATAGCTTGAATGAGAGGTGCATGAACATATGACTGGAGATCATAAACCTTCCACCGCCATGCAGAAAAACCTCAAAAAACTCTTCTGTTGGGCTTAGGAAGGGTGAGTACGGTGGAAGACAAAGACGTAAATTGTGGATGATCATGAAACCACTTATGAACCAGAGGAGATCGGTGAAATGATACATTATCCCAGGTGACAATGTATCGCATCTCAATGTGATTTGCAGCACTAACAATATTACTGAGTTGGTCCAAAAATGCCAGAATGAGAGCTGTATTGTAAGGACCTAAGGTGGCATGGTGATTGGGGAACTCTCATGGCCTCCATGTTTGTTGATGACAGGTTAACTCACCCTTTCCTTTTTATCGTGCCTAATCCTGATTGGTGTGTCTACAATTAAGCACCTAAGCGTTTGTACACCCGGTGGTTGTGTTTAACCAGTTGGCTTATGAGTGTGATTATTTGAAAGCCAGTGCTTTAAAATGGACAAGTGTGTTTAGTGATTTGCAAATCACTATGTGTTGAGTTTTGCAAGACGTGTGAAGCTAACAATGTGCTTAGTGTTGTGCAAATCTGGGCCAATGTTTTGCTAACTGAGTGTAAAGTTATGCCAAATGTGGGAGACTTTTTCTTTTAGTGTTAAAGCAATCAGAAAGAACTGTAATATTGGAGTCTTTCGTTTGATGTTCGCGATTGATTCCCTTTTAACGACTAAAAAAAGCCTAGAAATTCGAACACATTAATTTAAAAAAAATGAGCAGGGCAAACAAGGCAAAACACCCCAACCACAAAAGTTCCCATGAGTTTGTCATGTTAGCGGTGAGAATATTGACCATTTGTCTTCCAGCACTGTCCAACAGAGGTTTGGTCTTTTGTGTACTCTTTAATCATTTGATCTGACCCAGGTTTCTTTTGTAGAATTCCTCCAACCAGCTGAAGACCATTCTGAAGTATTTATTCAGAACTGCATGTTAAAAATGCATGTTCACATCATAGTATAAACCTCTCAGTATGTTGATCAGAGCAAGTATTCCTCCAACATTATTTACATACACAGTTATACAGTATTGAATTCAGAGTGGTCTTACCCAAGTGGGAAACCAACAAGACTTTTATCTAGAAGACCTACAGTCAAACCTCATCTTCTACCATTATATTCCTGAAGAAGACACTTAACTCTGTGTTTGTCCAGACAAACTGAACACCACTTTAGCAAATGTATTTCACGGTGGATAGCAGAGATTAGCAAAAATGTTACATGTAATTGTAATATACATACTTGCTTTGCTTTATTTTCTTCTCGCTCGAGTTTATTTGAGCCATGATGATGATGGTGGACCAACTAAGGAACCATGAGAGACAGCAGTCAAGCAACACAACACAATTATTATAATGAGAAAAACAAAATGATTCCGCTAAGTCTAAACAAGCTAAAGACTTGTTGTACTCTTTACAATTATGACACAAGATTTGATATGCACACCAAGGATAAACAGGAGACTGCTAATGAAAAACATATTGACTTTTTCCCTGGACTAATATCAAAGCTAAGTGTAAAAAATGTTAATTTAGTCAATTATATGGTGAAATGTAGGAATTGCATTTGAGTGGAAACCAAAGCAAGCCCAAGAACAATCATTCAATTGTGCCAAAAGTCCACATCATTTACATGTGACCAGAGATCAGATTAGAATGTTTTGGAATGTCTTCAAAAACAACAATCTCAGTTTGTTATAAATTTTAAGAATGGACTGATGTTTCTCTGTTGTTTAATTTGCTGAAAAGAAAATAACACTGTCATATGAAATATGGCTAGATGACAAAATCTCAAAGCTCAAACATTATACATTATATCTTGTTTGAAAAAGCTCTGTCACAGAACTTGATATATTTTTGTTTGCTTTTGTATTTAGCCTCCACAGACGTCCAGTTAAGTATATACATTTTGCAGTTTTTTACAATTATTTTCACACTTGTGTCAGTATCTTGTCCACTTTTTCAAACCTCTTCACACTGTTAACTGTACAGTCACACACCTGAACACATCAGTTAACTTTATGTCCAAAATGCACTAAAACCACCAAAACACTTCACACTTCATGCATAAGTGACTCCTGCTGCCAAAACTATAGCACACACTCTCTCTCTCAGTATAGTACTGTCACACAAAATGCAATGCACGAAAAAACAACTTGAAGCACTGCAAAATGCAAATATGCTGTGTATCCTATATTTCATACAGTATTACACTGAAAAATAAAAGAACAAACATTACACACCTTACAGTAACTAGTTTTGATAACTAATACGTATGACATTCTGCTGTGTGTAATATACTGTAAAAGAAAAACACACTAGTCAGTGGAAATACCTTTAGCCCAAATAGCAAACTCACTGTTTACAGTCATTTACACACACACATGCAGTCTTGTATTACTAGCTTTGTGAGGTCTTTCCATAGACTCCCATAATGACTAAAGTACATAATTTTACACTTACACCTAATCCTAACCCTAACCTTAACCTCAGTAACCAAAAGCACATCTTTTACCTCTTTTAGTTTCTCAAATAAAACAAGCGCATTTTCTATAAAGTCATTTTTCCTCATGGGGACCTCTCAAATGTCCCCACAAAGCCCAAAAAAAGTGATAAAAGTGATTTCAGGGGGCAAAAAGGTCCCCACAATGTGATAAATACATGAACACACACACACACACTCACACAGAGATTAATATTATGACCAGCTGCCTAATATTGAGCACAACAAACTCCTTTAGCAGACTGAGCTCCAGCAGCTCGTCTAGTGTTCATCAGTGCTTCTAAAGTCAGCTTACTGCCTCATCAATCCCTTCTTCTGCATTTGGTACTAAACTTTCATTAACGTCACGTTTTCTCTTGCCATACAGCGAGGAAAATCTCTTGTGCAAATATGAAATATACTGTAAACATCACCACTTATGTACACGTGGCAACATGACTGGAAATAAACTCAAGCTTTCAGCTAAAATCAAATGGACAGACAGTAACTCATGCTATCACAGTAGTTTCATGTGTTGAAATGCATCAGAGCTCGTGATTTCCTTTTTAATAGCTTTTACAGTTTTTACCAATTGCTAAAGCACAATTTTGACAACAAGGCTCATTTTTGCAAACCATTTAGCACAATTCACAAAACACCTCACCCAAAGGGCAAAACACCTCACATATCCTGCAAAATGAAGCTCTGCAGTCAAAACTATATAAACACTTATCAAAACCAAACTTTTGCCCCAAATAGTAAACATTACTTTCCCATGCCTCCAACCAACCAAACACCGCTATGTAAAATCCAAAACAATTTTATCTCTTTAGGGACTGTCAGGACCGCAAATGCTGAGAATTGGACACAGAAACATATGTGCAGAAATAAATTGGGTTCAAACTAATCATTTATTTAGCTACAATTTGCAACAGAAAAACAAACATAAAACCCATATTACTGTACAATTCAACAAATTCTAAACCTTCGGAAAACAGAATGGGAAACATGTGCAAGTGAAAAAAACAAATGAACAACGAAACAAAATTATGCAGCGTCATGTCGTCTCAGTGGATCTGGCCAGAGCACCTCATCCACTTCACATGCGATATCTTCCCTTGCTAGACAGCGAGGAAAGAAGCGTCGGGAGTGTCTTATCCGTCCCTGCATAGCTCCTATGTCAATTTCCTCACATGCCTCCTCCATTGCTTGTAGAAGCCCCTCACGCACATGGGGTTGATGATCATAGACCTTCCAGCGCCATGCTAAAAAGAACTCTTCTATGGCGTTCAGAAATGGAGAATAAGGGGGAAGGTAAACCACTGTGAAATGTGGGTTGTCGGCAAACCAATTTTGCACTATGGCTGCATGATGAAAATTCAAGGCAAGGCAAGGCAAATTTATTTATATAGCACATTTCATACACCGAGGTAATTCAAAGTGCTTTACATAAAAGGAAGTAGAATAATCATAAAAACAATAATAAAAACAATAATCATAAAAACAATAATCATAAAAACAATGCAAAATGATTTAAAAATGATTTAAAAATTGATTTAAAATAAGTTCAAGACAGTTAAAAACAGAATGCAATCAGTTCGGACGAAGCACAGTGCTCATTCAGTAAATGCACAGCTAAACAGATGAGTTTTGAGTCTAGATTTAAATGTAGCTAATGTTTTAGAACATTTGATCTCTTCTGGAAGCTGATTCCAACTGCGGGCAGCATAATAGCTAAAAGCGGATTCCCCTTGTTTTGTGTGAACCCTTGGTATTTCTAACTGACTCGATCCTAATGATCTGAGCGGTCTGTTAGGTTTATATTCAGTGAGCATGTCTGCAATGTATTTAGGTCCTAGGCCATTGAGTGATTTATATGTCAGTAAAAGTACTTTAAAATCAATTCTAAATGTAACTGGAAGCCAGTGTAGGGACCTGAGGACTGGTGTGATATGCTCAGATTTTCTGGTTCTAGTCAGAATCCTGGCAGCAGCGTTCTGGACGAGCTGCAGCTGTCTAATGGTTTTCTTGGGAAGGCCAGTGAGGAGACCATTACAATAATCCACCCTGCTTGTGATAAAGGCATGAACAAGTTTCTCCAAGTCTTGGCTGGAAACAAAACATCTAATTCTTGCAATGTTTTTAAGATGATAGTATGCTGATTTAGTTACTGCTTTGACATGACTACTGAAACTAAGGTCTGACTCCATAATCACACCAAGATTCCTGACTTGGTTTTTAGTTGTTTGACCCCTAGCATCAAGGTACGCATTCACCTTAAGAACTCACATTGTCCCACACTACAACATATCTGTGCTGCTGCCCTTCATCGTCCATGTGGTTTGCCTGTTGTAAGATGTCTCGCAATCTGTCCGGAAATGTCAGGATCAACCCTGTGTTGTACGGACCAAGAATGGCATGGTGATGGAGAACTCCATGTCCTGTGATGGCAGCACACATTGTAATGTTTCCCCCACGTACGCCAGGAACATTCACAGTAGCCCTGTGACCAATTATGTTTCTTCCCCTTCTTCTGGTTCTGGTAAGGTTGAAGCCAGCCTCATCAATAAAAGTAAACTCATGTTCCCTCATTTGAACATTTCCAGCACTGTCTAAAAACAAAAAAGATTACGTAAGCAGTGGTTTAGGTTTGTGTATAGTACTGGAGAAATGCAGTATTATATGTAGCGTCCTGCAGTCTAATAGTTCTAACCTGCACATAATTATGCCTCAGTTCTTTGACTCTTTCGGAGTTCCTCTCAAAAGGCACCCGGTACATCTGTTTCATTCGTACTTGGTGCCGCTGGAGAACACAAGCGAGGATAGACAAAGCAACTTGCCTAATGTTGCCGAAAACTGTGTCGTCCCTCACGATGTGGCTTTGAATTTCCCTAAGTCTTATGGCATTATTCGCCAAAACCATGTTTATGATCTCTACCACCTGTGCCTCTGTGAACATCCGACCTCTTCCACCACGTCGTACTTGTCTCTCAGTCCTTGGAGAAGACAACAATGTATATATTGGTATGTAGCCTCTCTTGTTTCTAATGAAGACTGTGCAGTAGTATTGTGCAAGTAAAGAACACACATGAATACTGTAAATATAGAATGCATGTTTCATTTTTACTATAGTATAGTATTAACCTACTGTATATACAGTATACATAGATACTTTGTTTATTTATTACTGTGTATATACAGAGTAGGTGTTACAGTATTTTGGTTACATATCCGTTCTCAAGCCTAAATGTCTGGATGACAGAGGCAACAGTAAATCGACTCAAGTTGGGTTGGACCCTCTGTCCAGCCTCTCTCATCGTCAATCCATGCTTTATAACGTGGTCGACTAATGTTGCCCGAATTTCATTGGAAAGTGCTTATCTTCTTTGCCTTTGTCCTCTTTCACCTCTCTGCGTACCCCTACCTCTATCTCTTCCTCTTCTTCTTCTTCCTCCACCTCTTACGCGTCCTCTTCCTCCGGCTTCCATCGTTCTTTAGTGTTGGTAAATCGGTGGAGTTTTATAGTTCTCACATTCTGATTGCTGAGTTAACTAATACGCAGTCAGGTGCTTGACCAGGTGACGTTTGTGTTAGTCTCATGGGTACATGGGTGTGGTTTTCTGAATAGGTGTGTTAGGAAATGGCTAAAAGTGTCTTGGTGTCAGATTCCGGTGTTTTCTGTAGGAAAGTGTGTGCACTCTAATGCAAAACATGTCAAGTTAATTGCTTATTGTGTTCAAAGGTGTGATTTGTGTTTCGAGTATTGCAAATGTGAGGAGAGATTTTGCTCTCTGAGTGTCAGTGTTTGCAGTTGAGCTTTACATTAGATTTTAGTGTGTTAGCAATTGGAAAAAACTGTAAACTGAATGTTAGCTGTTTTAAAAAAGAGGGTCTAAATTCTCGCAAAAATGGTTGTAAATGTGCAGTTTTGCTGCTGAAGAGCATTGGCTGAGAGAGGTATTCACGTATTTTGGAGGATGTTGTCACTGAATGCATTTCGTGTTAAAGCAATGTGAAAGTGTCCTCAGTTTAGCTCAGTTTAGTCTATGGATTTGGTGTTGTGTTTTGAAAAAGTGATCAAGGAATTGACACGTGTAAAAATGATTGTAAAAAACTGTAAGTGGGATAAAGACAGAGTAGTGGCCAGAATTTGTGTTTAAAGGTGCAATGTATAGTTTTATATGTATTTTATTCATGTACTGAGCAGGACTGCACAATTCTCAATAGGGACAGTTACAACCTAAAGCTTTTAATATGACAAATTTATATTTAAGCAAAAAAATACATAAAAGCAGGGTGTAGGAGGGTATGAGCTCAGGCCAAAAAAGGTAACAAATATTTATTCATTTTTTAAGTTACAAACAGCAGCACACCTTTTATTTACTGACATTTTTATTTATTTATTTATTTATTTATTTATTTATTTATTTCAACACCTATATAGTCAGTCTAACACATCAAGAATCAACAGATAAATAATCAACAGAGGTCAGAGATGATCCACTGAGATGGTGTTTTTTGCATTCACTCTTTTTGCATTCATCACAAAGTCTTTAAAAATTAACATTCAACGGCTTGCTTTGGCATAGAATAAGCATCAATGTTTTATTGAGCTATAGCTTATAGCTTTTGTTGTCAATATGAACACATTAATTAGGAATACTCTTATAACAGTTTTAAGGATAAAGCGAGTAGTTTAGTCTTTATTTAAATCAAAAACACTAAGTCTTGTTAAATCCTTCTATTTTTGTCATAGAGACACCGTTCATTGGTTAAAATATGCGTTTCTTGACAATATCTCAACTGCAATCCTCGTGTTTTCCACCTAAAAATCTTAGTTTTGGCGATAATGAGTTGGCATGATTACGGTAGTCCCTTTTCCCGTGTGGGTGCGTATTGACATTGGTTTAAAAACTTTTTACAAAACTTTTATTCCTTTCCAAGGCTTTAGCACACATCAATCACACAACCTCTTCAGGAAATGTCTAGTGTACATAAGTTATTTTGGTTACTCTCCAGACGTCAAAATGAGATGTACATTTCATTTTTAACTCTAAATACTTTGCTGTGTAGCCTACTCTACTGACTCGTCACCCCGGAAAATTACTGAAAAATACTCAAGTTTGCCTTTGTTCTCAGGGTGAAGGATGTTTGTCAGTTTGGTCAGCAAACTATGTAGAAAGTTTCCACAACTTTCTACACTCTTTTATGCGTAATCACATTCCTTGTCACATAACACTCTATGCATTTTGCTGTACTCATGTTTTTCCCTCACATGATTTTTGTCATACTTTTCAGCACTTTTTATTTTAAATATCAGCTTGAACCATTACCATTTTAACAAGTTATGTGAGATTGAAGAGTTATACAGTAGCATTGTATCCACAGGCCAATTTAATAAATTTAAAAAACTAAATCTATGGAATAGTGATAATTAATTTATTACAATGTATATTTTAGCTAGTGCTTCTACTTTTGTCAGTCATCGCCCTCTTTTACACCTCTACGACTTCATGATGGGGCGGCACGGTGGCACAGTGGTTAGCGCTGCCGCCTCACAGCACGAAGGTCCTGGGTTCAAACCGTATGGCCTTTCTGTGTGGAGTTTGCATGCTCTCCCCGTGTTCCCCTGGGCTTCCTCCGGGTGCTCCGGTTTCTACCCACGGTCCAAAGGCATGCAATATAGGTTAATTGGTGACTCTAAATTGGCCGCCGTAAGGTGTGATTGTGTGTGTGTGTGTGTGCCCTGCGGTGTGTTGGCGCCTACCCAGGGTTGTTCCCTGCCTGCGCCCGCAGATTCCTGGGATAGGCTCCGGTTCCCCCGCGACCCCAGATTAAGCGGTTCAGATAATGACTGACTGACTGACGACTTCATGTTATTCATCAGTGATGCTGTTCCTGGTAATATAATAATCGAAATAACCGACATGTTTACATAGATCTGTGTGGCACCAGGAGATTCAGGGCCAACTACAACCATCGGCGATGCTTTTCACTCCAGTAACTGTCATTTTCACCTGCTAAAATCCAGACAAGCATTTCAGAAGCATTATAACCAAAATAGAAAGACTCAGAGAGCTTCCATCCTTAGGCTAAAAGCTTAGACGTACCACCACAACTTTGATATTTTTAAAATCACAAGACTAAACCTTATCTGGGTCTCTCAAGGCCTAAGGACACGATGCAGTTTCCACATAGAATTGTACATTTCAATATAAATTGTATAGAATTGTGAAATTGGGATAAATTCTATTTTGTTTACTATTTAAAGGTATGATTTTCTTTCATTTTAATTCATCTGTTTGCTTAACTTTTTTAATAATAACTTGTACAGACTTTAGGTTAACCACTATGTATGTGCCAAATAAACAATCTTGAGTCTTGACATTTGAAATGATCTGCAAGTCAAATAATTCAATAACATGAGGTTAATTTGTACATGGGAACAGATGGAATGTGTCAGCTGTATTTATCTAGGTAAGAGGTTGGTGAACTGAAATACATGGTGTGTGCATTTTTCAGATCTGACACAAATTGGAATGCGTTGAAGCATACTTAAACTTTATATTAAATGACTGTGACCAAATGAGTCTGACCAATGAACGAACAATCGCTGGACCAAGTAATTGGAGCATGTTTTTAGATTCTTATGCTCTTTTTAAATTACAGACTCTATAGGTGGCCCTTAATACTCAAATAATGTCTAATAATTCCTATTAGAGATTATGGGGATGAATATGCCCAAATGAATATAGTTGGTTAAAATGTATACTCTTTTTTGGTGTTTTTCATTTTCTCCTTCCTACTTGTTCTTCAGAGTGTAGGACAACATACTGTACATCTTAAGGAAGGTATGATGTTGTTTTGCTGAAATGATATTGATCAGGCAGTTCTGATCCTTCAAGATCTAAGAAGTGCCAGCTTAAGGCTTTTGTGAAGTGGTTTTTTCCCTTTTGGATCTTCCGCATACCTTTAGCTGATTAGCCAAAATTTCTTTCACAAACATTCCAACATTGCTTATTACACTTTAGATTATCCTTTAGGAAAATAAATAGAGGACTGCGAGGAGAATGGGCGCTGTTTGGGAAAGGGCTGTTTGCACATTTCAGCATTGTTTGGCTGACTCAACCATGCCGGCGCTCAGGGAGGAGCTGCTCTCCAAGGGCAGGGTTTTCTATGGGTTGGGAAAGGACAAGAGGGACACATTTTCCAACCCTGGGACCAGATCACCTTTCAAGTCCCGGCTAACGTTGCCATGCAGTGTCAGGAGCTCTTGGTGCAGTGGCTGAGTTGGGGCATGATCCTGGCTGCACTGATCCATTTTTTCGGGTTTCTCAAGTCCCACGCTGCCTACGGACGCTACGTGGGCACCTCCAGGGTTGTGCCAGCGAGAGTGGCCTGGTTCGTACAAGAGCTGCCATCTCTTCTGGTGCCCTTGCTCCTCTTGCTGACCTCTGGCTACTCACAGCAAATGGGAAAATGGCTTCTGCTCTCAACTTTCTGCCTGCATTACTTCCAAAGGTAAGATTAGCGCCGCAGTGGAGGAATGAAACCGACGTGATGCGAGCCGCCTTAAGCTGCACCACACTGAACTGCACTACAGCTTATCGATAAAGGAATGCACAGTAATGTCTTTGTTTAAATATTACTTTGAAAAAGGTGACAGCTATCTCAGTGTGACTGATTGCAGATCAGTGATTAAACAGTAAATTTCAATAAATTTGAACAAATCTTATGTATGACTCAAATCTTTTTTCATCTATGCAATTAACTGTAAGTGCACTTAGTAATTAACAACAGCATACTCTGGCCCACAGCCAGAAAACACAACAGAATAAAAGCCATTTTTAACGTACAAAATCAGTAAGAAGAGCAATTTTTA
Source organism: Distichodus sexfasciatus (assembly GCA_032718565.1). Lineage (NCBI taxonomy): Eukaryota > Metazoa > Chordata > Actinopteri > Characiformes > Distichodontidae > Distichodus > Distichodus sexfasciatus. The sequence continues at coordinate 684,953 of JAVGVS010000165.1, read as the reverse complement.
AATAAAATTTAACATTCTTTCTAACTCAGGTCAGCAATACCGGTTTGGGTTAAACTTGGGTACATTCTATGGTACCTGTAACCTGAAACTTACTGCAACCTTCTGCACAAATTACTGTAGCAAGGTCTGAGTCAACAGAACAGCAAAAGTCTTTATATTAAGTGCACAGTGGTCTGTGTGGCAAAAGCTCCCAAATGTTTGCTAGAAAATGTAGATAAAGGTCTAAGACCAAAAGGCATGGTTACTGGCAGGAAAATGCATGGCTTCAAAACTAGACCTCTGTTCGGTTGCACAAAGCATGCAGAGACATGCATATGTCGCCATCAACTAAAATGTTTGTGTGAAAAGGCGGAATACTGAGATCTCCCTGATATGTTTATTTGAAAGAATTCCTTTGACTCTGATTAAAAGATAACTAACTATATAACTCAAGGGTTATCACATGTATGTGCCACCCTGACATTTCAGGACATGCATATATTCTTTGCTGACCAGAGGACGACCTTATCCGTTTTCCATCATGATGTCAGGAGCTGTCTTCTGCACGGTCAACGGGTTCCTTCAAGCTCACTACCTGCTGCACTGTGCCACTTTTCCACAGACACAGCTCTTGGGAGGCCGTGCATTGACAGGTGAAATTCCCGCCCTCTTTCAACACACTTAAAACCTAAACTAATGCACTATATGTATAATGTACTGTATATTTAGCTATATGTTATACCTAACTAACTATATACAAGACTAATATAATGTGTGCTTTTCAGGTTTGCTTATATTTTTTACAGGAATGGCTATCAATATCCACAGTGACCACATTCTACGCAACCTGAGAAAACCTGGAGAAATCTCTTACAAGATCCCACGAGGTATAAACTATAACCATATAGTCACTTTTTAAAATGCAAAAGTAAATAAGATACATTAAATGCAAACTTTTTATATTTGAAACGGAGCACATGTTATTGGAAAAGTATTATAACATGATATTCTTTGTGAAAATCAACTTAGTCATCATTGTAGTTTTTAGAAAACGATTGTTTTTCATTTTTTCCCCTTCCAATTAAGTAGTGTCTTGAAATAGAGAAATTGTTCTTTTATTCCTTTAGTAAATGCTGACTTTGTTCCTCTAATGAGCTTTTATGACTTCTGGCCATTTGATCTAAATAAACCCCAAAGTGATGCTGGCTTCCACTGATTCTGTTCCAATCCAAACCGTTTGTGCTTTTCAGTGAGCACTGAAACTACCATTCGATCCAAATAAGTAACTTGCACTTAGTCTCAGTCTTTGCTAAATAAAACTCACCAAAACCTCCTCCAATTCTCCTCCGAATTTAATGAAGTGATGAAAGAAACTGAATGTTGCTTTGTTGCTGGTGTCCACTTCTGACATTAGCCTTTCTAGTTTTGAAGGTGAAAAGCATTTTCATAAAATGTATTGGTATAATGTGTAATTTAGTTGTTCTATATCAATACTTGAAGACGGTTGAGCGTATTGATACTGTTCTGTGAAGGTAATGTGTGCCATTATTTTCTGGGTGAATAAGATGTGACTTTTTGTTTCCTCAGGCGGCTTGTTTGAATATGTAGCTGGTGCTAATTTCTTTGGAGAAATAATAGAATGGTCAGGCTATGCCATTGCCACTTGGTCCTTACCTACGTTCGCCTTTGCCTTCTTCACCACATGTTTCATTGGTCCAAGAGCCTACCATCATCACAGGTACAGTCAGAGGCAGATAAAGTTGTACATGGGCCCCTAGGCTACATTTTCTCCTAGGCCCACCCCCCGGGCTTATTTTATTAAATTGATATTTTTACTGGCCAGCTGTGCCTGGGTACAGTGTGTCAGTGGGCCAGGTTTGTCAAATTAGCTTAGACTTTATCACAGAAAAGAAAAGAAGCAATGTTTCCCCCAGTGCTGAGAAGATGCGATCTGAAATGAGTGATGCTACCAACGATACTAACTGGGTCAATATCACTATAAAGTGCCTTTAAAACAAGAAAAGAGTGAGAATTCCCTTTTCACTTCATATTCATTTCATTAAGTTACGCTTAGGTTGTTAGAAATGCATAATGGTCAAGCTTTTTACATTTTTGTTGCATACTGATAATTGAATATACTTTTTCAGAAAGGTCTTTTGTCCCTTTCTCAGGGATATGTTAAGTCTTTTAAAGAAAATACACAAAGGTTATTATATATTTAGGAAATATTTTGTTAAACTCGAAATTGACAGGGTGGACAATGACATTAAAGTACTGATTCAACTACAGAACTACACATTAGAAAGAGGGACAATCGTGACAGGGTGGACAATGACACAACAGGACGGACAGTACTGATTAAACTACAGAACTACAAATTATGACTGGGTGGACAATAACAGGGTGGACATTTCTAGCTAAAATGACCAGTTAATGAGCCATAGATGGATCATCAGCTAGCAAAGTTAGCACTGTTGAAGGTGATGTCGAATTATTTATGAAAATACTTGACATTTCTGAAGAAAACTAATATTTGTTTATATTTCCATATGACAGGGTGGACATGTTAAGCTTGACCATATCCAACTACAGACGTAATATCAAGAAAATGAGGAAATTAAGGTGTAGATGCTTAGTGATATGGTAGCACTTGTGTCAAAGGTAGAACGCTGGCGATGATATTGATGACATTGGCTGGTGTATTAAAGGGCCAGTGACGGCATCATAACAGGGTGGACAATGATTTCAGGAATACGTATTAAATACTTAATCATTTTATGAAAATGTGTTTAAAATGACCAAAATTACCTTTTATTAAACAGCTTGTGGAGAACAATAAGACATTTGAAAAACAATTATTCAGTCACTTATTGCACTCATAGATGATCACAGAGACACGTCAAAGTCGCCTACACACAATTAAAGAAAATGGTATAAAATTAAGAAAACCCACTTCAAGATGCTAATCATTGTATAGATATGTGTGTGAGCGGCCCCAATAGACATTAAGCGGTTCAGATAATGACTGACTGATTGATTGCACATTTATTATAAAAGCTTGACATTTCATTATTTTCCGTTATATTCAAGATGAGTGTCTGATTTGGATCGGGACCTTTATAAAAGCACTTTATAGTGATACTGACCCAGCTACTTTTTTTTTTTCCCAGCAGCTCATCAACAGCAAAAAGCCCGGGTAGCTAAAATAATTGTACAGTTGTTTAGCTTATTTATACCATTAACATGCATGCATCTGGAAATTAAACAATCATTTTGGTAGTTTACTATAGTCTGTAGTCTACTATAACACCGTTTATATACTGTTTACAAATTGGAAAAAAAAAAAAATCCTCGGCTGCTCTTTGAATTTTCATCCGGTCATGCCCAGGGTGTCCTAAAGGCTGGAAACGCCCCTGGACAGAAGCATAAATTTGTGAGCGTTTTTATCAACAATGTTTGACTCTAAAAGGCGAAATGGACAGAACTTACACATCTGAGTGTAACCTATGACAGCCGAAGTTCTAAACACTCTCCACCTCCAAAACATCATTGAAACCATATTGTAATTTAATATAACAGGGTGAAAAATTACATATTATTTTTCCCATCATGTTTCACATGTTAAGATTCATTGCTTTAACAGTCTGCTACAACACTGGTGATATGGTCGTCATACTCTTAACATAATTTATTTGGACATAACTTTTAGATGTGGGTCGACCCTACAACTGAGAGAATGTATTATTGGCCATTTTTTGCAGATAGATTACACCTAATATCACTTTTACCCCCATGATTGTCAATAAGGTCAAGGCAGTGACTTTAATTTCTCTCTGTGAAGTTTTATAGCAGAGCGTTTTCTGTCAAGGAAACATGACTTAATTACTTTTAATTACTCCTTATGGTAGTAGTTTTCCCTTTATATGGTGGTGCGGTATTGTTAAGAGAGTGCTAGGACTCGCAGGTTAGGCAGGGCAATAATCCCTAGTCCAAAAATAAATGCAGAAAGAAAATTAAATTCCTGGTGTGACCCAGTCAAAGTAATTTTCCCCGGAGAGATGCCGTGGCAAGGAGTTCGTTCGTGCCCGGGCATTTACTAATGTGACCAGCTTAAAGGAGGGCTTACATCAAAAACATCCTGTACAGCAATTTAAGACAGATATCAAATTATAGGAAGTGTTTATGTGTGATTGTTGGCTGTTAAACATGCTGCAACTCAGCACTGAACTGCTGCAAATGCTTTTTTTTCGCCCCACATTGGTGAGGGAGAGTTGAATAACTTTGTCCCTCACATAAAAAGGGTGCATAGTATTTCCAGTTGATTCATATAATAACAATAAAGGTATCAGGATCTAAAACTATGATTTTTATGTCACAGGTTCTACATCGAGAGATTCAAAGACTACCCGCGATCACAAAAATGTTTAATTCCCTTCGTCTTTTGAGTGGTCCTCCTGGGAGGACCTGACAATGTGGGAACTCCAACTATGCACCGCATAGGATCATAAAAAGAGTTCAGATCCACTGTATATCTATGCATGTCTCAAGGTTACACAATGTTATAAAAACGGCTGCTTGAAGTCAATAAAACCCTTATGTTTAAACTGTAAGACAACCAACAATGAACTGGTTCCTATAGCAAGCTGGGTTATTTTACGTTCCTATATTTAAATAAAGAGACTAAATTTTGGAAATGGTTGTGTAAACTCTATTGTTTATGAAGCGACAGATCTATAGTTTTTCATTATGCATTCACTAGCACTGAACATTTCCAACAATCCAAAACAAGAGTTGGTGACAAAGACACTTTCCACTACATTAGCAGAGACAAAGAAGAGTGATTAAATATTTCTGGAATAGACTGTCGCAAACTGTGCATTTATTTTTGGTCTGATATAAATACAGGGCCCACAATTACTTTCTGGGGTTTACACAGTTGATGTGAAACAGATGCAGCAGGTAGTTTTTAAAAATACTTTCTGGACTGATATCATTGAGTAGTAATAAACCGACAGATAAATAAATAAATAAATAAATAAATAAATAAATAAATAGCAAAAAGTTTACAAGTTTGGCCCCATCACACAGTTTGAAAACTGAACCACAACACACAAAGACGGTGACATTTTTAAAATTAAATAATGCATGCTGTAAATACAGAAGACAAATATTTTAAAAAATGTTTGAATGCAGTGAGAAAATTTGGTCTGGTCAACCAGTTCACATCAGAATCGTATCGATAATTTGTTTCATGAGTGGGCAAAGGCATATTATTCCTCTTAAATATAGTATTTGTACTTCATCAAGCTTTCAGGCAATTTGAAAAAAGTGGGTTTTAAGAACACAGTACGGTTGACAAATGAGGCCCGATTTCAGGAAAAAGGATTAAGACTTAATTCAAATCCCTGATTACACACGCCACACCTAAGACCAGGCTGGCAGTCTCTACGGCAACATTCAAGGCATTCAGCTTGGCAGCCAGTGAGTCCAAGAGTCCGGGTGGATGGCCGTAGCTCTCCAGAGGAGCTGGACGAAAACTGTGGTACTCCGTATTTAACGAGATGGTCTCTAGCCCTTGACTGTACTTCAGCTGTCCACAGCTGCAAGTATGCTGCGATACGATTTGGGAATCCTCGTCCCCCGTTGAGAGCCAGCGGTGAGCGTGGGTCATGTCCATTACACAGTGCTGACCATCATGTTCTAAAGAGAGAGCCACAGACTTCAGGGCGCTGAGGAACGCATCCACGCAGAGAAGGAACTCTGCACGGGAACAGTTCAGAGCGTCAGCTGCTTCACTGGCCTTTAACTGAGTCTGTTGGGAAAACACACACCAGACAAACTCACTGACCAGTACTGTAAAAAGGTGTTAAATCATTGACCAGACAATGGAATTGTGCTTTGGAATTGTAATAATGGAATCATACACATAAACCACCGTGCTCACCTCGTATCTGATGTAAGCAGATAACAGAGTCTCCGTGCAGCCTCCTCCTAGTAACGCATAAGGTTCCTTAAGGGCCAATCTGAGAACATGCTCTGCCTTTTGACATGTCACCTAAAACACAACAGAAACACACCGGGATATGTTTGATTTTTTCTTTTATTTTTTAACATAAATAAAACCGCTACCATCCACTAACCTTAAGCTCATCCAGCATGGTTTCGTTCCTCTGGCAGAGAACCATAGTATTGATGACTGCTTCCCCAGAAGGAAAGATCTGGAGCATCTTTTTAGATCCAAAGCGGTGAAGCTGGAGTCTTCCCACCTGCCCGTATGCCTGGCGTGGGACTGGAGAGTAAAGAGACGATACCATCAGGGCACCTGAAACACAATGAAGAGAATATTTAGTGAGATTAAGCAAATTTGCTGAAAAAGCAGTAACACACGATAATGTCATTAGGGCAGGTGGCTGCTCTCCTTGATTTGTGCCTTACAGGACTGGGAATGTGCTGTTGTTCTGCATCTCTACACAAATACTCAAATTTAACCGGAGACAAACTGAAAGTGCATAGCAAATCTTTCAAATGGCACATGTAAGACTGGTCCTATTTTATAATTACAGGCTGACAAAAATGCAAAAATAAGATTTATTTACTGTGAAACATTATGGTCCTTGACCATATGACAATTAAATCATTAGGTTTGGGATCTATTTAAAAAGAATTAAATATGGAAAAGAGGTTTGTGCAAGTTTTATTGTAATGCCTTCTAGTGGTTTCACTCACAATAGAGCTTGACATGACAAGGCAACAACTAGTTTTTTACCTGTTAGTTGGGCAACTATCTCTGCCAGCGCAAGCCCAAGCCTTTCCACCACCAGCAGCCCCTGATGCTTCAAGTACTGCTGAAGAACGGGATGGACAACTTTCTGACAAGCAAACACGTCCACACCATCTTTGACCACCTGTTCTCCCATCTTAAGTAGCTGATCCACAAGGAGGGCCTCTGGATTTACTGTGCTGTGGATCTCTAAAACTGCGTCCCCCATCTCAGAGAGGTCACCTGAGAGCGAGATGTTGAACAGGACCACTTTATAGGGACCGGGGCCCAGCTTTTTTAGATCCTCGGACTGCAGCTCGGGAACATCCACAAGCAGCCCCGAGAAAAGTGCAGAACTGCTTACTAACTGGCCTTCCAGAGGCACAGTGAGCGTCCTGCCAAAGCAGACTGTGCCAGATGAATGAGAGGGGACAGACTGCAAGAAAGCCTTCACGATCAGAGAAGAAATGTGTTGAACTTCTGGTGCGGTCAACATGCAAGCTCCCTTGCTGGTCACAACACTGCTGGCTAAAGCCAAAAGAGCGTGAATGCTGTCGAAGTCCACCTGAACTTTACAAGCACAGTCATCTGCACGGAGGTACTCGTTACATTGGTCTAGCAGGTGCTTGTAGACTCGGCTGGCCAAATGCGCGCCGAGATCGACTTTCTTAGCATTCTCAATGAGGCCCAAGCAAAAAATGCCGGCGAACAAACCGCAGTCGCTGAAACGCATCGTATGCTTGAGAATCGCCGTCGTGATCAGTTTAAGCAGCGGCTCGGAGAAGGTCATGGCTTTAAGAAGTACGGAGGAGGTGGACGTCGTGCGAACACTTCCTCCGACGTCGTTGTGAATTTGTTTCAACCTGCCGAAGGGACCGTAGCTGGAGGAAAGGACGTTCCGCAGCAAAGTCAGCTTTTGGCGAGTCTCGTTTTGAGCGAGCGGCTCGTCGGTGCACGGAGATGGCTTCTTCCTGCAAACGCGGGACATCGTGTTACAAGTTTATCTGTTTTCTAAAGAAATAAGAGACTTCCCCAATTTCCGCCAGTCACGTTAGTAGCACATCTTGCACGCAAATCCATTTAGGTGATCATCGCGTAGGACCTAGTATACTTAAATGCACAGAACCCCCGTAATTCCTAAATGCACCGAACGCAGGTATAATCGATTGGATCAGCAAAATAAATGATGCTCATTATAGCACGTTATAGTTTCAACATAGAGCATGCGATTTTAAGGAAAGCCCTCCAATCCCTCGCTTACGTTGCTCGGAATAACGTTTACACGCCTGGCCAATGTTTACACAATCCGTGTCCACGCTGTTTGCAAGGACCTCTAAGTGGCACACTATTCAAATGCCTAGTTAAAAATAGGGCTTCCACAAAAGCATTCAAGACGAGTTGGCTCATAAACAATATCTTAAAATGTACATGTACGTTCTGTATTTTAAAACTCATATATTTATCTTTCTGTACTATCTTATGTCAAAGTACAAGTGACTTTTAATCAGGCAAAGAGATGAGGCGCCTATTAGTATAATCTATGAAAGCAGCAGGCTGTGCAGGGTTAATTTTTTTATTTTTTATTTTTTACATTTTTGAACGGTAACATGTGGTTGTGTCCCATATTGCAGAATTGTCTACTAAATGTGATATAAAATAAACCACGTATTATTTAACCAGCCACTTTTTTTGATTGTTGTGCGTCCCGGGGTCCTTGCGGTCATGTGACAGGTTGTGGAAAACGCGCGAAACGCGTTTGACAGACGAGCCTCATGTCGGCCACTGTGTCTTTATTCACGGTAAAAACCAAAAATAACGCTTCAGTCACTTTATACCAGCTCTGTCTGGCTGACATTGGAAGCCTGAATTATCTAGCTTCATGTTTAAACATGTCATATTCGCTTGTCAAGTCGTTGTCACGCTTCCCATGTTAAAGTGGCCTTTCTTCAGCGTCATGTCCGTTCAGTAATTGCAGCCTTCATGTTTTTCAGGTGATGTTTTACTCGCACAGAATGCAGTCCTCTAAGTTTGTGGTGAAGGTATGTGAAGGTTTCACACCAGTGTGCTACGTGACAAGTCATTGTCCGGTAAATGCACTGCTGGGCAAAAAAAATGAGGCAAAAAGAGTTTTATTACAGTTTCAATATGTATTTTTTTATTTGAACAAATACAAGAGCAACAAGTAGCAAGCATATGTGTAACAGAATATTGTGTACATCTAGTGCATTTTAGTGTGGAATGGCTGATGAGACCAGTGTCTAGTTGTAGGGTCATTAACCTCAATTTAATTAGTGTCCAAATAAGTAACATATTGGCACACATCAAGGCCACATTTAGAGGCGGATCATTTAGGAGCACTGACTAGTTGTGGAAAGCAGTCAAACATTAATCGAACAGAACTGACACAGCACACTGTGAAAAGCGTCCCAAACGACTGCGTTCTAAAGATAAACAAGGAAAAAGCTATTCCCTTCAAATTGTACCCTGGCTACAGACAATGCAAACAATATTGTGAAACACCGTTACTTATTCCACCTGTATCTGTTAAACAAGAAAAGTAATCATTAAACATCTGCTAAATTGTGTTTGCCTCTCCCTTGCTTTTTGCCCAGCAGTGTATGTAACATAGTAGTCTGTGTTTCCAATAAATATTAGAAAACGGTGACGTCCTGGTTAAGAAGCCTTATCAAGATCCGAATCGGATTTATTTGCCATGTGGGTCAGAAAAAAGTACAAGGAATTTGTTTCTCGTTGTTATGTCTCTCTATCCAGACAGCAATACGCAGTGAGCACTTACAAATCTACACTATATAGTAGAATATACAAGGCAATACAATTGAAAATATACAGACAGTATCCAATGCAAAATCTAAAACACAATATACAGTCAGTATGCAGGTTATATAAGGTATTCAGTGAGAGTATAATATACAAAATAAAGAGTTTATGGTGCAGTAGGCGATATTACTGGTCAGCTGATCAGTATTTATAAAGGTGACGGCATGAGGAAAGACTCCGTTCCTATGTCTGACAGTCCTAGTGTGCAGGCGTAATGTGTGCCGGAGGAGAGAAGCTGAAACTGTTTCCAGGGTGTGAGGAGTAAAGCAAATATACAGATTTATATTTGCATGTAAATCAAATACGTTTTTTATAGTACACAAAAAAGACAATCCATAAACCACTTATAATAAACAGGAATAAGTTCCCAAGTGAGGATATTTTAGCCATTTCATGTATCTTAGCCGTACGTTCTTAGAATAAAAAAGGAGCTGTGTTAGAATTATTCGAACGAAAATCCATTTGAAAGCGTTTTACGGCCTTTTCGCCACTAGAGGCAGACATTGCATCAGCCAACGCACTCGTCCATCTCTTGGTGGAACCTTGCTCCGTCTTACAGAGCCGAGCAGACTGAATATTAGTCCTAATGCGCTTCAGATGTTCTTATTAAGGCTTGGGCCTCTTCCTTTTGTTGACGTTTAATCTACTGAAGGATTTGACTCCGAATTCTGGACGTCTGCGTGGATCACTTCACATCCCCTGTTTAAAGCCCAGGGTGTCCCAAAGGCTGTCTACACACATTTTCGCTGTCTCTTGATGTCTCTCGCTGTCTCTCGTCGACATGCATTCCTCCGCGACTCGCTCCTTTCTTTGTGGCGGAACCGCATTCGCTTGCAACAACTGTGTCTTCCCAGTCCCGGCATAATGATACTGTTGTGTTCTTTTATTCCCTGGGAAAGAAACTAACATGCCCAGTACTACAACCACAGAAATTCACAATTCAACGAAGTACAATGAAGGATGCAGGCAACAGCACTAAATAACCCCGGCTTTGCTCTCAGCTTTGTGCTTAAAAATCACGCTAAAAATCTCACGCCGTAATATACATCACCTTCGTCTTAGTAGGTATTGTGTAATCCCTGTTTTCTTTCCTCTTGTGGCAAGTAACTTAGTAATATTTCTAAGAAGGATCCTCCCGAAAAAGTGTTTACACACTCTTTACACTAGAACTTGAACTTCGTCAGAAGGTTGTTTTCCCCCCGCAGATCTACTTCAGAAATGTTGCCGTATGAAGACACGCCACTTCCCTTTTTTAATCTAATAAGATGCTAGAATTTGGGGAGTTTAAAATGGTAGTTTGTGGTGAACCTGATATATGGGCTGTCGGCAGACGCGGACCACACATTTCGAGGCCTCGATTTTCCTAGCTTGAATAAAGGAATGAGCAGTAGGCGCTGCAAGTCATATACAGAGTACGTACAAATGAGGTTTTGCTAATCTCAGCACGCATGGATTTCAAATGCAAAATTCCCAAATCCAACCTTCTGTTTGCTGACCAGCGTCAAAAGAGACATTTTATTACCGTCCTGCGCTTCTCTCGCTTTCTCTCCCTCGTTCTGTCTTCCTCACTGTAAACATGGCCAGCTGGTTAGCATTAGGAGCGCGGCAAAGTGAACGGAAAGCGGGATCTGGTTCTTGTAGATGCTGATAGCGGCGGCAAAAGGGCACGGAGGAGGGATTCGGGCCCTCGGCTCACATAAATGAACCAGTGGAAAACAACGTCCAGGAAAAAAAAAAAGACGTGTTCTGGGATAAAAAGCAGTAGAAGGTAGAGAGAGAATGAGCTCCTCGGTGTAGAAGGAGGCATTGCCATCCTTCTTTTCAAATCAGCTGCTGTACGGCATTGTTTGCGTTTGTTAACGTCACATACACGACGTCACTACACGTTGCCTCCACTCGTGCCGCTCGTGTGTGCGGGTGATGTATATTTCTCGCGCCGAGAGCTGTAGTTCTCTAAAAGGGTCTCAAACAAAATCGAAAATGATCTTCCTCACACGTAATCCTAATCTTGCTGACATGAAAAAGGATTTTTAACCTTCACACACAACGTTCATGACACAATTCATGTTTTTTCTGAATACAAATGTCACGCAGCTGACGCTAAAGCATTTCCCGTCGCAAACTGTGACGTTTGAAAACGTAAAGACGTTTTTTTTCCTCTGTCTAGAGCCAAAAACACATGGGCATATCATCGTTTTCCCAGATACCCGACTATGTGTAAATGGGGCCTGAGACTTGGATGCGGATCATTTGGGACTGTCCTATAATTTTTAGAATTTGGGGACGTGAGACGAGGTGGAGTGGGAGATTTGCGGCAGACAAATCTGCGGCAACTAAGCGCGTCGATGGACATTAAATTCGGCATCAACAGCTGAATAGCGCAGCACAACGAAATCTTCCCTGGCACCTAGCGTTCTTACGAAGCGGTTTGTTTTTAAAACGCGCACAGTTTTCACCGAGATTCTGACATTCATTAATGTCCTGTTACGTGAGATTTGTTCTTGGGTAAGAACGTGGTGCTGCTCTTGTGCAGATTTTATTGCCTGTCTCTTCGTGCAAACCAGTAGTTATGGGGCTCTGTTCAATTCTACAGGACTTAAGAAAATACTGGTAAATGAAAAGCATCGTTTCCAACCCAAAATTCGCTTCGGTCTGCCTCGCCGAGTCTACGCCACAGAGAATTAAGGAGCTTCAGAGGGCAAAAGGAGGTCTTGTCGGCTTGGAAAAACTGCCAAACGTCATTCAGTTGGGACTCTCTTCGCCTGGCTCCCCCTAGCGGAGGAAGGGCCCCGCCGTCTGTGGGAAAGAGGTCGGGTGTCGCGGTCCGATGCCACCATCATGTTTCAATCGCATTTTTCACCTCTTCTCCCAAAGGGAGGCGTCAACGTCGCTGGAGCAATTTCTTCCCAACGCATCCGATTTGCTGGCTTCACGTTGACACGTGGCCCAAATCAGACCCAAAGCCCAGTGACTCCCATCTCCCATAAGGGGTGGGCATGTTTCTCCAGCAGTCCGAGACTGGGAACATTCTTGCCTCGAGATGTAATGGCATATTTCAGATTTCAAAAAGGGAGGAAAAAAACCCCCAAAACAGCACGCAGCCAGCGAGACATGGAAGCGTCGTATGTCTTTTCTGGTCCAACACCAACACTGAGTGCATATGAGCCATGCATCCTGCTGGTTGGTTTTTCTAGTCATGTGATTAATAGTGAAAGCGTTGGAGTTGGGCCCGTTTTTGGCTTTAAACGATCAGAAAAAGAACTTTATTTCCTGAAAATTATACAACTACAAAATTATACTAAAGCTGCAAAATCGATTGGTTTTAATGTTTACTCCTAATTTTTTTTTTGTCCCACTCGAATATTTCTTGAGGTTCTTTTTGGCGCTGCTGAGCCAATTTTCCTTCCCCGTCACCAGGGGGACTCCCATCCCTTGGTCTTCCGAGCGTTTCCCCGCGCATGCCGAAACACAAAGCGGCAATTACGAGCGAGCTATGCTTTCATGTGAAAAACAAAGCTATTTGGCGCAGTCGCTTGGCCCGTCTGTGCCGACGCTGCGCCGTAATCATCTTTGACTCGAGATGAAGTTGGAAGGCCAGAAGCCGACTAAGAGGGGCTGAGACGTTCGACTTCTCCGGCAGAGGGTCGCATAAATCACCGCTTATGGGCAGCGACGGGGCGAGACGGAGGAGGAGAGGGAGGGGGAAAAAAACGGAGCGCGGCCAGAGAGCGGTGCCGAACAATGGGCCTTTCCCTACACGCCCTTCTAATTCACTTCCTCGCGTCATCTTTCCACAGCTGGGCTCCGGACAAGCGCCGATTCCAGGGCCGAGCTTTAGCCACATCAGTTCATCTTGAGGGCTTCCTTAGGCCCAAAGCGAGGCCGAATTTGGGAAGTTAAGCTCAGACCTTGTAAATTGCAAACGGATTACTTCCGCATCTGTCAACGTATAGTCCGGCCGAGCAAACTGCTCTAGCTGTCTCGTGTTTTGAAGAGTATCCTCTCCAGCTCTTTCCATAGACGTTCAGTAGGTAGTATTCAGTCGCTGCCAACCATTCCTTTCGTAAACTTTACCACGTCTTTACCGCTTAAATATGAGGAAATGATATCAAACCGGTGTCTCTTAGTCACAGAAAACGAGACCGTCGTCACATTCGTTCAAAAACGTTCAGGCTGAAACCTTCCAAAAATAACGCCCGGCTTTCCTCGTGTCCGCAGATGGCTTGTCCAATCTGGTTTTAATACGGTAAACGGCAGATTCCGGGACCCGAGGCATTCCACACTGATATTCTGCCACCCGGGGTTAGGCCGACGCTGGTTTTTCGAGGGCTGTTGGCCCGTATCCGCGTCATTGCAGGTGGTCCGTGTGGTCCCGGAGACAGGCCCGCACTTGCGCTCATGCGTTAAACATAATCAGGCCGGCGCATAGGCGAGATGTAACGACCGCCTAAACAGCCGTGACGGCTCTGGCTCTCAGGCGGCCGTCTGACTTATTGCGGCCGACGTGCTTACGCGGCGCTCTAGGAATTCTCGCTCTTCAGGAGTTTAAGACAGTTCTGAGGCCTCGCACCCCAGAAACACTGACGCTGAGCTGCAGAGCCTTCTCCTGAGTGTGTGTGTGTGTGTGCGCACGTTGGTGACCTCTACCTTCTGATTCCGTCACTCTTTTTTAGTGTGGACAGTTTGCTGTACTGGTAGATCTTCACAGTCTACCCGGAGGCGGTCAGGAAAGCAGCGGCGGGTTCTCTCAAGAGCACAAAGAGGTATGGAGTGGCAAAATCGATGTAATTTGTGGCATTTTGGTGTATTTGCTTAATAAAATAATCCAGAAAGCTGAACCGAGGTACCATGGTAAGGTGAACGGTACTCTTTAAACGTTGACCAGATCCTTTTTTGGGGTGTTGGTGGCGTTTATTGACGTTGGCTGTGCGTTCTTCTCTACAGGAGGTCACCGGTCTGATAAAAGACGCTGTAGAACAGAGGGTGAAAGAGTTTCTGGACCGCAGACATGGCCAGTCCAAACAGAAGAAGGACGCGTCGGCGGAGAATCCCATCTTCCTTAAAGGTACAGCGCACCACCACTTTAGCGTAGATACAGAAAGAAAGCGAAAGCGAGTGACGATTTCGCATCGCAGCCAAACGTGAGCCCTGCATTTGATCCATCCCTGGAGGAGCAGTGGGCAGCTGACGTGGGCCGGGGTCGGCACCTCGCTCACGTGTACTTCAGTGGTACCTTTACTGGTCCGAACGCCGATATCCAATATTATTCATGCAGATGCGTGCCGATACCGATGGAGACGAATGAGGAAGGGCAGAGTTGAGCGCGCAAAGACAAGATATTTTGCTCGCCAAAGCCACGCTGCACGCTCCGAGTTTTGCTACAAAAGTAGCACCAACGCAGCGGCGAGCGTGAAAGCAGAGTGGAGCGAGGGCCAAGCATTTCCAGCGTAGTGCACAGCATTTTAAGAGCAAGTCAGCCAAGTGTACCAAGTCAGAAAGGAGCGCGCGTGACACTCCATGTGCACTACCTAGTGCGTAGAGAGCCGTTACGCTACAACCCAAGCTATTTCCTGAGACGCATACTACCACACAGAAAAGTACGATGAGAGCGTGTTACCTTTCCATACTATAATTGGGGCAGTGAGCAGCTCGGAACGCAGCCCGTGTGTGAGCTCACATTCGCCAAGTTGAGTGCGAAAAGACGAGGTTTTGCTCACGAACGTTCCTGAATTTTGCCACAAAGCAACGTCGTACTTTTTAAGCCCGAAAGCGGCGGGACTTTGGACATGCCTGGCAAGAGCGCGACCTTTGCGTCACACGACAAACGCGGCATCAAATATCGGCGGAAAAAACATTGGGCAAATTTAAGCATCGGCCTGATGCCGGTGACTTTAAAAATAGCAGTTATCGGCCGATTCCGATATGACTAGGATGATTAATGATCTGAAGGTTTGGTACGGTGTGGCTAGTCTTCGTAAAAAGGTGGACAGGGAGAGACCAGCCGGTGCCGACTTCTCCCGACGGTGACAAATCCAGAGGCTGGACTCGGTGACGCTTTTATCAGCTGTTAATATCTCGTTATTGGGCCGACTGCTGTTCTGATTACGTAGCACTGCGTTAAGAGCTGGAAGAGTGGGAACAGGTTATAGCTGTCTGTGAAAACCGCAGCTAATGAGCGCATTATTTCTGAAGTGTAGTAACCGTATGATTTACCGTGGTAACTCGGAGGTATTTAGCCCAACCTCGAGCGATTAAAGTTCCTTCTGACGCAGATTTCTCAGGCCTTGAGAGAGCTTCGCCGTCTCCTAACCAGAGTCGAAGTGCAAACAAAGCAGCGCGTGTAAATACTGCAGTATCAACATTTAACAGCCCTAATATCCCGAGGCGTAATGTTTTACTTCCACGGAAAGAAGTTTTGCGTTCAAGCCTAAGGCCAAGGCCATTACTGTGCATTTAAGCCGGAAAATAGTCATAAACATTGCGTGAAAATCTAACCCTAGCTTCACAAGCAACGTGCACGCGTCTCGTTATAATTCATACTGTATTTTTAGGACGGCTGGGATTCCCGATATACATATTAGGACTAAGCTGATGTCAGTTTCTAGATTTTAATGTCCTGTTGTTTAGGACTTTCCCTGACCGGTGAATAAATACAGCACATTCCTGTTATTCAAATGTAATGAAAGATTCATCATGTCTCCTGGGGAGGCCATTTCGAGCAAATACGTTTAAGTAAAAAACACGTTTAAGAAGCACATCAGCGCGTGCCTACATTTATTTACCATGGCGATCGTTGACCGATTTTTTATCTTTAAAAGCATATGTGACTCTGCACGGCAAAACCAGTCGCTTGTCGCAAATTTTCGAAATTGAGTTATTATGTTTTCATGAAAGGGCATAAATCAAGCTTCAAAACGATACCTATATCGAATGAATCGGACGACATATGGCTGAGATATCAACAATCAAAGATGGATTCCGGAGAAATATCTTCACGCTAGTCGACGAGTGGATTTACCGTAAATATTGGAGTAGAGCGGTCAAAACAGAAACTTTTAACATTCTGCTGGAATTGAATTCCTCACCTCAAGAAAGTCACGTTTTTAGGATGGAAAGGGTAAGTTTTTCAGCAAAATTTATTCACAACAGTACAGTATAGACCTTCCACTGTTTCAAAACACTAGAAACCAAAAATCCAAAATTTTACCTCACGCAACATGAATGGTCGGTTTTCTCGGAAGCCTCCGTTGCGACAAGCGACTGGTTTTGCCGTGGAGAGTCACATTTTCGAGATGTGATCGAGTCTCAGCAGTTCTGAAAGCTGGACTCTTTTTGGTGGCCCTGAGCAAGGAACTCAAGGAAATTTGGGACTGTTGCTGGCGGAAACGGTTAACGAGTTCGTCCCCGCGTTCTGAAGGTTGCCGCTTCGGACCCCCAGAACCGGTAAAAGGTATCCCTGAGGGCGCTCATGAGCAAGGTACCGTTCCCAAGCGCCGCCCATTTCAGCTGCCCCAATGCTCCTTCACGGACGGGACCACTCATTCACGGACCGCTTTACTCGATGTTTTCATTGTTTATTCCGAGACGCGAGCTCGACGCGTTATTGTGTGGAACGCCATCGTGTCAAACGAATCTCGTGCGGAACGCCATTGTGTCAAAAATCGGCCAAAATGGGTGAATTAATCAGAAAAACCTCTTTTTTTACTCGGGCCGATACCCAAAGCCCAAGTATCGGCACCGGTATCATAACTGAAAAAGTTGGATCGGAGCGTCCCTAGTTCACAAGGACAAAATACTCACTCACTCACTTTCAACCCACGTTGCTCTAGGGAAGTTGTCCCTGTAATTAAGTGACTCTGGATGAGTGGGTCTGCTAAATGTTCTACATGTAAACGTGAGTAATCTTTGAACACTGTGAAAAGGGATTTTTGTTCATGCGTCTCTCTGCCGGCGACCGTCAACGAATGAGGCCCGAGTCGAGCGCGTAAAGACCAGACGTTTTGCTGCCCGCTTAGAATTTTGGCACGAAAATACGGCCACATTTCTAACGCAGCGCGAGCCCTGCGAGCGTGAAAAACGTAGAGTTGAGTGAGGGCGGAAAAGTCACTTTCCACCCTATGTAGTGTACCAAGTTAAACAGGGTGCGTCTGACACTCCACGTGCACTACCTAGCGCGTAGAGAGCCGTTAAGCTACAACCCCAGCTATTTTCTGAGACGCATACTACCGCATAGAAAAGCACAGTAAGAGCGCCCTACCTAGCATACTATTCAGTGCGGCGGGACGCGGCTCATGCGCGAGCTCACATTCGCTGTTAAACGTTTCCGCTTGTGTGGGCAGAGTGGAGGCTTTTACTCGAGTAACAACAAGAAATTTGGCTCAAGAACGGTTCAACTGCGCGCTCAGAATTTTGGCGCAAAAAAACAACGCGGTACATTTTACTACAAAAGGCGCGGGACGTATAAAATCGCACCTATTCCAATATTATCGTCTTAATTCTAATCCTAAAAGCCCAAGCAAGGCAGTGTTGGATTACCTCAGGCCTCTGGACGTGGCTGTAAAGAATGGACCAACCGAACGGTGACTCAGTAGTTTACGCCTTCACATCGTGAGCTGATTTGAAAGGGGAGCTCGGCTTTCTTTCTGCTCCACTTCAGCTCAGGCTGGGCCTCGGCCCCTTTTTGGCCGGTTTACACGTCATTTTAACATACTTTATTACCGACGCGCTGCCATGTGGACGGTATAATGCAACGCGGCTTTTTTAATCCATCGTCGGCTTTTAAAAAATCCAACGCCGGCTTTTTTTTTCTTTTTTACGGGGGTCGGGAGTTCGTTTGGAGCGTTCCCGCGTAGGCCAAAAAAACATGCCCATGATCAGTCGATCCGAGTTCCTTTACAAAAGGCTGAAAGGGGCCGAGAGAGAAAACACCACCAAACAGCAGTGTTCCGCCCACACTCTTGATTCAGTTGCTGAGGTCTTGTTTAAAGAAGGATGTTCCGATGATAATCTCGCCATTATTTGCATAAACGCTTTAAGTTTGTTTGCAAAAGTCGGCGAAAAGGGCAAAGGGGAGCAGGCGCCGAGAGGGAGAAGTGGGTTCGCCTTCCAAACGAAGGAAGACGAACGTTAGAATCGGTGAAGGAAGTCTGTGCAGACGTGTCTACGTCATTTGAAGGTTCTCTGGGAAACCCAGAACGTCCAGTTTATATGACAACAAGAACACCAATGACTCTCACGCGTACTTCCAGACACCAAACTCCGGCTTTGAATCGCGCTCGCGCACGTTTAAAACGCATGCCGTGCCAGTAATACCGAGCGGGGGGCGGTCAGTCCATCGGAAATCTAACGAAAGCGACGCCGCTCTCACCACCGGGGTCCCTGACATCGCGCGGCCCAGTCCCGCTACTAGGACAGAGTTAAGCTCTGCTGTTTCTCCGGAGCGTGACTCACACCTGCGTCCGGTACTCGGAACGCGACTCGGTCCGGCGCCTTTCCCTCCCAGTCCGAAAATCTTCCCATGCTCCACGTTCACACGCAGGCCCGTGTAAGTCAGAGCCGGGGCTGGGCGCGATTGCAAAACGGCTTTGGGGGGGGGCGGAACGGAACGCATGATACCTGGTTGCTGAATGCCACCAGGGGTGGAGTAAGAAAAACAGAACTAGTCAAGACTCGGCAGCTCCCCTTTCACGCCCTTGGGCGTGTCGTCCGCGCTTCCACAGCTGCTGGGATCGCGACGCGGCGGAGCTGTTTGACTTGGCCCTAAACTCCCGCTCGGAGGCGGCGTGCGTTTCTGCAGCTTCGCCCACTTTGTGTTTACGTTGATCGCCGCTGCTTCGTTCCCCTTTTGTTCGCTTCGCCGGCGGTTCTCACGGGCGGGCGCGTCTAATTCGGACGCCGTCGCCGTTAACCGTCGCCGCTCATTGGCCGCAAAGATATGTTAGAGGAGGAGAAGTGACTTCATGTAGCTGGACATTGCATCTCCATTCTTGCATATAACTGCGAACGTTGAACGGAACGTTTTTGAGTTTATCTACGGTAACCAACGAATCCAAGTGGATTATTACCTTTTGTAGTTGCTGTGATTTTATATGAAATTGCTTTCGATATGGAACAAGTGCAAGCTGTTGTAAATATTAATGTAATATTTAGAGCTGCAGCTATCGATTCCTTTTGTAATTGAGTATTCTATTGATTATTTTCATCGATTAATCAAGTAATTGGATAAATCAATCAATCAGTCAATAAATCAGTAAAAATCAAAATGAACTCTTTGAATTTGGGGTGTTATTTGGGGTCGTTGGTCATAGTTTGACGTGTAAATGCTGAGCCAGTCGAACATCGGCACATTTCTGATGAAAATCGAGCTGCGCTTGTAGAAATGGTTACTTTGTTGTGGCTTTTATGTCGAACAAACGTGCTGAAACTAGACAGAACTACTAGAAACAGTAAGAACAGTGCCTGTTTTATTGGCTTGCAGAATTTTTATTATGCATTCTAGTAAGCATTGGCTTAGGACTTGCCATCCATTAGTATGTAAAATCTTTTTTTAGATATTTGTATACATTTCTTTTTTCCTTCTGATTACTCTCCAACATAAACGTGAACATCATCGAAAATGATGAAACGCAGACGTTTCGGGTGATTTTGAACCAATTTTTTAATTCATCTTGGCCTCTAAAATGAGCCGCTTTTGGCCTTTCCGGGAGAGAACTCCATTTCCCACAGTCCCCAAGAGTTCCGGAATTTACACTGAAAATGCACATCTCGATAAGCGGCTGTATTGTGAGGCGAACGCTGGTCGCTGTGGCTAGTTATCAGCTAGTTTTGTCCGATATAAAGGGGAAGACCTGTCTGCGTTTTAGCGAGGAATGGCGCTCAACATGTTATGTTGTTATCTAAAATGTGCAGGCTATAGCAGCGTGTGGGTGCTTGTCTACGCGTTTTCCGATACTCGCACTCGTTCGCGAGTTCTGTCCGTTTTTTCGTCCGTTTTTTCCCCCCTTAGCCTAACATGGAAACAATCAAATTTCAACACTGTACTGCACGGCCGGCTGGCCTTTTCGCGTCTCTGTAACCGTTAAAACCCATTCTCGTCTTTTTCATCTTTTTTCTACCCCCCCGGTCATTTATTTGGCTCTAACTCGATTGTTCTAACCTTTACGTTTTGGAACCAAACTCTTCAAATATACAGCATACTGTATAACATAAGAGTCTAGGACGTCTTTCCGCGGTGGTCTTTTCCTGACCGGAAGAGCCGTCGGTGTTTTGTTTTGTGCCGATAAGCCACCGGCCACTGACTCGTGTTTTTTTGGGGGGTAGCTGCTCGACAGCAATGCGACTGTGAGTGGGTCTGGCTTTTCGAGCACTCACCCCCCTCCCCCCCACGCTCCCCCCACCCTTTAAGTAAGTAGCACTTAAAGGGTTGTAAAAGTGCTGACTCACTACGCAAGGCTGGCCCCCACGGAGACGAGAAGATTACAGAGCAGTCAGGCTCATAAAAAATTTCTCCCCTGTATGCGTATCTGCCTTTCTCACGGCACGTCAAGATAGGGCCGTCCCACACTGCTCTCGCTCTCTCTCTCTCTCTCTCACTCTCTCTCTCACTCCCTCTCTCCCTTTTAATGACTTGCGACTGCCTCTGTGCTTTTCCAGGCCTTTTTCACTAAGCCTGGTCTTCCTGTTCTCAGTAGTAAACTACACCAAGAGAACGTCCTGAAATATTGGTGCTAGAGCTGGCCGATACGAACTCAAATCGACTCAAATCACGATTAATCTGACCGTTGCATCCCGGTTGCAGTTGGTGGCGTAACGGTAGGGTTTTCGCCCCGCCCCGGTCAGAAGGTCGCAGGTTCCAATCCAGGGCCGGTAAAGTTACCACTGAGGTACTCACGAGCAAGGGACCGTCCCCAAGCACTGCTCCCCGGGCGCTTGTTAGCTGCCCGCTGCTCCTTCACGGATGGGTTAAATGCAGAGGTCAGAGGTGGTGTGTTCACGATGACAAATAATCGCTTCACTTTCATAGTTCACTGACATGGTTTGTACCGTTTCTCTAATTGATTCTCTTTGTGATTTTGAAATCGATTCGGAATGTCGTTTTGGATTAACGTTCGATTTATTGCCCAGCCCTAATCGCCGTTGCTGAAATGGAAGCGCGGCGTCCGTCACTAGGTTGTCCGTCTTATGAGGACGAAAGTACATCACCGCATGTAACGTCGCCCGCAAAATATCACTTTCAGTTCCTCTCGTTTCACCGCCGAGCTAACGCAAGTGACAAAGTACTTCAGCGCTGTGGGTGTGTGTGTGTGTCTGAGCTGTTAAGGGATCTCGCCCCTTTGGGCTAGGGTAAATGTCTAGGGTTACTTTAGTAAGTCTGACGCACAGACACGGTTTTTCTCTCTCTCCTCAACTCTCAGCTTCTCAAATTTTCCACTCGCTTATGCTGCACTTGCACGTGTAAGTTCCGTCCGTTTCACCTTTCACAGTCAAATTTGGATAAATACAGACACGGCGTCTTGCTTCCATCTCGGCGGCCAAAGCTGCCTCCGTCCTCCGACTCCGCTGCGCAGCTGCCGTGAACAAAGGCTCTGTGATTTGCTCAGTAAGTGTCACCAGCCAGTCCCCCTAACATTGCAAATTGGACTTTTCTGGCCCTTCCATATCTGGTGGATCATGCTTGGGACGTGGAGAGATTTATTAAAGCCGGGGCTGAAAGGCGCACAGCAGTGTGGGAGAGTCGCAACTGATACGTGATATTCAGCTGTCGGCGTAGGCGGGAGACAAGATGCCGTACGCCTACGGCCGTAAACGCGAAAGGGGAGGACCGCGTGGTGTAATGAAGGCTTATTCCACTAAGCCTGGACCTTTGTGTTCCGAGAGTCAGGTCGTATGCAGCACTTGGGTTTGGGTTTCCACAGATCACGGCCTGTGGCTGTGGGTTTAAGGTAACGCTTTGTCGCGGAAGCTTTCACATTTGCGAATTTCTGTCTTTGGTAAGATATGGAACTCTCATACAGTCGGCCTTTGTTTATCGTGGTTAATCAGTTCCAGACTCTACTGCGATAAGTGAATTTCCACGAAGTAGGATTTTTTATTTATAAATCGAATATATTCGTAGTTAGAGCATAGAAAACCTGTTTACGACCTTCTTAATCTGGGTTTTAACATTATTAGAGCCTTCTAGACATGAAATAACACCCTTTAGTCACCATTACACTCGTATTATACAATATATTAGACAAAATAAGACATATTAGACGTTACAAATATCATATTATTATTGTACATTTAATGAATATATTTGAAAAAACCGTGATAGAGCGAAGCCGCGAAAGTTTCACCATCGGCTCACAAGAATTTTAGAGACACGATCTGATCAGGTAACGTGACCCTCTGCCTATTCTTGAACACTTCAGAATCGGAAAAATGGGTTTCAAGGACATGAATTATTCAGAAAATGATGGATTGACCGGGGAATGGATGGATGGATTGATAGATTTATGGATGGATGAATTGAATGGATGGATGGATTGATGAATGTATGGGTAGATGGATTGATAAATTTATGGATGGATGGATAGATGGAGGAATTGATGGATGGATTGATAGATTTATGGATGGATGGATGGATGGATAGATAGATGGAGGAATTGATGGATGATTGATAGATTTATGGATGGATGGATGGATGGATTGATAGATTTATGGATGGATGGATAGATAGATGGAAGAATTGATGGATGGATGGATGGATAGATGGAGGAATTGATGAATGGATGGATTGATGAATGGATGGATAGATTGATTAATAAATGGATGGATGGATTGATAAATGGATGGATAGATGGATAGATTGATGAGTGGATGGATAGATGGATGGACGGACTGATTAATGGATGGATGGATGGATGGATTGATTGATTGATTGATTGATGGATGGATGGATGGATGGATGGATGGATGGATGGATTGATGGATGGATGGATGGATAGATAGATCGAGTGATGGATGGATGGATCAATCCCAGGAGAACCTCTAAACCACGGTTGGACCCCTTGATCAAGTTGCTGCCCTCACGGTGGGAGAAAACGCAAGTTGCTCTGGATTAGCGCGTCTGCCGAATGCCATATTAATCTGCGTATTAATCAACGCGCGGTGGTCACTCCACCCCTTCACGTGAGCAGTTTAGACGTTAGAGTTGCATCCAGAGCGACTTCCATTTCTTAACTGCTGTAAAACGGCGTGCACGCTCGCTCAGGGGCCCACAGGTGGTGGTGTAACATTTTTCTCTGCACGTTTCAGCTTTTACACTCACTTGGCATTCAGAGCTCCAAGCTTCCAGCTGCTCGAGGGCCTGCCAAAATGATTCACACGTTGCAGTAGCTGATAAACAGAAACTCCACGACACTCCCATTCCTATAATTCTTTTCTGCTGTTCGTTTTTTTTTTGCAGCACTTATCTCATTATCTGAGTTTATTACTGTTGAACCATGTTTTTTTGGTTTGGGGAACACCCTGATTGTCAGATAAGCCGCACGTAAAACTCGGGTTTTGGTGTCATCTTGTTTCCTGTACATCAGAGAGCAATCTTCTGGAGTCTGTATCCACAGCTTTAGAACAGTCCAGTATTTACTTATGTCTCGTAGCAGTTTTTTTGCGGTAACGGCTATATATCGTCCGCGCAGTATATCAGCTTTCCCGTTGGTTTTTTCCCGGAGTTTTTTTTTCAGTCATCTCTACAACATATGTTGACCGCTGTTCGTGCTTTCTCGAACCATATGGATTACGTGGAGAGACGCATGAACGGTGATGTGCGGAAAGCCGTAATATTCTGCCAGGAAGGGGATGTTACTACTTCAACGTCGTTATCTTAGAACTCGTTTCCAAGCATACATAGCTGGGTGCAGCTGGTGCCGTTCGCCCCGTGATGTGAAGGTCACAGATTCGAATCCAGGGTAAAGTTACCACTGAGGTACTTATGAGCAAGGTACCGTCCCCAAGCACTGCTCCCCGGGCGCTTGTTAGCTGCCCACTGCTCTTTCACGGATGGGTTAAATGCAGAGGTCACATTTGGTTGTGGTGCACTGTATGCTGTGCTGTGCTGTGTTCACACTGACAAATAATCACTCACTTTCTCTGTTGCTGGTCTAGATGTTTAAATATGCTCAACTATTGTCTTATGGTATTTTTAAAACAACTGACCGACGCACATGTGAGGCGGCAGTGTGGTTCTAAGGGGACCGAGTACGTCGATTTCGATAGTCGGTATTATGGTTAGCTGTCGAGTAAAGAAGAGGTTGGTATCAGATCGACACACCTCCTGACACTAGCTCTCAACTGCAGCTTCCAAATGTTTCAGTGTTTCAAATGTCGACCCGGGCCGGCTACCTCACACTCGCCATTAGCTCATAGTGAGCTGATTTATTTAGGTTTCGCAGAGGCTGGGAAAGGGGGATCTTTTCCCACCAAATGTCTTGGCTTAGTACAAGCAGGGGCCGGACTTTTTTTGGCCCAGCGACCAAGGAAGTGTTTTCTAGTGAAAGGCGAGAGCTGGTATGCTCGTCCGTTTTTAACGGAGGGGGGAAAACGAGGAATGGAACGCGTGCCGCGGACCTCTGATCAAAGTGAACAAAGTCGCCGAGGTCAAATCTTCCGTTTAATCTTGAGATTGATTCGAGACCAGCCCTAATCCTCAGTTTTGGGAACGCAGCAACCATCAGGAGTGTGCTACCAGATGTACCTTCCCTCGCCTGGCCACCCACGGGTCTCGGTAGTCGCGGTATGAAGAAACGGCGGGGGCAGTAGGGGGCGGACGGTGGGGAAGAGGTGATCTGTGCACTCTTTCTTCCCCAACCCCACCTCCCTCTCCAGGTGCCACCGTGCTCACAGAGCTCACAGAGCTGGTGTGGCTGAGAGGAGAGAACACCTGCCAGAGCTGTTGGCCCTGATGGCACGGCAGGTCCAGAGGCATTTTCCCAGGCTCTCCAGATGAATGGTCACTAATAGCCGTGGGAGAGGGCTTTGCGCGGCGCTGCACTGCGTACCAGGCTGACTTCTCTTGGCAAGGCCTGTGAAGAAGGGCTTAATGCCGCTGACCCGGCCCTGCACCCAGCGCCAGTGTGCTGCTGGATAACCTTAGCGCTTAAGAATGTGTTTATGGAGACCGAGGAGGACCGTCCTCGCGAGGAAGGAGGGGATTCGGGGACGTGGCCAACAAGACCAGTACTGTATTTGGTGTGTAACGATACGCCGGTCTACGTCGATACGCCTATTCGGTGATCGGCGTGCCCTTAACCCATTAAGTTCAAAGTGAAAACGTCGATCAGACATCAGAGGAGTGAAAGCGAGCGATGATTTGTCATTGTGAACACAGCACGATGCAGCACAACGACACCATTACACTACCGATTGTCCCAAAACAAGATAAATTGTAGAGTGTGCTCTCGGTCTTTACCCGCTTCTGCCGGCGTTTGCCGTTGCCATGAGACGTCCGATTGTCGTTGTTAGACACCGTTAGAGACGCTAACCCGTCTAAGAGCAGAAGATCACACAGAACTCGCCGTTGTCCACGACTTTCAGCTGTTGGGATTTGGGAAGGACCCTCGCCGTCGCTTCTTCGAGAAACTCGACCCGTCTCTGACCCTTCCTCTGTCTCGTGGACTGTCGTTTTAAGCCCTGGACACTAGGGGAGTAACTCACAAGTTTCGTCCCGATGCGATATCAATTCAACGGACAACGAATCAAATTCTGCCGATTATCAGTGAATCAATTTATCGGTATAGATGGACGCATCGTTACGCCCCTGCTGGATACATACACACACACACACACACACACACACACATACTTTCTGGTCAGTGGTCGGCACCATTCATCTGTCCCGCAGCACTCTTCTGTGTGCAATTAGGACTTTGGGGATTGAAAGCCTGAACTCATGTGACCGTTTTCCTCACTGCAGTCTGGTCGGCCAGTCCCACACACACACACACACACACACACACCCTTGTACACAGCCTCTATGAACTCAGTCTAGCTATGCCTCCTGACCAAAGCACAAACCTTAGGAATTAGAGACTCATTTGAGAGAAGTAGTCTGGTCTTTTTTTCCCCGCTTTAACTGTTTTCTTTGGGTCAATAAGGAGCGCATTGAAAGGCCGATCATGTGCTCCGAGTTAGCGCCGATGGTCCCACCTGCATCCACCAGTGCATGAGTCAAATCTCTTAGCCAGGACCTTGCAGTTTCTCCCTAGGCCCGTACCATATCACACCGTCCAGCGTAACACCGGTATGCTAAAGGGTCATACGGTGATATCAGTGGTATATGCGTTTCCAATCCCTTGGCGTCCACGCGTTATCCTTATCGGTATTTAAACAGCGCTGCTCCGCCGCCATATGTGACCCAGGCTCAGCTTTTTTTGCGCTCCTGGGCCTGCTTACTACTGACTAGGCGCTGTGTTGTGATGTTTTGCGAGTTTTGGCTTTCGTCCTCTCTTCCATCGACGGAGGGTTTGCGCGAGTCACGTTCTCCCGCGGAATAATAGGCCTCTTTTACACAGTGTGTTTATACAGACCCGGACGGGGTCCTGCAGATCGGGACAAGATTAAATGTTCTCGCCCCCGTTTCGTAACCCCGCTGATGTCACCGCTCGCCGAGGCGACATTTACATGCTCGCGTAGGTTTAAACGGTCGATTATCGAGTTAGCAGCTTTTGAAGTCGGAGGGTTTCAAGTGGACAGTGTCCTTCGTCCTGGAAAGACCTTACTTGAGGAATACGAATGTCAAATGATGTTTTAGTTGCTGATGGGGAACTGATACGAATGGAAGGGATGGGGTTAAATATGACGTGGTCTCACGTCGGTCGCCCGCTTCAGACTTGCGTTGAATCTATAGATCACGTTGTGACGAGACTTTATTGTGATGAGATATGATCCAGGGTTAGATGCTTCAGATTTGCCAAAGCAAGGGCAGAATGTTCATCGAATTAGATGTGATTCGCGAAAATAAGCATGTTTACCAAAAAACCCAGATGCGAGGTCTGCTGAGGTCATAAAAGTTCCAGGGAGCGACTTTATTCCAGTCCGTCTGGCTTGTAAAAACAACTCGGTATGCTCTAGACGTTTTATTTTGGCTAAATCAATTAACGGATCGTCTAATTTGACTCGTCGAGTGCCTCCCAACAACCACCAACCTAACAAGGGCCTAACAAGCCGGCCTTTCGTAACCGCATAGACAAGGGTCACCCAGATGTTTCCCGCTGGACGGGCCCTGCGCAAATATTGTTTCAGGTGGACACCGAAGAGAACGATAAGACGCACCGCCGCCTTGGCCCGAGCCCCACACTTGTGCCGCGTAGTGTGATGTGCTTCCAGGAAAGCCCGGCTCTCTGCTTACATGCGGCCACACACAAACACGCGCTCGGGTCTCTCGTGTAGTTCAGGACAGACGGTTTCTCGGACTGTGTAGTGATTCGAAAGCTCCTTGGATCAGGACGCTTTGATATCTGAAGTCCGAATAAAGGCGCGTTTCGCAGGTGAAGAAGGAAAAGCATTTTGGAATGGAACTTACCGACTGCTTCCATAAGTCTGACATCATTTACGTAGCAACTGCTCCTTGAAATTTATGGTTGTGTGTGCTTTTCGTTTCGCATCAGCCACTCGGCAGAGATGGAACACGTAATTAATTTCATATGCTACGCTTGGTCTACGCAAGTTCTTTTTGGTAGACGATTTTCCCCCTTTGATGCGTTCATGTTCATATGGTAGGACACATCTCTCTGCGTCTGCTCTACTTCAGATCCCTCGTTGCATTCTTCTGGTTTGTTGTCTTTTCTGCTTCATTGTTTTCCCAGGATGTGGTGAAAGATTTGGGAGCGCGCGTGCACGTGGGTTTGAGCCCAGAAAATCCTCGCGATTTCGTTCCAGTTCTTGGGCTCACGCTTCGATTCCAAATTGATTGGCGAATCAGCACCGATTCACAATTCAGTTTTTTGAGTTGCATTCCCCATTTGACTGTGGCAGATCAACAAATCTTGCGCCCTCCATAGGACTGGCGAACTGAACTCGTGTCGGGCGGGGGAAAAGTCAACTGGTGCCATTACGTTAGTTGAAAAATATGAATCGATTTTTTGGACTGCATGATTAGAATTTTGATTCGTCAGAGAAAGAATCGTGATTCGATTCGGGTTTTTTTGCACACCCCTAGTTTTCATAGTGTGTGTGTAGAAGTTCGCCATACATGCTTTTTGTTGTGTTCAGGACGTCCTTCGCTACCCGGATGTGTCATAGTTTGACGTGTAAATGAATGTGTGAAATGTGTCTAGAAATCAGCCCATTTTTGAGGAAAATTGACCTTCGTCTGTAGAAACTTTGACTTTATATAGTATAAAAGTGGCGAAACTGTAGATGTAACTACTAGAAATAGTAAGAACAGTGGTTTATGGGCTTGCAGAGTTTTCATTATGCAAAGTTTTCATTATTCTATGGCTTTGGAATGCATGAATCGATTGCGAATCGGCAGAAAAAGAATCGTGATTCGATTCATTTGGATTCAATTTTTTTTGCACACTCCTAGCATGTTTCCACAGTATATACTGTATATTCCAGCCCCCGGTCTCTTTGGAGCCGACTTGCAGTGTCGTTGTGCGGCGGCTTTAGGCCGACTCCCCAAAAAACGTTGTCGCAGCGACCCATGTCGAGGTGGAAAGGTTCGCGCCCCGCCTCTCCTCTTCCTACTTTTCGTGTGTGTTTCTCGGGCGCGACGAGCAAAACGGCCGTCTTCAAACCCCGGCGGCTCCACACACAAACCGCGTTGTTCTTCGCCCTGGCCGGACCGCATGAGCCGCCCACAATCGTGGCATTGTGGTAGACCCGGAACGCTTCATGCGCACACGCAAAACGCTCCCCTGCCGATTTCGTCTTAAAGTCAGAAAACCAAACTTTTCTGACGAAGGGGCAACTTTTTTTTAAGAACTGGAAGACAAGGACAAGACTCTCGAACCAAAAACACAGGGCGCTAGGCCAAAAGCGGCCAAGAAGCGGGAGACCCAGCCCAATTCCTCCTCCTCCTCTTCTTTAAGGTCGAGCAACAGCTGATGTCTCATGTCGTGCCTTGCTCCAGTTCCCAACTCCACAGCCAGACATCGCAGTCAGCCCACCCTGGGAATTTGCTCACGTTATTCGTAGAGATGTAGCCGATCCGATATGTGGATCGGTATTGGTCCGTTAACCCGCTCAAATAGCTGGATCGGGTATCGGCGGCATTGGGCCGTTCTGAGGAGCCGATCTGTAAATGCGTGTACACTCAATTCGTTAGAGCTGAAACGATTGTAACTCGAATAATTCTATTGAAAAATGGTCGAGGCAGTTTTTCTAGAATCGAAGCTTCATTTAATTCATTTCACTCGCCAGAGCAGCTCCGCTTGTGTTTCACACGGACGCTTAATAGTGACACACAACGTTTTCAGTGGCGCGATCAAGACGAGACCTGATCCGTCCTACTCACAATTCTGCCGTTTATTTAGATTTTCTCATAGATTTTCCATCATTTATTCTGGAACCCGCGCTCAATGCATCATTGTGTCCAGAGGATTGTGGGAAATGTAGTTCTCTGCAGGCCAAATTGGTTCAAAATGACAAACTTCAGTATTTCATTTTTAGTTGATCAGTTTTTCAATTTTACAATGTTGTGTTATGTTTAAATAAAGACTGTGACTGTATCGGATTTGTATCGGTTTCAGCAGATATCCAAATGTACAATATCGGTGACCAAAAAACCCAAATCAAGTATCGACATGAGGGAGGTTTGGAATGAATCGTCCGACCCTAAGGAGGGGTTTGAACAACTTCGCTTTGAGAAACCGCGAGTGACGGAACGAGTGAGGGATTGATTTGCGAAAGAAGGCGTGCGGGGCGGCTATAAAAAGAGAGGAGTGGGGTGAGGGGGAGGGGGGAAAAAAACGGTCCTGGCTCCGAGCGTTTAGGAGAAAGACAAATGTTATGACTTAGAAGTTTTATTTTCTCATAACTCTTAACCCCTTTTAAAAAAAAACGTCCCGGGAAAAACGACAGGGCCGGTGACATTGTGCACGCACTCGTTTCTCCGTGTTGTTTTTCCACCCTTTTCTTCTTCGGTGTTGCCCTTCCCCCCCCCAACCCCCCACCCCTTTCTCCCTAAGCAGCTCATAAATCTAAGCCAATCCTCCAGTTGGCGAATGATATTAAAAGCTTCTGCCTCACAGCGGCGACCACTTTTTTTTTTTTTTTTTTTCTTTTTTCAGGTTTGGCTCGCCGCAGTGGCAAAAGGAGCACCCCAGGGGACGTCGGATTCCTCCTCTCTCTTCTTTTCTGTCCGCGCTCTTCGCTTTCGCTTTGCAGGTTTTGTTGCCGCCTGCTGCAGAACAGCCGAACTGCGACAGCAACGCCCACTGGTAAATATCAACAGCAGGAGCCAGTTTGGCAGCTTGGCTAAGTCTTAGTGAGATAATTGCTCTCTTCTGTTATTCTTGTGGAGCTCAAAAGAAGAAAAAAAACCCCAAAACACGGACGGTAATTACGAGGTGTCTTGGTTACAGCGGCTGCAGTTTGAAGTTTCGTCGCTGAAGGCCTTCCTTCGCCTCGCTTAAACTCCCTTCTCCCGTCACTGTCCTTTATTCAGGTCTGTCGCAGCTAAATTCGAACGGGCGAGCGTTGAAGAGTGTTGAGGCCCCACTCTAAAACCTGGGGCCTGTAGCGGCGTGGGGGGGGCTTTTTGATCCTCACACTCGTTCGCCAGTTCTGTCCGTTTTCTCCTCCGTGTTTCCCCTCCCCCGTAGACTAACACGGGGCTCAAATTTCCACGCACGCACGCACGGCAAGTCATCAAATTCGAGGTGATGCGAGGACCCCCCGGCGTTTTTCCGCGTATCGGTGACCGCCGTGACCCGCGCTCGTCTTTTTTTTTGTTTCCCTGTCGTTTCTTTCAAGGGATACATGGGATTCAGGACTCGAAAGAGTCACTCGGCCGGTTTTCACCCGACAGTCAACGCGGTTCTTATGCCACCTCGCTGAACGCTGTTTTCCACCCGCACTCGTCTTTGTCCTTGCTTTTATCATCCCTCGTTCCTTCCTCATTGAATTCCGTGTATTTTAACCAGAGTCTTTCTACTTGGCCAGTTTTCTTGTCACAGCCACAAAACTGGAGCAGTCAGTTTGGACCCGCTTTCTTACGCAAATGCATTTTGAAATCTTAGGTACGAACAGAATCTACGAACACAATTTTCTGCCTTTTCACTTCAATCCACGTTAGGATTCGGCGTCGTCGAGACGGAACTCGCAAACAATTCCACAGCTTAAGAACATGTCGTGAATCCAATTTCATCCCAAAATCAACCCATACCAAACATCTGCCTTTCGGTCCCCGACGCGCAGCATATTTAATATCGGTGTTGGCTGCGTCCCAGTTTGGGGCGTGTTACGATCCGGTCCAGACTCCGGGTGGGATTTTGATGGATTCCCATGCCTGTTTGCTTGTTTACAGCAGCACCAACACAGACAGCTCGCGCGGTTGGCCCGGCCTCTGCTCTCGCCGACCAAATTCCTGTCGTATTAGGCAAACGCGCCCGTCTTCGCCCCAGTTGGCCTCGCATTCCGATGGCGGCGGCGCACAGAGCACAGAGCCTGGTCGGTGGATACTCCGCTCTCCAGACGGCATCTCTCCAATTAAGAACGGAATGAAGTCATTTTCCGCGGCCTCGTAACAGAGCCAACCGGGATCTATTTGCCCGGCGCGGATGCGTTGTTTTGAAGGTCTTAATTTACGGATCGGTTTATCCATTGCTTACCACATCACGTCGATAGATAAACGAGTGGCGCTGGCACTTCGTTTCCAGTAAACAACATTAAACTAACTCGAGAGCCACAAAAGCCTCAGCGCTCTCAGCGGAGGTTGTAAATATTCGCCAGGCTCCGTCAAGCCCCGACTCCAAACGGCCGAGCCGCCCAAGCCGCTATTCAGGTTGTTGTCGTAACCCTAACCCTCTCTCTATCTCTCGTTTGCTTAACCGCTTACGCATTTCCTCTGGCAATCGCTGGCCCTTATGGAAGTACGTAACCGTAAGCCTAACGCGTGACCGTTGGCCAATTATAGGGACGACTAGAGCAGGACGAGAGCTTTTGACCCAGACACGCTTTGCATCAGACTTTCATGTATCGCCGCCTCATTGTTCTGGCTCTTTCCCCGTGCGCAAATAAGGGCTGATTTGAAAGCCACAAGCCGATCCCCGCCGGCGCTTATCGCACGTTAGGGAAATGCTTTCAGGGCCGCGGAGCGCTCGGACGACGCTTCAGATCAAAATGGAGACTTTCTCGGAAAGGAATGTCGTCACAGACTGACCTGTGTGTTCAATTTGGCAGGTCGAACCCTCCGCCTGGCAGCCTACTTCATGAAGCGCCACGTCAACCTCCGGTGCGTCGTTAAGCATCGCCACACAGGTGAGTGAGCCGTAAGGTGTTGACTAAGGGCCTGTGTCCAAAACCTCAGAGCGCGTTCCTTAGCGTATGTTGTTGCTAAGTTACCAAAAGTGTCATTGGATCATCTGCGATCGCTCCTATTTCGTGTAAACGTTGTAATGCGTGAACATTTAGCCGATCTGTCTTTACACCGGCGAGAAGTCGCAGCTTGGCGTTAGCGGCAGCGTTTGAACTTGATACGTGTCTTCGGGACGTAGGGTTTTGGTGCGTGAGATAAACCCTGCAAGTAAACCGATTTACACGTCCCGCCCCTTCCTCGATTTTGATTGGCTTAGCAAGAGAGAAGCGACATTGATGTGCACAGCGGCGTTTTCAAAGTTAAACAGATTTCAACGTGAAGCGCTTTGAGCACTGCGTAAAAAAAAAAAACAGGAAAAAACAATGTCTCCACCAGCGTTTTTTTTGCCGCTTAAGACGCTGAGTCCCCCGAGCGCTGCAGCTCATAGTATTTATATTAAAAATAGCCGCTCCCGGCGCAAAAACCGCGTGTGGTGGACACAGGCCCTAAAAGATTCTTTTTGAAATGCTTTGGTCAGTAAACTACGAGGACAAAAAAAACCTAACCACGGTCATTAACCGTAATCGAGATTTGCGATATGGATTCGAGGTGATATCGCCCAGCCCTCAGTTTGCTTGATTGGACCTCAGTTCCCAACCATAACTGGATAGAAATCTTGAAAATGTTTCCGTTTCCATTTAAAAAATGCCATTGACAAGAAGCAGGGTTTTAAAAAGTCTAAAATTCAGAAAGTTAAATTTGACGCCTTAAAATGTCTTAAAAAACGCCCAGATTTTCATCCTAGGTCTTAAATTTAATTTACCCAAGTCTTAAAATTCTTGTCTAAGTTCATTCCCAAGAAGCGTTGTCCGAAGAAAATAAAAATTTAAACCGCTGTAGAACCAATCCTTGAATTAGCGAGCTATCGGACGATCAGAAAATAGAATTTCTCTTGAAAAAAAAAAGATTTTCACTTATAGTTGAGGTGAGTTCCAAACGCCTTTCACATCCTTATATATATATATAGTGCACTACATAGGACACACAACTGATGATATTACACCCTATGTAGTGCACTAGGCTGGGTATTAGGCTGGTTTAACCTAGCGATCTCCATAACTCATGAGACAGGCTGTACGTTTATTTTGTACAGTACGTTTTGTGTCAGTTTTACTCGCTTTTCACCTGTCAACTTTGAAGCCAGAAAATGATGGAGCAGTGCGCTCACGTCCCTGGCGCTTGAACGAGTTTGGCCAGTTGTTTATTCTGTGTTCACGCACTGACCAGCTCACGCACAGATAGAGCAGTATATCGTATGATCTGTGCGACAGCATCGTATCCTACGGAAATGAAAGCCTAATGATTTTTCAGTCGGCACACAGCCTGTGCGTGGGGTGAAAACGAGCAGACTAGTGCATGCCAGATTCACACTCATATTCCGCATGCCGATTGTATATTCATATTCAACATTCAGCTTTCAACATGTGTATCATTCGAATGTTTTTAGTAATGCATCGCGTTGGTCTTAAATTTTACTCATAATGGTCTTAGAAAGGTCTTAAATTTAACTTACTGAAACCTGCAAGAACCCTGAAGAAGGTTCAGGTTTTATTTGAAGATTTTGACACAATATTTTGTCGTTTTTTTTGCTCCTGTCTTTCGCAGGACTTCGCGTCTTTCCGGAAAGATTTGTCGTGTGCGCCCACCTTACAGAGAACGCCGCGACTCCCGCCGGAGAAGCCGACCCCGAGGTAGTGACAGTTCCCCTTTTTATTTCCTCCTCCTCCTCCTCCTCCTAAACTCGTAACATCAGTCAGTCTAGCGAATTGCAGATTCGCCGCCGCTGCGCTTATGTGGTGGAGACGTACTTTTACCCCTCCGTGGCGGTCTGCGAGATGTGAGAAAGGCGTCGTTTTTTAAAGGGGGGGGGGTTACTGCTGCTTACAGTAAAAGCAGGGGGTGGGGGTTCTGAGGCTTTCGTGGCTTTCCGTCAGCCGAACCTCTCGAACGAACACGACGTGAGCCACGTAATCTATCACAAAGGAAGTTACCGAGTAAGGGTCGGCCGATTATCGAACGGGCCAGTACTCGGTGCCCTCGCGCTCCGATCTATGGAACACACCACAGCACAGCACACAGTGCACCACAACAAAATGTGACCGTTATCGGTATCGGCGTTTAATTTTGACCGTCGCTGACTACAAGGTGCGCCGGTGCCGTCTCTTCTCTCCGTGCCGTTTGCTCTCGATTCGCTGCTTGATTTAACGTCCCGCCCACAACAGTCTCTGATTGGCTTAGAGTAGTAGCCAGTCAACGCCGAAGCCTCGCTGTCACTCACACCACCGAGCGTGACGTGAAGCGGCGAGAAGGAAACGAGGAGAGAGGAGGGTCCAAATATCGGTTAGTGGCCTCGTTAACTAGCAATAATTGATATGGATATTGGGGGTCGGTGGATTTCTAGTCCGCTGAGGAGATAATAGAATATGGAAAAACGGAACAGAATATTTCCGGTGATCATAGGACAGGGGGTGAACATGAGATCAGTGTAACGTCCGGCTGGACGTCCTGCTGGTTTTGCTAAAAATCAAGCACAAGCTCCCGCTCCTCATCGGCTTCTTTTCGTCCCTTTTTTTCCCCCGCTGAATCATTTGTTATTGTTTTTCTTCAAGGCTTATTCTCTTCTGGTCATGCTCTGGCGCTCAATAAAAGCAGCAGCTGTAACGGGAGAGAGAGGGAGAAAACGAGAGAGAGGATCCAGCTCGCGAGTGCAAAGTTCAGATTGTGTAATCGATTTTCCAGTCGAGGGATGGGCTCGTGTTCTCATGCTCTCCTCCTCCTCCTCCTCCTCAGGATGTGGTTCTCGGTTCTCGTACACGCGGTAGGAACCGGGACGCTCGCGGTGCCGCTCTCGATCTCCCCCGCCCTCTCTGTTGTCGCGGACGAGAGAAACAAATACCTGAGCCATGACCTAAACCGCGTTTGTTTACCTGGATGTCTCCGCTTCGCAAGTTTCCCTTCGCTTCTTGCCGTCCAGGGGCGAAAAACAGAACGAGGGAGGGTGGCGGAAAAGACGTCGAGAAAACCGTGTCGGTTGGAGTCGTCGGAAGTTGGCGTTTTCGCGGAAACACTCGCGCCACGAGCGACGTGGGGCCTCGTTCACCGCTTCTCGAGAAAGTCCGAATCGCGGTGGGCGTCGCGAAAGCAATTTGGTCTGGAGAATGCTCGGTGAACGAGCAAGTATTTTTGCCGAAAAGGTCACGATTTGGCAACGCGAGACGATGTAACGTGGGATTTCTTCACGCGGCACAATCGCCGCTTTGTTTTTGTCGCCCGTGCTGTGGCCTGGGGGATTAGTCACATCCTGAGATGCGGTCTGCAGGAAAAAAAAAAAAAAAGCAAATATAAAAAGAAGAGGGATTATTGGAGAGTTGCTGTCGTTGCTCATATATGAGCCGCTCTCGGGCGGCTACGCCTGCCAAGGAAAGTGACCGCTGCAACGGAAAACGGAATGGTCAGAAAAAGGAACGAACGCCTTTGCTGAGAGAAAACGCGATACATCGATCTGACGACCATTCGGGTTCGATACATCACGACGCCCCCCCATCAATTTTTCGACGTCACTTCACGTTGCGGGGCTTCACGGCGGTGCGGCGGAGCAGTGGTTAGCGCTGCCGCCTCACAGCGAGAAGGTCCAGGGTCTCGCCTCGCTGCTTGTGCTCCGCTGAAAAGTTCATCACTGTAGTATTTTTTAATGTTTTAAAAGGGAATTTGTCGCTCGGTGCGTCTGCCGTTCTAATAGTCGCCTCATTTGCGCCGTTCAGTCGCTAAAGTCTACGGCGTTTCACGCGAGCGCAAGCCGGCGTATCGAGACCGCTGCAGCCGGAGCGACGAGACGATATACGTTTGTTGAGAGAAGCCGCTGAGAAAGTCGGGGGCCCGACCGCTTTTTACGTAACTTTACCCAAACGCGGAACCAAGCACCGAAGGGAGGAGAGCGCTTCAAGCGGGAAGCGTCCACCGTCCGTTTACGCTCGTAGCGCCGCTCGCTGTCCCATAAGGAACGTCTTTATACCGTAGGGGTGTGTCTTTAAAAAAAAGAAAAAAAAATGGAACCAATAAATCAGCCGCCAGCTATCGTCCGGCGCTCAGGGTAGACTTGGGCGTGGCCAGCACCTCCCTTTAAAGTCAGCGCTCAAAAGTGTCAGTGTCTTCTGGGCGTCGACCGGGGCGCACTGTGACGTAAATGTCAGTCAGGCAGTGCTGCGGACGGCTCGGAAATGAGTTTGCTGGCGTTTCTCTCGCCTGGTGACGTTCAGTGCCAGCACTCTTGCGCTTTTCCTCTCGCCCTGACTGCCTCGCCGTCCTCTTCCACTTCCTTCGTCTTTTCTCTTCTGTCTTTCTGTCTCCTCGGTTCCCAAAGCAAGGCCGGTCGTGCTTCCCAACTTCCCCTCGACGTCACCCGAGCTTTTTCGGAGGTTTCGTGAAATTCTCACTTCCTCTTCTCGGCCCCTCTGGTGTGTGTGTGTGTGTGTGTGTGTGCACGTGTATCCTCGCATATTGTTCATTGGCTGAGTTGGCCGTGTTTATTCGAAGTGTTCTTTCTGTGGGGGTGTATTTTGTGTGCGCCTGTGTGGCTGGAGATCCCCTAAAAACCGCCCGGGTTGGCAGCCCATCCTGCTCGAGGGACGCCATCGGTTCCCCCGTTCCTGCCGAGCGCTCGAAGTTACACAAAAGGGATCACCTGTAGATTCAGTCAGACGTGTAACATGGACAGTCCGTCCGGAGCAATTTGGGATCAAGGGGAGCCCCGTAGTGGCACAGGAACCGGTCCGAGGTTTCAGGAATTTCCGTGGTCTCAAACCTCAAATCCTGCATCGTAATGTTTTTTTGGTGGCAAACCCTGTTTCTACGTTGGCCCTGAAAGTCAAAACACAACGACGCTGATTGTGTCGTGTTTTCTAGAATGTTATGTTTCCTGAAAGTGTTGTGTCCTGAAATGTTTCCTGAAATAATGTTGTTGTCGTTTCCTGAAATAGTGTTGTTTCCTAAAATGTTGTTTCCTGAAATGTTGTTGTTGTTTCCTGAAATAGTGTTGTTTCCTAAAATGTTGTTGTTGTTGTTTCCTGAAATAATGTTGTTGTTGTTTCCTGAAATGTTGTTTCCTGAAATGTTGTTGTTGTTTCCTGAAATAATGTTGTTGTTGTTTCCTGAAATGATGTTGTTGTTTCCTGAAATGTTGTTGTTGTTTCCTGAAATAATGTTGTTGTTGTTGTTTCCTGAAATGTTATTTCCTGAAATGTTGTTGTTTCCTGAAATGTTGTGGTTGTTTCCCAAAATGTTGTTTCCTGAAATAATGTTGTTGTTTCCTGAAATAATGTTGTTGTTTCCTGAAATGATGTTGTTTCCTGAAATATTGTTTTCCTTCAAATATTGTTGTTTCCATTTCCTGAAATAATGTTGTTGTTGTGTTTTCTGAAATGTCGTTGTTTCCTGAAATAATGTCGTTGTTTTGACCTTCAGGGCCACCGTAGGTTTCAGCTAAAGCTCAACATATCAAACATATCAGTTGGCAGCAAGTGTGTTTAGCGACACGTCGCCCACAGGGGAACGACGAGGGCTGTAACGACCCGTAGATCACAGGCTGCTGTGGGCCGGAGCTCAGGAATCGAAAAGGTCGAACGATATTTGACCTTTTTGTGGTTTGACACGAACCAGACGACATCGTCTTCCATCGATCGGAGCCTTGAACACATCCGTTACGTTTGGGTTTCAGAAACGCCGAGTTAAACGCTGCCCGGTGATCCCAGGCCTTAGCTCCGTTGAAGGCGCACGCCGGTGGGATTCGATCCTCTCCCTCCCTCCCTCTCTCGTCCGGCCCTTTTCCCGGAAAAAAATCCCCACGCGGTCAAGATGACGTCAATCGGAGGTTGTGAATGTCGGTTTCGACTCGTTTTCGACGGAAGAAAGCGGTCGCCGACGCATCCCGTCGGACGCCTTTCAGCGCTGGCAGTTTCGTCACGTACCTTTCTCCGTTTCGTTTCGAAGCCAGTGCCACGGAGACGGAGCAGAAAACACTGCGGTCCCCATGACTGTTCTCATGACTACAACAAGTATTTCCCACTTAACACAAAGTCAGCACAATAGAGTTGGTTTAGGACGTCGCGGCCTCCGCCGCGCCTCTCCCCGCCCCCGCTCCTCTTCTCCTCGACTCAACCCTCACCCGTCGCCTCGCGGAGCTTCTGCCACCGACCTAAGCGTTTCCCACAGGACGCCGGCCCTAATGTTTTCTCTTCTTCTCTCTATCCTTTTCCAAGACGGCGCCCGGCACGCAAAGCAGGTCGGGCTATTTTTCCAGCCCGCGACCAAACCGAGACTCGACGGACGGCTCGGCGACGACGAAGGAAGCCGCTCTTCGGAAGATGTGGGTACCCCCCGCCACCCCCTTCTGCGAAGCTCGCCGTAATATGCCGGCGCAAGATTAGTTAATCGGCAGGTTTGTTAGGAGTGCAGAAAGAATCTAAACGAATCAAAACGCGATTCCGAATCGATTCATGCGTTCCAAACAAACGATTCATATTTTTATAGCACAGCTCTATACCTTGTCCTTTTATTAAACGAACTAAACGTTATTACGTTACGTTTTTAATCTTATTACACGACGCGCGTCATCTCAGTTCTCCTTTTCTGGCTGTATCGTGCAGGACGGAGTTCCGTCACCATTCCGTCTCTCACACACACACACACACAAGGGGTGTGCCATATCCTACCGTTCACGCTAATCCCGGGATAAAAATGAATTTTGCGATATTCCCCGTTAGCGGACGCTACTTAGGCTACACCTGCTATACAGTACGTTACACGTTATCATATTCGGCTAAAATACAGAAAAAAAAATAAAATACTTACTAATGAAATAGATGTTGGTTACTAAAGCGTTTATTACCCGCTACTTATCACACGTAGATTTGTTACTCTGCACGGCCAAACCAGTCGCTTGTCGCAACAGAGGTTTCCGAGAAAAACGAGCGTTCATGTTGCGTGGGGTAAAATTTTGGTTTTTAGTGTTTTTGAAACAGTGGAAGGTCTATACTGTACTATTGTGAATAAATTTCGCTGAAAAACTTCCCCTTTCCATCCTAAAAACGTGATTTCTCGAGGTGAGGAATTCAATTCCAGCAGAATGTTAAAAGTTTCTGTTTTGACCGCTCTACTTCAATATTTACGGTAAATCCACTGGTTGACTAGCGTGAAGATATTTCTCCAGAATCCATCTTCGTCTCCCGAGTTCAGTTAACCTAATGCAGGTAGGCTATCCGTGTGGCTGTGAATGCAGCGTAGGCTACCGTAAATACAAACGTAGCCGCGACCGCACCGAGCGTCTGTGAGTGCTACGTCGATAGTCAACTTCAAAGGCAGATTTCTCTGTTTCTCACTTGGCGTGACAGGAGAAACCCGACTCCTTTGAATGTTGATATCTCAGTCATATGTCGTCCGATTCATTCCATATAGGGATCGTTTTGAAGCTTGATTTAGAGCCTTTCATGAAAACATTATGATAACTCAATTTTGAAAATTTGCAACAAGCGACTGGTTTTGCCGTGCAGAGTCACATTTAAATACAGACATCTCAAGTCTCCCGCATATTGGTAGCGGCTTCCTGATGCTCGCAAATGAGATAAAAATCTCCCGGAAATCTAGCGCCAGCGAGCGAGCGAGCGAACAAGAGCCAAAGCAAATTCCTCGCTTGTGACAATGTTCTTGGCAATAAACTTCAACTTTATTATGATTCTAAAATAGTGTTGCGCAAGTTGTATAAAAAAACGTACTTAATGCTGAGTATCAGTGTAAATTGTAGCGTGAGATTGTTTTTCATGTAAAGCTTTAAACCAGAGAAACACTGCACATGGATTACGTTTAGCGATTCCGTGTGATTTGTTTGTTGCTCTGCCGCAGTCAAATGGGAAAAGTAACTCAAAACAGCAATCTGGAAACTAATTGTGAATCATTTTTGAATGGAATCGTGAGTCGTTTTTGAATCGAATCGTGAATGGAATCGTTTTTGAATCTGAATCGTGAAGCCCTAACGTTTTTGTTTGTTTGTTTGTTGTTTGTTTGTTTGTCTGCGCAGCGCTAGGCAAGTCGACGGCCGTCCTCTCGCCGGACAACAGCCTAAAACCCAGCTCCGGGAACAGATGGGACAGGAAGCGTCGACCAGCGAGGTGGCAGAAGCGGG
Source organism: Distichodus sexfasciatus (assembly GCA_032718565.1). Taxonomy (NCBI): domain Eukaryota; kingdom Metazoa; phylum Chordata; class Actinopteri; order Characiformes; family Distichodontidae; genus Distichodus; species Distichodus sexfasciatus. Next base: position 643,643 of record JAVGVS010000165.1, on the reverse strand, counting down.
GCTAAAGGAGGAAGTTGGCTTCTCGTCCGGCCGGAAAGCTCTCGAGACCAACGCTCCGGCGCTTCCGGGCACAAGTGGCGCCGAGGAGAAGAGGGAAGGTCCGGCGCGAGACCTCGAAACCAGCGGGAGGAGACGGAGACGGAGCCCAAGAAGTCCCGACAGCGGCGGCGAAGACAGCCAGCGGGCCAAAAGAGCGTGCCGTCAGAACGGCGCTTCTGCCGATTCTCCTCCTCCTCTTCCTCCTCCTCGTCCCCCTTCTCCTTCCGCCGCCGCCGCATCTCAGCTCGCACCAGCGTTGGAATCGGAGCTGCTTACACATGGAAAACAGGCCTCAAACCTCCCCCGCAGCCAGAGCACCGCCAACGAGACCAACCCGAGCCCGAGCCGGCCGGCCGCAAGCCTGAGGAGCCGATCTGTCAAAGCTGTATCCTCTGGCTCCTCTATTAGTTCCAGATCGACCACCAAACAGGAGAAGGAGAAGGAGGAGAGCGCCAGGGCACCCGGAATATCCCGACTGCGCCGACTTAAGAAGTCCCAGGAGGGACGGAGGCTAGAGCAGGATCCCTGACGCCGCCGAGATCGAGGTTCACACTGTCGGCAGCGGTCTCTCTCTCGCTCTCTCTTTCCCTTTCTCTCTCTCACACACACACCACACAAAGTATACATCCTCCCCTTACATCGGAGCGTGCGTTACTGGAGTTGAAATGACGTACTTGCGCCGAAAAGCGGCGACGACTCGGTCCTGAGCGAAGAAGACGACAGTTTTCTGCTCGAAGATTGCAACTTCAGACAAGCAGGAGCCAGCGAGGAACGGCGTGGGCCCGGAGCCCGAATCTCTGGCTCCGTCCGTCTGAAGTATCAAATCTTCCAGCTTTAGCTAAGCGCATGATTGATTTCGGCGCAGTCTCACATACGCGCGGGGAGAAGAAAAAAACGGGCCTTACACGAGGCTGCGGTTTTCTCTTTCAGACTTCAGCTGTCATCTCGCTGTGGTCATAATTTGTAAATCTGTTATTCCTTTTTTTTTTTTTTTTTCTTTCCCCCCCTCGTTTTTAAAGCTGCCAAAAACTGTTGATTACGGAATGTTAGGAAGACAGCCGACGGGACGGCGTAAGGCTTCGCCCTCTTCGTGTCGCTGTCAAGTCTTCGAGAGGGCCTCTTCAGTCTGCCGTTTATTATTACTGGTACGCGAGTCGCGTCTCGATTCCCGAAGACGGACGCGGACTTTAACGTCGGCCTTTTTTTTTTTTTCCCGCCGGCGTCTTTTCTCGCGCGGCTGTGCAAATGTAACGTGTAAAAGGTTCCCGAACACAATAAAGCATTTTTTCAACAGAGTCGTCAACGAGATGCAATTCAAACAATATTTAATTCCTTTTATACAAAATATTTAATAAATATAACTTTCCAAAAAAAAAAAAGTAAAAAAAAAAAAAAATTCTTGGAACAACCTCAAAAGGAAAATAAGGGCTTTACAAATTACGCTACGTCGTTGCCAATTCCGCGAGATCACGATCTCTTATGTAACAGAGAGATGCGCACAGCGACAAGGAAACGGAACCGGACGAGGGCGTCGTCTTCAGCCGGTGGCCAACCTCGCTCCCGGAGCGACATCCCCCTGCAGCGTTCAGATGCGTACGGCACGGCTCTCCTACGCGGCGAAGTAAAGGAGGACGAAAGCGAAGCGTCTCGTCCCATGTATCGTCGTCCCGCGTCTCATTTATTACCGCGGTGCTTCTTAGAGACTTGGAGAAGGACGAGGATAGATGCTGGTACCAAACTTTCGGGGCGGTGTACATATATATATATATATCTATCTATCCAAGAGCCAGGCTCTGCCGTCACCGATCTACAGCGTTCCCCGTACGAAGCCGTACCACACGTCACGCCCCCGCAAACCACCTTACCGTTCAAGTATTCGCAGCCTAGCTTATTGTCGTGGAAACTCAAATTCGTTTTCATTTTTAATTTATTTTTTTTAAATGGACAGGGGCGTGGTCTCAAAGAGATGGGATGTCAGTAGGTCGACCCGCAGTTTTTTCGTTACGTTGCAAAAATCCGAATAATAAGCAGCTGCTGTTCTTTCTTTTCCCTCGCCTCCCCGAAGCAGATCCTGACAAATAAAGAGGTTTCAAACGAGCTGACAATATACAAAAAAAAGAAAACGTTCGGGCACACAAATGCCCATCCTAAATTTTTTTTTTTCCATGAAAAATAGACTGCTCTTATTTATAAGAGGGTCTATAAAACATGGAACCCCCCCCCCAAAAAAAACAAACAAACCCAGTTCCGTTTGCCGAGAGGAAGCCGTAAGCTTACAAAGCTATGGAAACCTTCAAAACTACGCGGTACGTATAAATAAAAAAAAAATTTCAAACCAGGAATGATATTTTAAGGCTCTTGATTATTAAGTTAATAAATCAAATATACACAGTGATTAATTTTCCAAACAAATGTACATTATCTACACCCACAATTCTTCATATTGGCAGCAGCTGCTATCAAGAGCCTTCCCCGGGACCAGGCTTTTGCCGGTTGCCGTCCTCCTTTAAGCCTGCGTTCACACTAGCGGGCGAGGTGCAACCGATGCGGTCTAGAGTTACGCGCGTGCCAGGTTGTAGAAGTCGGAACGATTCGTCGATGTTAGGGCCGTGCGATACGACGAAGCGTGCTGGACGATAACATTCAAACGTCTAGCGTGAGCGCCGGCGTACCGTCTGGAGTCCGTCGTAAGATCCGCGGCGTCTCAACCGATATGCCGCCACTTCCGACTACATTTGAAACTGACCGCCGCCGCGACGACGACTGCGGACCTTAAGGGTGGGAATCAACCGCATTCTGGACCCGGGAAAGACAGACCCATCCTCAGCCCCAAGAAAAGAGGAGAAAAAAATAAATAATTTTGCTTTTTTTGTTGGGTTGCTTTGTCTTAGTTTTTTTTCCTTTGTCACGGTAACGCTTCCGTCAGTCGCTGCGGCAATCGGCTGGAAAGGCACTTGTTTGTTTGTTTGTTCGTTCGTCCGTTAGAGTAATGGTTACGACTGACCAGAGAACGAAGCCCCCACAACCAATGCATGAACTACTTGAGCTGTGATATTGTCAATAATAATAATAATAATAATAACAGTTGGAAAAGAACTCTTTTAAGACTAGCGGAAAAAAACGGTACAAAGACTCAGAAGGATACTCAAACGTATCCACTAAAAGAGACACAGGAAATGTAACGTGGAAGTGGTGGTAGTGTGCGCTTGTTCACCAGTTCTGCACGGACCCGACACTTCGGGTTTGTCCCCCATCGTCCGTCAGTTGCCGGCGCGAGCCAGCTTGTCGAATTTGAAATGAGCGCACCTCGACTCCGCGAAAAACGAGTTCGAGAGTAACGCGGCCCCCGCCCAGTCCTCTGTGCCAGCAGTACTTGCAGGGACCGGTGCGGGGGGAGAGATAAAGGGGGGTCCACAGAGACGGTCGGACAAGTGTTCCGCTATACGATGTACTCCATCCTGTGTAAACTGTGCGCCGTCTCCAAGTCTCTGTTGTCCTGTTTGTTAGTCCAGTTGGGCTTTTTGCCGCTCGGCGGCGTCCGCTCCTCCTTCTCCACCAGCGTGTAGGCCGGCTGCTTGGAGAAGCGTGCCTTGTGCAGGTGCTTCTCCAAGCCCTCGCCCGCCTCGTCCTCCGCCACCTCGCCGTTGTGCGTCCTAATTTTGGCGATGATGGAGTTCTTGCCCTCGTAGTCCTTGATGGCCACGCCGTGCTTCTCGATGGGGTTCTTGATCTGGTTGAGCTGCTCGCGCACGTTGTTGGTGGTGTTGTCCTCGGCGCCGGCCGTCGCCGCGCTGCCGTTGGCGCTCTGCTTCCGCCGCCGCCGCCGCCGCAGGCACCACAGGAAAGACGTGGCCAGGGCCAGGATCCAGAGGACGATGAAGACGGAGCTGAGCAGGGGAACCAGGTAGTCTGGAGAAGGGGGAAAAGAGGAAACCAAGAGACCTTTAGACCGTATGGGACTCGGAGACCTCGTACTTGACAGTTTCGCGCAGTAAACCGACCACCCTTTGGTTCACAACGATCGGCATCGATATCGGCCGTGAAAAACCGATATCGCTCGACCTGTACTCTTTACGGTAGCCATCGGTAAAAGTGCGAACCCTGAGTTCTCCGATTTAAACCACTGATGCTCTCCCCGACTCGAGTTCTTACCTGTTTTACCGGGCTGTGGCCGCTGCTGTACGCGCACCCCGGTGACGGCGGTGATGACCGAGCTGTTTCCGGCGCGTTTGTTCACCAGGTCGACGATCCGATTGGTCATTTCTTTAATGAGGCTCCCGTGTGGCCCTGGCTCTTCCGTGAACTAGAACAGACAAAGGTTGGCCCTTGGGTTAAGCTGTTACATCGGTGTCGCTGTCCGATGAATCAGTTACACGTATGGCATTATGACCGGCGGAATCGAACGCATACTCACGATGCTGACGTGAATCTCGTTGCTGGCCGAGAAGGACGGCTCGCACGTTATGGAAACGGTGTACTCCGAAGAGAGATTCCTCACCACGTAGGCGTGCCTCAGCTCATTACACACGTGTTCTATAGTCAGACCCTGAGGAAAAACAGAGAGAAAGGACTCATTTCCTGATTTGATTTGCCAGACTGAGGGGTCTTGCCTAACGTCGAGCCTGTCACTGTCCTCCATCAAACTCGCTCGTCTCCGTCAGAGCGTGCGCATTTGGCTGACAGGCAGTCGCCTGCGGTTTCCCGCGACTCGACTACCGCCGCGGGCTTACTTATCTCTGTGTCAGGGCTTTCGGCCCAAAAATCCCCTCGTAAAATAGGAAAACATGGGAGCCTAAGCCGTTTTTTTTTCTTGGGCGCCGAGTAACGTAGCGCCGGCTTCCCCGACGCTAATTGAGTCCAGACAAAATACTGTTAACGATGGGAGCGCTTTAATCCAAGGCTTGGCGTCCGCGTCGCACTTGTTAATCTGCCCGTAATGGGGGAAAGTAAAGGTGTTCTAAGAACTTTTGCCAGTGTTAGGACTGAAGAGGGCCAGTTTCCTAGACAACGGTTAAGCCTAAGCCTAGACTTTTTTGAATTCCAGTGGTGAATCTCCAATCTGTCTGCCACTTAGTCCAAGACTAGGCTTAATCTACTGTACGTTCAGGAATCCAGCCCATTATCAGAACTGTCTTGAGTTGCCGATGAACTCAAAATAATGGCTGTGCGATACGACCAGAGCCTCATCCCGATAACGATGTACATCACGATATAGTATACGGTAAATTCAGTCGAACTTCGACTCATATGGAACGCCAAAGGTGCCACAATTACCCATTTTTAAAAAAAATTCAAACGTTGGGTTTTGCGGCGCACTAACATACCGGCGCTTTTTACGCCGGCCAAACTGCAGCTTGTGGTGACTTGTGGTCCAACGGCGCTTTCTATGTTGAAAATGTCTGTAATAGGCGGCGCTCTTTAGTAGAGGTCGACCGATATTGGTTACGCGGGGCCGATATCGATACCGATTATTAGCTGGTTAACTGACGCTCAGAATCAATATGGCCAAAAAAAGTCAAATCTGTCAAAATTTGGTATATTACAAACACCAAGCTCAGCTGAAACTCTCCTTTTCTCATTCTCGGAGCTTCACGCTGCGCTTGTGTGTGTGTGTGTGTGTGTGTGTGGTGTGAGTGACGACAAGGCTTCAGCGTTGATGATCTGCCGCTCGCGTGGCGCCAAAAATCAGAGACTGTTGTGGGCGGGACGTGAAATGAAGCAGCGAGCCGAGAGCAAACGGCACAGAGAGACGAGGCGGCAGTGGAGCCACAGTAGCCCGCCTTGTAGCTACTTAATACGTACGTGATGGTCAAAATTAAACACCGATCCCGACAATCGGCCAAAAAAAATGGCTAAAACCGGCCCGGATAATCGGTCGACCCTTACTTTTTACGACGCTTTCGTTAGGTGCTTTTAAGGTGAATTGTGGCAGCTTTGGCGTTCCGTAGCTCGCGGAGTGTCGTGTCCAAAGCATTGCCGTAAACAGTGTCTTTTGCCGCACCAACGATAGACTTTTTCATTTCCTCATCCGATGTATTCCGTCATCCCGCACAGCCCTAGCGGCTTTCCAAAAAGAGAAGCGACGCCAGTCTGGCCCGGGCAGCCGTTACTCACTCGTGGCATGGTCTCTTTGCTGAAGGTGAAAGTGATGTTGGCACAGCTGTTGTCCTGGTAAGGGAAGCTGTGGTGGCATTTGGAGGTTGGCGGAGGTGGAGCGGAGGGCCGGCACTCTCCCAGGCCGTGGCACGGTTTGACGAAACAATGTTCCTCTTTGACGGCCAGGCAATTCTGGCCCGGCTGGCACGCGCCACGCCCTTTACCCAGGCGGCAAGGTTTCGGTCCGCACCACATCTGAGGGGAACAAAAACGCATTTCCTGCTTTTTAGTGCTCGTTAACGTCACATTCGGCTGGAAGAGAAAACAGTTAATAAATCACTTTTCCCAAGTTTGTGTTCATGCGCCGCTCCCTTAAAAACGTACACCCGCACCCCCCGGTCACCTACCCTGGTGCAGTGCACCTTTCCGTTGAGACACTGGCACGTGTTGCAGTCTTCCTCCCATTTGGCGCCGTCGGCCGTCATTTGCCCCCCTTCCGAAATGCAGGGCCTTCCGGAGACTGATGCAGAAAGACACAACAAAGGTCAAAACTAGGGACGCACCATCATATCGGAATCGGCATCGGATCGCTGCTTGGATTTGCCCGATTTTTTCCGCCGATATTTGATGAGGCATTCATGGTGCATGGGAAAGGCGGCGCTTGTGCCAGGCATGTCCAAAGTCTGAGGCGGGATTGTATACGGCCCACGCCTTCTGTCTTAAAATGTTTGGCGTTATTTTGTGGCAAAATTCGGAGCATGCAGTGCTCCTAAGCTGCGTGTTTGTCTCACTTAGCGAAATGTGAGCTCGCACATTGTGCCGTGTCCCGAGCTGCGTACTGCAGCACTCAATAAATAGTGCGGTACGTAATGCGCTCTTATCATACTTTTCGGTGCGGTAATATGCGTTTTAGGAAATACCAGGTGTTCTCTACACACTAGGTAGTGCACATGGAGTGTCACACGCGCCTTATTTGACTTGGTGCACCACATAGTCCGGGAAGTGACTTTTTCTTAAAAAGAAAAAGTCTTTTTTCTTTTTCTTAGGTTGTGCACTACGCTGGAAATGCCTGGCCCTCGCTCCTCTCACGCTTTCACGCACGCTTGACTTGGCGCTGTGTTAGAAATGTCAGTTATGGTGTTACTGTCGTGCCAAAATTCTGAGTGTGCGGTGGAACTTGTCTTTACACGCTTCACTCTGCCTTCCTCGTTTATTGGAATATCAGTATCGGCAGATGTAAGCATGAAAATATTGGATATCGGCCGATAATTCCCGCATCGTGCATCCCTAGTCAAGACCCCCTCTTTTTTTGGAACATCTATCGATGAGAGTTAGGCATGGATGAGCCCCAGCGAGCCGATAAGGTTCTCACTTTCTTGACATCGAGGCCCGCTCCTTCCCGGTGGACAAAGGCAGGAGTAACCGTTGATCTCGTCCGTGCAGGTAGCGCCCAGAGCGCAGGGGGACGACTGGCATTCGTTGATATCTATAAGAGAATGCACGGAAATAGGATTCATTTGTTGGCGACAACAGCAAAAAGTACTGTACGTGAACAGCTTTAACTGATCGAATCGTCGTTTTTCCGTGCCGTCCGAGCTTAGCAGCGGCGCTCGGCCCGACGGCCGCTTCGTTATATTTAGATTTTTCCCACTGGCTTGAATCAAACACTAAAGCCGAGAGGTATGCCTCGTAATAAGGAGCTAAGCAGCCAGATCAAAGCTTTTAAAAGGCATAAACAGACCCTAATCACTGCCCGAGCCTGAGCCTGATTAACTTTTGGATGTCGTCCCCCCCCATAAACACGAAAGAGAGCCCTTGGGGGTGGACAAAACTGCCTGTGTGCCAGAGCGGCCTGGCTAGTCTTCGCTTCACTTAGGTTCTAAATGTTTTAGGGAGAGGCTGGGAGAGACTCACTTATGCGACAGTCGGGTCCGGCGAAGCCAGGCGCGCATTCGCAGCGGTACCAGTTGTCTCCGTCCACGCAGGTCCCGCTGTTGTAACTGCCACACAAGAGACAAAAAGAAAGTGAACGGACGAGTCGACTGCCAGAACGCCTTCCGCTTTCATCATTTCGCGAAAACACCACAGTTTCCCTGGAGGCGACGGGGGCGGAATTCCCCTCAACCCTTTCCCCCACCCACTCCCGAAATTGATCTTTTTTTTTTCTCTTTCCAGAACTCAATCGATCGATCTTCCCGACGATATGTGAAAAGTGGCGGCGTGTGCGACGAGAAAGGGCGCGGCCTCCGTTTCCCGGCGAGCGATTTGCCTGGACTTACCATGGGTGTGGGTTGCAGTCGTTGGTGTCTGAAAGGGAAAGAGAGAGAAAATGAGTTTGTTTTCATGTATGCGAAAGCAGAGGATTGCAGCAGGGAACATGTCAAAGCTTGTGTGCGTGTGTGTGTGCGCGTTTAGGAGTTTAGTTCAGGAGAGTGGCTGTTTGTGTTAAATCCTTTGTCCTTAAAAAATAGTTGGGTTGTTAAACTATGAGCTGTTAAGCTCACGTCAAGAAAAATGTAACCCCACAGGTTCCTTGTTGTGGTCGAAATTTACAAGGAACGTCCACCGTCTCCTCCGTGAGCTGAGGAAGACGAGGACGAAGTGCAAATTTAAGTTTCCGTGTCCGTCGCCCTCGTCCGTCGGGATGCGGTACTCACTCTGGGTGCAGGTTGCCCCTTCCCAGCCTTCTTTACACACGCAGGTGAAGGAGTCGCCGCTGACCACGCAGGTGCCTCCGTTCTCGCAAGGGTTGGGCAGACAGCTGCTGTTCTTGGCTGGGGAAAGCAGTAAAAAACAAACGCTCAGAAAGCCGAACCTCAGACCACGAACCCATTTTGCACTTTTGGTGGGAGAGAGAGAGAAAGAGAGTGTGTGTGTGCAGAGATGGGGGGGAAGGCAAACACACCTATGTTGCACGTGGCTCCCTCCCAGCCTGGAGCGCACCTGCAGGTGAAGCTGTCCCCCTCGTCGTGGCAGGTCCCGCCGTTGTTACACGTGGCCTCGTCACACTGGCTGTCTCCTAAAAACCAAAAGCTCTTACTGTCTCATGGCGACAAAGAAGAAGAAGAAGAAACAGGGTGGAACTGAAAAAATATAGCCGCTTACGGGAGTGGCATGTTTTGCCCTTCCAGCCGTTCCTGCACTCGCAGTAAAAGTCGTTCACCAGGTCTTGACACGTTCCCTTGTTCAGGCAGGGGTTCGAGCGGCAGTCGTCGACGTCTGTAGAAGAAAGCGGAGGTCAGATAACGTACTGTCACGGGTTGGGGGGGGGGTGGGGGAAAACGCCTTGCGGTGGGCGCAGACTCACTGATCTCGCAGTGGACTCCTTCCCAGCCGTCGCCGCAAATGCACTGATACACGTTGACTTTGTCGATGCACGTGCCGGCGTTCCGGCACGGGTTGCTCTCGCAGTCGTTGATGTCTGGAAACATTGGAAATGGAAAGGGCGTGACCGTTAAACGTTTATCTGACGTTTACATGTAAGCCAAGCAGTCTAGAGGTCGACCGATATTGGTTTTTCAGGGTCGATATCGATACCGATTATTGCTAGTTAACTGATATTTGGAACCGATATGCAAAGAATAGAGAAAATCTGTCAAAATTTTGAGTTTTACAAACAGCAAGCTCAGCTGAAACTCTTTGCTCTTCTTTGGAGCTTCGGAGCGATACCGATAATCGACAAAGTCCCTACTATCGGCCCCCCATGACTGATAATCGGTCAACCCTTAAAGCAGTCATCCCGAACTGAGGCAGCAGTCTACGGAAATGGAGAGAAGGACTGGAAAAGTTTCGCACTTACTTTCGTGACAGTAGGTTCCTCGGAATCCCTCCTGACATTCGCAGGTGAACTGGCCTCCCGCCTGGCTCCTGCAGTGACCGTGCGGGCCGCAGACGTTGGACGAGATGTAGCGCACCCCCTCGGGCGTGCTGTTGGACGCCACTGCCACCGTGCAGCTGTCGATCACTGATGGGCCAGAGAAGTCGTTTTTAGCAAATGAGGGTATGAACTGTGATGTGACGGGCTGTGATGTGTGTGCGTGTGTGGCCTCTCGGCCGATTTACTCAGACTGTCTTGCGCTTCATTACTTTCGCAAATCCTCTTTTCCCCTTGTCTACTCGCGTAGTCCGGGGAACGGATGACATGGCGGTATTTTAATAGCGCTATTATTCCTCGCTAAGATGAGAGGAGCGTGCCTTATCGATGCTATGAGCTCGTTGATCGTTAAATTGATGTATCGTTATGCCCCTAGTGTCAGCAGGAGTTCCTGCAAAACAGCCCGTATTGTCAGAACGAGGCGCTGCAGCTCTCACTGAACTGCCCCCATCGTCTTTCTTTCCCGCCCTCGGGCTGCAGCTGAGAAACGCGGTGTGCAACAAACAGATCGCCTTACCGCAGGCGGATGAGGGTTAATTCGGTGGGGTGGGCAGAGGGTTCCGGGCAGACGAGTCTCACCTTGGCACGAGGTGGTGCGGCAGTGGTCCTTCAGATGCGAGCAGTTCTTGCCCTCGTAGTCATCCGGGCATTTGCAGACATAGTCGGACGCCAGGTTGAAGCACGGCGCGCCGTTCTGGCACGGGTCGGGCTGGCAGTAATCAACGTCCAGCTAAAATCCGGGGTTTTTCGAGAAGGAGAAACAAAGAGACAAGGAAGAAGTTAAGGAGGGGGCGAATGTTGGGTGGGTGACGGCCAGACATTTTTGGAGTCTTACAGAGCAGCGAGAAAAGCCACAGCATCCTCCCCAAATAGGTCTGCCAGGAAACATCACAGTGAAGCGATCGTTTTCGAGTGAAAACAAATAAGGGGAATATTGGAAAAGCTGGCGCCAGAATCCTTCTCATCCGCTCTCTTTCTCTCTCTTTTGTCACCTTTGGTGTGGGTGTGGGATTTGGAAGGCGTTTGGGAAAGGCTTTAAAAAAAAAAAAAAAGAAAGAAAGTACCACACCAGAAGAATAGATTTCGGGAGCACAGCTCACCTGGCACAGCTGCCCCGAAAAACCAACAGGACACAGGCACTGGAAGCCGTTGGCCTCGTCCTGGCATCGGCCGCCGTTGAGGCAGGGGCTGCTGGCGCACTCGTCCACGTCCTTCTCGCAGTGCTCGCCAGAAAAGCCGGCCGCGCAGATGCAGCGGTATCCGTCCACCAAATCCTGTGGAGAAAAACAGCGTTGCCTCTTTAAAAACAAAAAAAGACACTTTGTTACAGAGGAACGTCTCAGTTTTTCCGTTACTGAAGTGTTTTTTAGCTGTAACCACTTTTTTTCACTTTTACCCTCTCACTTTTCCCAGTGTACAGTAGAGACAGGGATGAGTCATGCATTTAAAAGCTGAAACAATGGAGGTCACAAAAGACGTTGAGGTCGGCGCGAGGGAGGAGGGTGAAGCGCTAAACACCACAAGCAATGCACTCCGAGTCCCGTAAAAACCCCCGGCACGTTTTCCTGCATCAACAGTCATTCCCAACCATGGTGTTTATAGTAAGTTAAAGGGCCTGAGACCGCCTCTGAGCTCGTACCCTCACCCGAGGAAGCTAAAAACGGGGACGCAGATATTCGGATGAGGAGAATTTGTGGACACTTGAGATCGGACACTTACCTTACAGGTTGCCCCGTTCAAACACTGGCCTTTGCAGTCGTTGATGTCTGCAAAGAAACAAACAATAGCTATTAAAGTCGCTCTACAAGGTTGACGTCTCATATTCTATAAACAAAAGTTGGACTGTGCACGACTGCACTCAAACAACTCCTGTTTCGTGTGGGGATTAAGCGTAGTAGCTCGCTTTACGCACGGTCAGCTGGCTTGTTTACGAACCAAGAATGAGTTTCTTCTTCATAAAATGTCTCGTCGTCACGCCGTGCGTTTGATTCGAGGGAAATTCTGACGACGCGCACAATTCTGAACCCAACGCGTGTTATTGTTACGGAGGAAATTTGGGAAGCATCAAAAGCTCGCTGACTTACTGACATCGCAGTTCTGACCCGTCCAGCCCGGAAGACATTCGCAGAAATATCCACCAATCAAGTTCCGGCAAGACTTGGCGTATACGCAAGGTCTGTCCTCGCATTCGTTGGCATCTTTGGGAGAGTAAATAAAAAAATAAAAATAAAAATTAAACATATATATATATAATGATGCAAAAAATAATGCACATGGAGAGTCAACTTCAGACTTGTTAGTGTCCACTTACCAATCAGACAGGTTTTGCCAGTCCACTGCGGAGGGCAGTTGCATTTAAAGCCGTTAACCAGATCCTGACAGGTGCCTCCATGGCTACAAGGGTTTGGCTTACAGTCGTCTACATCTAGGAAGGCAAAAGTTCAGGTTAAAAAATATGCCGTGCGTTTTCCCTCAACAATCATTTGTCTAAAACTTTCAGAGTCGAACGATAAAGGCCAATATATGTCGCTACTTTTCAAGTAAATTCTCACTGAAATCGCAGGACGGTCCGCTCCAGCCCGGCGCACACGAGCACTCATAGCCCTGACCGGTCTCCGAACACCTGCCTCCATTAGCACAGGGGTTGGACAGGCAGGCACGTTCCGCTGCAAATAAACACACACATAACCAGACTCAATGCAGGCTCATGTTTTTTAATAGCCTGCCTGGTTGACCTGTTTGCTAGCATGACCTCCTCCGAAAACACTCCCTTTTAACTCCTGCCCTTACCCTGGACACCACCAAGATTCTCGCTTCGTTTTGTTAAAGATTGTGGTTTTTAATGATAGAACATTTGCAATTTTTCCACTGTGTATGAGGTCTGGGTTTGTCTGCGTGTTCCCTATTGGTCTAGTTTTATTCGACTGCTGCCTATTGGTTCAGTTTTGTTTGCTTGTTTCATATTGGCCCAAATTTGTTTGGTAGTTTCTGACCTTAAGTTTTGTCTGCTTGTTTCCTATTTGTCCAGTTTTGTTTGCGTGTGTTCTATCGGGCCAGTTTTAGTAGGTTGTTTTCCTGTCAGGCCAGGTTTGTCAGCTTGTTTCCTACAAGTCTGCTTTTATTCGGTTGTTACCTACTGGTCCAGTTTTGTTGGCTTATTTCCTATTGGTCCAGTTTTGTTTGCGTGTTTCATACTGGTCCAGTTTTGTTTGCTTGTTTCCTGTTAGTCTAGTTTTGTTTGCTTGTTTCCCATCAGGTCAGGTTTGTCTGGCTGTTTCACACTGGTCCAATTTTTTTTGCTTGTTTCATACTGGTCCCCATTTGTCCACTTGTTTCCTATTGGTCCAGTTTTGTTTGCTTGTTTCCTATTGGTCTAGTTTTGTTTGCTTGTTTCCTATCAGGTCAGGTTTGTCTGGCTGTTTCATACTGGTCCAGTTTTGTTTGCTTGTTTCATGCTGGTCCACGTTTGTCCAGTTGGGTCCTATTGGTCTAGTTTTGTTTGCTTGTTTCCTACTGGTCCCGTTTTGTTTGGTTGTTCCCTACTGCCCCAGTTTTGTTAAGTTGTTTCCTATAGTTTTCCTTTCTACAGTCTTGCTGAGTGGTGAGTAGCTCAGCGAAGCCTCATTTGGCAGACTCCACTGCGCTTCCCATTCTAACACTTGACTGTCAAAACAGAGGCGATCCACAGGCAGGCTGGATCATAACAGAGGATTAGCTGACCCGGAAGCCCTGTACCGACTGAGCAGACAAGCGCTAATCATCTTCTGATCTCTCCCCATCTTAAAGCAAGGTCATTCTGCCTTACCTACTGGCCACCTTCGATGGGAAAGCGAGCGGAAAATCGCACAGACGCTCACATCGCGCATTAGGACAGAGCTGAGCTAAACATCCTCAACGCAGTCCTCGCTGTGACTAACTACTGCCTCCTGCGTAGCATCTTTAAAGCCAGAAAGTCAATACATACCCCTTTCGCAGTTGACTCCGGAGTAGCCGTCAGCACAGGCGCACTGGTACTTGTCGGGCCCCGTGTTGCTGCACGTCCCTCCGTTCAGACACGGCTGGCGCGTGCCACAGTAGTTCAGGTCTGAAAAGCCAATTTCAGAAGTGAATTTGAGCTACGGCCAAAAAACAACCAAGAAACGGCATTGTATTTTGTCGTCTTTGGAGAAATGGAGCACCTTTGTTGCAGAGCTGCCCTCCCCAGTTGGTGTCGCACATGCACTGCCAGGGTTCCACGCAGGTTCCGTGTACGCAGCCCGGGTGAGGCGTGCACTTATCGCAGTACTGGCCTTGCCACCCGTACAGACAGCTGTAGAGAAATTAAAATTGTTTTTAAACCCACAAGACGAGAGAGAGAGAGAGAGAGAGAGAGCTCAGAGAGTTCTCACAAACGCTCGAAAAGCGACACCCCGAGCTTTCGGGCGTTCGTTGACTTGGTTTGCCACATTTAGTCGAAAATAAAAAAGGTTTTTTTTAACTAATGGGAAACAAAACCCAAGCGTTCACGAGGCAAGACTTACAGGAAAAGACGCGCTTTCTCACGCCGCAGACCGAGCTGTATTATTTCAAGACGCTTCACAGAGAAGTTTACGGGCTTCCCTTTTCGACAACAAACTTTTAAAAGCCCGCCACGGTTGGCCGGGAAGGGAACAAAAGAGCGACGACTTCTCTCGCTGCCGAAGCGTCCAGACGGCGAACGCCACCGCTTTTTAAAACTCCCCGGGGGCCCTTTACAGCCGAGTTAATATTAGCCTGCGGCGATGGCGTTTCGTTTCCGCTTCCGAGCGTGCTGTCTTGGCTCGCCGACCGCTCGGACAGCTGGGACTGGCATGTGCGAGCGTTTTGGTGGGGGGTGGGGGCAAGCGTAGTATGTCGGATCTGCAGACTCGTTGGTGTTTAAGGACAGCCCGTTAAAGAGTTCTCAGCCCCATTTGCATGTCGTTTTTCCCCTCTCCGTCCCCGAGGAAGATCCTGCCTTGACCCCGCTGTTGGGAGTTTCTAGCCCTGTAATTAACAGTCTTCTCCAAAAAAACAGAAAAGCCACAGAGATAGCTTTCGGGCCTTCTCTCCTCTTGAAGACAACTGTAATTAAACAAAACTGGGCTGAGCAATTTCACCATTTTTTTTTACGGCGCACTCTGATGAGATAGCGGCTCTCTCTCTCTCAAGAGAGCGAGGACTCGAGGGAGGGGGGGTGGGAAAAACAGATTGACCTCTGGGAAAAAAGCAAAACAATTAGCTCGGGGCAGCGGCTCAGCTGTAAAAATAAACGTGGCAGTCGAGTAAAGCTCGCTCTCTGATTAAAGAGGGCTATTCTTAACTGCGAGCAACGCTTTCTCCATGAGAACCGGCGCTGACAGAGGGAGCCGCGGGGTGGAAGACAAAACAGCATTTCCGGTCAGACGTTCGGTCGCTCTTTTCCATTTCTCTGCGGAGAACGGAGACGGACAGGAAAAAGCACTTTCGACAGTCCTGGTTAGAGACTCGGGGAGCTATTACGTGCGCTCTCTGAAAGGGGCCGGACGAGGTCTAGATAAATTCCTGCGTTTGGGAGGCAGCTGACCGCATCAAATGGGCATTCAGTTCGAACTCTCGCTTCCCTCAGGCATGGGAGCAGTTGCAATAAATGAGCTATTAAAGGAACCGTTAAAGGATATTATTAGCCGCTTATTATCATCCAAAAAAAAAAGATACGTTTCCTATACAAGTCTGAAGCGTTAATATTGGCGACGGGTGAGTTTTGTGCACTGGCTGTATTTAAAGTTGTTTTCACTCGGCCGGTCAAACAGGCGATGCAAAAAACCCCCAACTTGATCTGAAGCAGTAACAGCCAGCCACTGCCAAACTGTCGATTGCAGATCATTTGAAAATTTGCTGAAATGTGTGGTGGGGAGCAATTTATAAGTTCCTGAGGCGGCGCGAGCTACGGCTTGCAGAGAACACCCAGTTTGCGGCTTGCACGAGAGCCTCTAGTTTAACAGCTCTGTGTGACGTTTGTTTATGGCCGGCCAATTCATTCTGATAAGCTTGGCTCACAGATACTGTGCCTCGCTCACGTAATAAAATCGACCTGGGTGAACTGCTGGAAAACGCTGCGTCCATTTGTCCATTTTTGTTTTTTAATTCCGACTGTTAGACGCAGAAGTAAACCTTAATCCACCAAAGCGTAACGGTCACCGTTTTGGGGGATTTATGCTATAAGCTAGACGTTTTTGCAGTGACTTGAAACGCTCTGGTATGCCGCAAACAGAGCTACTCGCTTGCCTAACGGACAGATGACCAGCACCAGCTCCACTTTTTGATCGCTAGAGAACGGTAATGTTTAGATGTCGGCAAAATGAAGCGATGCTCTCTCTGAGATTTGGTCAGGTCAGACCAAGGAGGGAGTCGGAGCCGGGCTGTTTCTGTTTTCCGCCCTTGAGCGCGGCTCATGTTACTGGAAAGCTCAAAATGTCAAGCGGCCGTGCGTCCTAGATGACGAAATAAAAATAAAGTGACTCACTTGCACTCCCCGGGCTGTTTGCAGGATCCGTGTTCAGTGCTGCATCCCTGCCTGCAGATAGCTGGAGGAAAGGGGAAAAAAAAAGGGGGGGGGACGGTGGTTTGAACGAGTGAAACATGGACAGGAAGGAAAGCGAATGTGAGTTTTGCCGTCCCCGCCATCCATCCCGCTCGGATCGGGCTCGCTGCTCCTCGTGGGAGTAGTTCTGGAATGCGGGGGGTAATCTATCAAATCCCATGTCCGCCCCCACACAGCCAATTTGGGGGGGGGGGAAAGCCGCTCTAATTTGAGGCCTGTCGTCAAGCTTTTGAGGCGCGTTAACCTCAGCCTCGTCCTCCGGCTGTGGCCGGAGCAAATAGCGGCGCTGGCCAAACCGCCTACGCCGACAGGCCTCCCGAAAATGGCTCCCCTAATAGCTTTCTCCCGAGGAATAATGCAGACTGGAAAACTACACGGTGATCTTCTACCCTCGACCCCTTTTTTGCGTGTTAGTGAGTCAGCCGAGAACGTGAAAAACCGGTTCTAAAACCAGGCATCAGATTGAGTGGAAGTTTTTACCCGTGTTGCAGTCCGGCCCCGTCCATCCTTCCAGGCAGGTCTTGTTGCCGTTCTGGTCGCAGGTGTAGTGTCCGAAGAACTCGTCGCGCGGCCGGCAGAACTTGTTGCAGCCGAAGCCGTAGTAGTGCTCGTCGCACGTCACCCGGATCTGGTACTCGAACTGGGCCACGGCGCCGTTGTGCGTCAGCTTCTGCCACTGGTGGTTGGGGTTGATCATGCCGGAGTGGTAGGCCTTCTCTATCAGCCTCCCGCTCGTACCTGCGGTCGATAGGTTGGCGTGAGAGGCCGGCACAACGTCACGGCTTTTCCGTAAGACGGGAACGCGGAAAGCGCTGCACCCTTAGATCTGTAAATGTGACTTCACACATTCTAGCAATCGTTCAGCCACCGATCTAAACGGAGCGCTTAATAAGACCCTCTAACGCCGTCTCTGACTGACTCGCAGGCCCTTATTACCGCGGCGTATCCAGAGAGCGGCCGTAAACACCACGAGGGCCTTCCAGAAGGAATCTGTTGGCCAAGACTTTCACACGCTTTTCACACACACACACACACACACACACACACATCTCCACTCTAGGGACATGCTGATTACCACTCTCTCACAAACACACACACACACACACACCAAGCCAAGCCTTTCCATTCGAGTTCCAACCACACCGCCGCTTGATTTGCCATAACAACACACCGACTAAGGCTGGACGATATGATCTCAAACCACCATCGCGTTTACCTCGATTACGATTCATTTTTGGATTGAATTTTTAGGTAGCGTATGACGAAGCCCCGTTTCATACGTCTGTGGAATGCTAGAGGCCGTGGTGGCATTTGGCGAGTGATGGCCGCAGCCGAGTGTCACGTCCTTACTAGCAGAGGCAGGCTGCACTTCGCCGTAGGGTGTGGAAGTAACATTCAACAGCCGAAAGAGCTTCGCCTCTTTCTGGACCTTGACGTGACGGTTAGTCGTAAAAATACAAATCCGGGAGTTTTAAGATCTGTAAAAATGGTTGTGAGGCAAACTTTAACCAATGTTACGATTACGTCAATCGAAAAGGCATTCTTAACTTATCTTGTTTAGGCAACTAAGGCCCTGTTTACACGAATGCGGACATTTTTATTAACACATTTTTTAAATTTGACCCTGTCGTTTACACATAAACAGTTTTTCCATGTGTGCGGATATTTTTATAAACACATTTTCTTATACGTTTGGGCCTTTTGTTTACACGTAACCGGAGTTTTAGCCACCTCAAACGCCCTCCAAAGTCAGGTTTTTCCAAAACGCTGGATTCCGTGGATATGTGTAAACTAAAGGCCCCCCAACAATATATACGCTTTTATAAAAACTATCCACAGGCCTCTTTTTTTTTTTTTTTTTTTTTTTTTAACCAATCCTTGTCCAAATGGGCGGCACGGTGGCGCAGTGGTTTAGCGCTGCTGCCTCACATCGAGAAGGTCCTGGGTTCGAATCCCGGGCCTTTCTGTGTGGACTTTGCGTGCTGTCCTCGTGTGCGCGTGGGTTTCCTCCCAAAGTCCAAAAACATGCAGTATAGGTTATTTGGCGACTCCAAATTGGCCCCCGTAAGGTGTGAGTGAGCGTGTGATTGTGTGAGTGTGCCCTGCGGCGTGTTGGCGCCTGCCCAGGGTTGGTCCCCGCCTTCGAATTGACGTAAAAGCTTGGTGCCCTGCTAAGGAGGAGCAGTAGCAAATGGTTAAAATAGGGTCTTGACTAATGGTTCCAATTAAGGGTCGACCGATTATCGGGGGGCGATTTTAGGCATTTTGCTGACTGTCAATATCGGTGTCGAATTTTGACCACCACTAATATTAGGTAATTACAAGGTGCGCTACTGCCGTCTCTTCTCTCTGTGCCGTTCGCTCTCGACTCGCTGCTTCGTTTAATGCCCCAATAGTCTCTGATTGGCTGAATGTCACACGAGTAGCAGCCAATCCACGCTGAAGCCTCCGACTAAGACGTGAGCGCAGGACAGTTTCAGTTGAGCTTGGTGTTTCTAAAATTCGAAATTACGACCGATTTTTTTTTTTTTTTTCCCTTTCTCATATCGGTTCCACATATCGGTTATCGTTCCCGTTAACTAGCAATAATCGTTATCGATATCGGCCCTGAAAACCCAATATCGGTCGACCTCTGGTTAAAACAGGTAGTATAGACGCATTGGGTCGGCAGCGTGTCAGCCTGCGTGCGATTATATGATGACTTCCTTTTCTCTCGTTATTTACATGTGCACTGTGTTCATTTCAACTCTCCTGAGGCGTACTTCCAGAAAACCAATCCCGTCGTGGATTTCCATTCCCACGTCGTGTGACCTCTGTTACATGGCACTCTCCTTTTAGTCCGACTAACTGATTCCAGATTCCTAAATTCCTGAATAAACACAACTGAAACAAAGTACTTTCAACTGTGTACCAGACTGTACACTGGTCTGATCTTAAGCCTGACGCATGTAGACACGCCAACGTTGTTTACTCTGCTCTACTCTACTCTACTCTGACGAACACGGCCGACATAAAGCCTTTCGTGGCTTTCGCGAGTTTCCGTTGCGGTTCCCAGCCAAACCCAGGAGTAGAAAGAGGTCGCAGCAAAACAAGCGGACGTTGTGCTGAGACTGAGAATTGAGTGAGACTGCGCTGCCCCGAGCGGCAACACCTGCCGTCAGTCATCAGCCGCGTCGGAAAACGTTTTCATTACCACGTCTTGCGCGCCTTCTGAACTCTCCCCACGTTTGTGTGCGCGCTCGCGCTCTTTCCCCACCGCTGTTTCCTCTTCCCTGTCCTGTTGCACCTGTCAGCACGCTCAATTTAATGGCCGGCGGTCAAAGAGGAGGAGGAGGAGGAGGAGACGGATCTGGGGCCAAAGCCAGATGTCGGTGGCGAGGGGGGTGGGGGGGGTTGAAGGGACGACAGAAAGAGGAAGGACAAACAGATGTACGAGCGCACTTACTTTCGCCGCCGGTTTCGTTGTTGAAGTCCAAGGCCTCCACTATCAGAGTGTAGGACCTCTGTAGGAGATGAAAGCAGAAGACATTGGGTTAGGAGAGCAACGGGAAACGGATCGAGATAATGCAGCTGTTGACTCTGTGGCCTAACTGTAACATCAAGCAATGCTTTATTCGGGGCGGTGGGTGTGAGGGATATATGGGGGTTCTCACGCGAGCAATCTGTTTTGAACGGTAGCGGCGATTAGAACGTGCGGTCGATACGCGCAGCAGGAAGCCGTCTGACTCGGGGCCGCCCCAACCCTCCGTCCCCCTAAAAATGACAGCTAATCCACATAAAGCGGCAGCGGTTACCAATTCTGGATGACCAGGTCAGTGAGGTCACCGGAGCGGCGCTTGGAAACGCATACCGGCTCTCCAGCCAGCCGTACCACTTCACATTGCTAGCTAAACACGAGTCTGACGCGGTAAAAAACGGCTTTTAAACCGTTCGGTAATAATCAGAACACTGTTTTCCGTCTTTTGTCTCCAGTTTTCTAAATTGTCAAGAATGTGGAGCAGGAAACTGTGTGTGTGTGTGTGTGTGTGTGCGAGCGTGTCCTGGGGGGTAGTGGTGTGGTTCCCCTTTTTAGAAGGACTCTCCTGCAGGAGATCTCAGGAGGGCCTGGCTACATTTCAGCACTTCTGAAACGCTTTGTCTGACTTAAGGTCATCACCGGCTCTCACCGGTATCAGGTAACAAGCACCGAGAGCCAATGAGAACGACAAAGAGAGAGAGAGAGAGAAGAATCCGAGAGCAGAACTGAGAGAAAGTATGAGCGAGAACGCGTACACCTCGCAGCACCTACTTGTCACATTCGCGCCCCATGCCGTCTCCGAGCACCTCTGTGGAATTTCTACCGCAAACGTGGTCCTTGGCTCGTGCCAAACCCGCTCATCTCTCGAAGCGAAATCATTTACTTTTTGTTAGTTCCTGTGTACTGTCTTAACAACTTAAGACTCGTATACGTAGAGAAAAACTGGATGGCTGCTTCTGCGGACGTGTCCAAACACAAATCTACGGCAATGAGTAAAACAGCAATTACCAGACGGCGCCCGTCCGAAACCCTCGGCCTGAATTGTGGCAAAATCGCAGCTTAACGTATTCGTCTAACTGAGGGGAGAAAAAAATCTCAGATTGGTATCAGTATTGGCAGGTTCTGGAGATGTTAACATTGGGCTCAGAGCAGGGGGAAAAAAACGCGATGCTCCGATCGTTAACGGGTGCCGCTGAAAGCAGAGCTGTCCGATTAGCGCGAGAATCGTTATCGGCGATTCTGAACGATTTCGATCTGTCGTTTAGTTGGCGAACCGTTTGAACGTAGGCTCCTTTGCGGTTAGGCACGGCTCTGCCTGAATGACGCAACGCTTCTGTGGTCTGTCTTACGACCACAGATCCTTGAACAACCAAAACACTTAGGAAAGGGCAGTCAAAGTGCAGTGAGCAGGCAGAGGAACATGCAACTGTATACAAAGCAGACGTAAGTGTTGTGGCAGTTAAAATGCTCAGCATACCCTGATTTCAGCTGCTGCTCTCTGCTCCCTGCATGGATTCCTGCCAAAGATTCACATGCACGCTCTGGGAGTGAGCTGTGAACGTGAGCGTGAAACGTGCCCGGGCACGGAACCCATATAACTTTGCCTTCGCCTGCGTCAACAGACGAATCAACAAAGCTGCGCCCGTAAACTCTTTAGAGGTGCGTTGTAAGAATGTTTGCTTTACCTTCGCCCCTTTTGTAAAACCATTAGAACCATTTTCCTTAAACGTGTACCGACTCTTTTGTCTGTCGCAATCAAATAACAGCTCCCGAATCAACCGTTGAGCAGCTACAGTGCAGGCGAAGAAGCTTTGCAATCGACAGGGAAGGGAGGGAGCTCAGGGTACAGGGTATACACACTCCAATCTGTACATCTTCTGTTAAGCTATCGGGGGGGGGGGGGGGGGGCGGTCCACACACAACGCTGAGGTTCGTTCCCAACAAGGCAGGATCAAAATATTCCGACAGATTAAACAAAGTGCGTCTTGCACAACAGGCTTTGGCGTGAGAAAGTCTACACTTAATGCTGGTGGCTTTTCAAAAATGATAGTGTGTCATGATGGTCGCGTATGAGCGAGTAAGTCCGTGTTCTGGGTGAAGTCTGGGTGTTGCTGTCAAGAGATTTGTAACTGACTTTATCGGCTCTTATTTGCGCCTGGGACTTTTCTGTAGGCGATCTATCGGTATTTCATTTTGTCTGTACCGTTTGCTGTCGACTCGCTGCTTCAATTCCTAGATAATCGACGCTGGAGCCTTGTTGTCACTCGCACCACACTCACACGCGAGCGCGAGAAGGAGACGGGGGGAGAGGAGCAGAGTGTTTCAACTTTTTCGCATATCGGTTCCAAATATCGGTTATCGGCCTCCTTAACTAGCAATAATCGGTATCGATATCGGGCCTGAGAAACCAATATCGGTCGACCTCCAGTATACAGGCCTCATCGATATGGAATGTCAGAAAATGATCATTTTTTGCAGTGTCTGTTATCCGCTCCAGACTAATATGCATTAAAATCAGCAACCATTCTGCCAAAGTGAACGAGTTCGACTTGTTGAATCTTCCATTTCTTTATCTCTTCAAATAGATCAGGTGATTATTGCTTGGCTCAGAAAAATGCGGTGCAACGACACCTGTTAAAAGCAGCTTTTACTAGGCACGGCGGTTAATGACAAACCTGATCTTGAGTTGCGAACAAAAAATACAACTCTTGACAAAGTGTCGCAGAGGCCATTAAAGCGGCAAGTCAAATTTACTTACTAAATGCATAACAGTATAGTTTTATTCACAGAACCTGAGAAAAAAAATGACTAACCAAACAGAAATGCTGTCGAGAGCCGAGGCATTTTTGGCTTCGCAAAAAGGAAAAAGAAAAAAAACGTCATCCCCGCACAATGCAAGTCCATTCCGTCTCACTCCATAACTCACAATCTAGTTATCAGCTCTGGATGCCTGCCGCCGCCAGGTTCATTTTTCCCATGCTCGCCACTGACCTCTGTGTTGTCTTTGAACTCTCCACCCCCTCCATCCCCTACTTCCCCCCACCTCTCCTCGTCCCAGCTAGCGACAGCCCCCGAAATAGCCTCGCGTCTCTCTTATCGTCTAGGGCCGGCCTCGGCTGTGTCGGTGTCTGTGTCTTTTTTTTCTGTTCTTGCAGCTCGGTCTTCGCTGCCAGACAACACTCTCTTCTTTCCCTCGGGATTTACTCCGAGGACGTGCCATCGAAAAACGCGGCCAGTTGCCATAAATGGCCGCGGCCTCTCCGCTTTTGGCGTGGCCCTCTCCCGAGCGTGGGAATCTGTCGCCGGCTCGCACCTTTGCCGATAAGAGCGGGGAAAAGAAATAGCTTGATAACGGCGGAAAGTTTAAGTGGCGCAGTGTCAACACGGCTTGTGGACTTACGGAGTCAGGTTAATGAAACCCGAAGTTGACGAAAGTCTTGGCGATAAAGGCGTAAACACTGTTGCCGTCCCAAACGTGCGCAAGAAAAGACCGATTCTACAGTCTGAGAACGGCAGAAGGAAAGCACTTGTTTGTCAGCAGATCCCTATCACGGGTTGCTGATAAGAGGAGGCTCTGAGAAAAGTTTCAGACGGTCCTCTCTGCTCTCTCGACTGTGGATAAGGAGAACCCTTCCCTGATAACGCCTCCCTTCACTCGTCAGTCGCTCTTGATGGTGAACTCGAAGGCCAACAAAAACGACAGAAAGAAATTAAACGCTGCACGAAGCTGTAACACACGTCTGTTCTCGGTTGCTAAACCACGTTTCAGGAGAGAGTCTGTTACTGCCTTCCCCCCACCAAAAGAATGTACAGCACTTCTCAGCACGTTCTTTTAAAAAAAACGTCAAAGCCACACTAGCGCCTGTTGCTTGCTCAGCAACTAACTGCGGTGCCGGACGTAACGGCAAGTTTAACTGCTGTACTCTCACTCGGCAATGGCACAGCGCAAACCGTCATGGAAGCCACAGGGAAGGGGGGAAAAATAGAGGCTGGGAGAAGAAGGGCGACAGCCTTTTCGTAATTTGCACTTACACACCACATCAAGAGAAGGCCGCGCAAACCAAACGTGTCATTAGTCGTAACCACCAGCAGTGCTTTCCCTTGGAGAAACTCACCTGTCACCGTGCGCCACCGCATCAGTACATGACCGCGGAAAGAGTAATGGGAAAGACAAACAGCAGGGGAAAAAAAAAACCTTTGGGGTAGTTAATAAACTGCAGAAAAGCAGGAAACTGCCATTGTGGGGTTACGGGGCAACGCTTTCTCTTCGCGCCCCAGGTGTATTCACGACCCTGGGGCCAGAGAGACGGGCAGCAATGTGCTGAAGCGGCCAGTATGTGAAGTAAGGTCAGGCCTGGGTTTGTCTAAGAGCCGATCTCATCACTGCTGAGTCCGACGCGGCTTCCTGTTGCTTGTCCTGGGCCGGCATTATTCCTGGACCGGCTCCATTATGCTCAGTAATCCTCCCTGTAGCCAGCTTGGCCAAGCCTTTGTTCGACTGCTCCATGTTCGGTGGAGCTGACCCTGGCTGGGTGGGCCATGGCCCAAACTCACCCCCCCACCCCACCCCCACTCCCCCTTTCTCCCTTTATGCCCATCTCTGCGCCTCACTAAAAACCAAGATACTACAGCCGGTCGCTTTCTGAAACACTGAAACAAACCGAATTGATAGATGTGGGTGCAGGTGATTATTTACGCGCTAACCGGAAGTCTCTTTAAGTGCCGCAGTTTCATAAATGGCAAGGTTTAGAGATTAATTAAGTACTTGCTTTCCAGTCAAGCGGAAAAAAGGGCCAAACATTAACAACAGTCTGGTTCCCAGCGGTCTAAAAAGTCTTCCACTACCACCACAGATGTTTCGTTTGTTGGATCTTAGCATTTGAGCCACCGTAACTGAGCAGTTTTGCGCCGACAAATTTAAATCCATCTGGTGAAAGTTGCAATGTAGGACAATATACACTTGTAACAAATTTCTCGTGAGCATATGACTTCAATTCTGCAGCTCCATTTCTAAACCAGGCAGTGATGTCATATTGGCTACTGTCTTTCATCCAAAGACCATAGCTAAGGTTTGTTTGTCTGTTCTTACTAGATATACGATATACTTTATAACACCACCCAAACCAGCTCTATTGCCTATGCTGACTTCTGCCATCGTATCACTTAAATACTTAAACACATTAGCATACCCTTAGGCCTCCGCTAATACAAAGAGAATTAGTACGTTGTCAATGAGGAAGACAACATATTCACACACCTAGTCATGCTGAACCTGTTTATCTGATCTGCCTTATTCAAAAGAATTCCATTAGGGCGCTTGTTTGTATTCCAGTATGTCAACTGAGGTTTGACATCTCGGGCGTTTGTGGACAAAAACATTCCCACAAAACATTATATCCGTGGGGAGTATGATTTAAATATAAACTGTGATTCAAACATGCCTACTCATTCTGCACTTATTTATTCACGTAGTGTAAACCCTAATTGTATTAAGCCATCCTTTTATTCGGACTCTTTTTGCTAATTTGTTCAGATGTGTAGCACGGGGTCTAAACGAAAACATGGGTTTAATACGTCATACAGGAAGACTGCACCACTACAATTACGCATGCGCAATGGCAAATCGCATTAATTGATGGAAGGCGTGTGGAAGTGCTTTTTTCTAAGTATCGTAGGTAAGATAATGTTAAAATTCTGATGTAAATTCGAGTTATAGTTGGTAATAATTGGTCAGAAGCAGGCTTGGAGTAAACTGGAGCAGTGATAGTTGCTGGGGTAATATGCCCAACTTGGGCTTAAACTTTCCTGAACACAGACTGGAGAAAAAGACGTTACACAGATCGCTCTGTCAACACTTTAAAACTACACTGCACATAAATATCCGCAGTTTTCTCCACGGCAACGCTTGACTAAGTATCCTCACCGCCCCGAATAATCCTCAGATTTTCATGCACTGATTAGATTTTCCATGCACCACATAATTGCCACACTCCAAATCCTGAAATGACGTGCACGGCAGCCTGCGTGGGAACATCACCAAATATTACGTTGCTCAACTTCTCATTTCACGTTGCACAAAATTGCTGGGGGTGGGGTGATTAAAAAAAAACAAAAAAACCAAAATCACACACACACACACAAAAGAAAAAAAAAACACGGTGCGCCAAACTCACCGGCCAGGCAAAACTGAAACGCAAAACAATCCTCGACTTCTCCGCGGCGTGCGTGGCCCTGGTAGAAAACGTATTCCCTCCGAGAACGGGCGTAGATCCGGTACCGAAGCTGCAAGCCCCGGCGGCGGACACGCGCGACTGATATTCCTTCAGACAGACTTTGAAATACGTATCGCACTCGTCCCTCGTGCATCTGCGGTCCGCGCCGTTCCTCGCGCCGTCGCAGCACGCGCCGCCGTGCAGCTCGCCGTTGGCGTTCTGCATCGACAAGATTTCCAATTCGAAGTGGCCCGACGCGTCAGACACCTGTTGGGGACACACAAAGTGAGTGACAAAACGCTCAAAACAAGGCAACGATCTTAAATAATTGTCTACTAAAAAAAAATAAATAGTCCGCTTCGGTTAACGTCAAAGAAATAAACTACGTTAAATGCGCTTTCGCGCGCCATTAAACCAACCGTCAAGCGCGGATGCGTCACGCAAAAGAAAAGTTCAAAGCGTGTAAAAAAAAAGAAGGGGCGCAAGCGTCTTACCTTCGTCCGCAAGCACAGCAAAAAGGCATGAAAGCAAAGAGCCGCCAAGGCTGGATTCCGTCGCAAAATCATGCCTCCTGGCTGGTGTCCGCCGCTCGCTCGCTCGCTCGCAAACTTGACGGGTTTGACCGCCTCACGGCTCTAACGTTAACTCTAACATGCACGAGCGAGGTGGAAAAAAAAAACAAAGGTTGAAGCTTCTGGTGATTTTTTTTTCTCCCCCTCAAAGTTTCCCCCGTGTTTTCCAGTGAATAGAAATGCCTCCCGTAACAACCTTTATTCCGACAAGTAGGGACAGAAAAAAAAATCGTCTCTTCTCCGTTTCCTTCCTCACGGCGCTGCACAGACGTTACGAAGAAGCCATGAGCGCGCGTCGTCCGGGAGAGACTGGCGAGAAGCGCGCTCGGTGCAGCAAGTTCACGTTAAGCGCGGGCGCATGCGCACACGGCGCGCTGGCTGGATGCGCCGGAGTCCCTCCCCAACTCTCTCTCTCTCTCTCTCTCTCACACACACACACACACACACACACACACAAACTACTGAGATTCGTGTTGTTAGACGTATTATTTATTTATTTATTTATTTATTTCACCACGCCAGGTATCAAGAACAATCCTGAAAACAAGCTAAATGTCCTAAACCATAGCACAGAAAGGAAACATTTTACAGGTATCCAGGGATGTAGCACCAAATTCTGGGCCCTATACACAAGGGCCCCCTCCCTATAATAAAATAAAATTCCAGACTTCTCAAGGGCCCTCTCCACACTTGGGGCCCTATTAGGTCAGCCCCACTTTTCACCCTACTACGACGCCCATGCAGGTATCATAAAAAAAATGTCCAAAAGCAGGCCCTTGAAAGTTGTCAGAGCTATGAATATCCAGTTTGAGAGATTTTTGTAATGAAGTCCAGCCGTTAGTGACCGCAGTTTGAAATGACAACATTTCAGTAGTGTGTGGAGTTGGTGTTGAAGCGGCGAAAAAATATCTTTAATATACTGACTGTTTGTGCAACGCAGTCTCTCTCTCTCTCTCTCTTCCAGAGTTGCCCCATGTATCATTATGTGCTAAGATGTAGAGTTGGAATAGGCCTCTCAAATTGTCTTTATCAGTTAATAATCTGTGCACGACCGGTCATTAGTCACACAAACATTCTTACAATGTGTGCCACACTGCGTCAGACTGTGTGTCAGAGTTTATACTGTCAGATAGTAAAATCCTTTATGTCTTTGTGTCAACAACGTGATCGACCCTTTAAAGGCGGTTTACCTGGCCAAGACTTTCTCACTTGTGGTGTGAACTTTGGCACATGTGCCGACACTCCTTCACTAGATATCTTGTAGAAAGTGTGTCTGTGTGTGTGTGTGTGTGTGTGAGTGAGAGAGAGACCGTGATTTTTTTTATTGCCCCTGTGGCACTTGCTGCCCTCTTGTGGGGTTGGGGCATTGTAGGGCAAAAGTCAAAAAGAGACAGTACATTCTTAATGAAAATGGAGATTTTTTGCACCTTCCAAACGTGCTGATGTGTTGCCTTCTTAATTGCACTGCAGCTACGGGGCATACCTTATAGCCTGACACACACACACACACACACACAAACAGCAAAAATGTGGTTAATCTGTAACCAGTGGAGTATTTCGCCATTGCATTTTATAACTGGTGGGGTGTGTGGAAACAACACATTGGATGATTTATTCTGATAAGCAGCAGGAATGTTTTTGTCTCCGAGAGGACATTTCCAGATGTCTCGCAAATTGCTCGGTAGTTTCTGTCATGGGAGCCCGTTCTTTTCCCGCGGGCCGAATGAAAACGACGAAATGGCAGCCGATGTTACAAATAGGAAGAGTAAATTATATCAGTTTACAGTTGTGTCTATCCTGTGGAGAAACCCATGGATGGATGGAGAGACGAATACAGACGCGTAGATAATGTAGAGATGGATGAATGGATGGATGGATGTGTGTGTGGCCTTAAATAAGGGCATTTGAATGTCTAAGTCCAGATGCTCTCTTGATGTTTCCTGTCGGTGGGGTTCAAGATTAAAGGTGAGCCAAGCTCTTTGTCCTTCCCCCAGTGTCACTAAAACATTCCAGCCCCCTGAGGGATCTCACATTACTCGCTTTATTCAAATGGCTCCGTCTGTGTAATAAGGGTTAATTAGTCGAACTCTTTTAAACCTTGATACCAAACCACTTTCTCCTGAAAACCTTTTTTTCTTTTTGACACAATTATGTGCTCATTTCCATTTTCCGTCTGCACATTCCCCCGCCGATGGACAGACTGCTGCTTTGAAGCAAGTGGGATTTGGGCACCTCAGGTATTAAGGCCAGATTTCGACCTGCAGCTTTTTCTTCTGGTCATCAGACCATGTCGATTTTTAGCGGTGCCGGTGACAGAGCCGCTGGTCTTTGTAGTTGAATTTGAGAGTGTTATATCAGGTCCGGCCAGCATAATTTGTTTCCCAGAACATTAAAAAAAAAAAAAAAACAAGTTAAACAAATGATCTCAGAACATCATGCTCATGTTCCCAGGAAGCTTGCTTGATGTTCTCAGAACACTCCCAGTAGGTTTGGTTAGGACATTTACAGTCTACGCTGTGTTGCTGCTAGGGACCTTTTTCCTCTCCCACACTGACCACCACCCATGTTAATTGTAGACGACGCCACGTCTTAATGATTGAAGGAGTGTAGAATCATTTTTGCTGATTGACGATGAGGCAGATTGCCTCTTATGGGAAATGATTTCCTAAATTATTGAAACACCTGTAGCAGTCTTTTCTTGGA
Source organism: Distichodus sexfasciatus (assembly GCA_032718565.1). Taxonomy (NCBI): domain Eukaryota; kingdom Metazoa; phylum Chordata; class Actinopteri; order Characiformes; family Distichodontidae; genus Distichodus; species Distichodus sexfasciatus. The sequence goes on along the minus strand of JAVGVS010000165.1, from coordinate 614,050 downwards.
GTTATTATTTAAATAATTCTATTTTAGGAAATGTTTTTTTTTAAACTGTGATTAAGCTTATGCCTAGACTGGCTTTGAGAGTCAGTGGTCAGTCTCCTTTGGTACATAGTGCGATTTAGTCCAAGACCAAGCTAATCCATGTTCAAGAAACAAGTCCCTAGAGTTTAGAAGGTTTAACTAACCGTTGACCCCTTTGTGGAATTGTAGGCAGCTTAGTACTTAGAGCTGCTGACCATCAACTGGACGGTTGGCTGTTTGATCCTGGTTAAGTGCCGTGGGAAGTGGCCGTGCCACATTGTTGTTCAGCATTTGACGCGGAGGAATTCTGCATGGTAATATGCTACCATAAATGTTACTGTTGTCAAGAACCACCCCGTTTCCAGGAAAGCTGCAACTGCACTTTCTTTATACGTACACAGTTTTGCGGAACGCTCTGTAACGGCTCAAATGAACCAAATAGCAACAGTGCAGACTGAATGTAGAGATCCGGATCCGGGGGGTGTAACTGGTTTGGTCTAAAAAATACACCTGCATTTTTATTGATAATATGGCATTTTTCATTTGAAGTTGGTTTAACACCGAAATCCATTGCAGTTCTAATGTGATTTCGCTGATGTGACCACCCAAGGTCTGGCACGATGACACTTTGGAGGAAGGGTTTTCAAATCTCAATGGGTTTGAATCCCTAGATTGGATTATAACCTCTCCCCGGTCTTGTTCGCCATCTTCCAACGGGCTTGGCCAAAGCCTGCGAGTGTAACTAAATAAACCCGAGCCCCCGGGAACAAAGAGCTCGGCGGCTGCTGAAAAGATGGCCGTCTATTGTTGTCAGACACTCAATGCCGTATACCGGTCCAATTCTTTAAGTCTGTTGCCACCTCTCATGTTACAGTGCCTATTGAGTGCTTTCGACAAGAATGTGGTGGAACAGATTATGTCCTTAATGAGAAGCACTGGGGCTTTCTCTCTCAAACCCGGCTCTTTAGCCCTTTTGAGAGGGAGCGGTGGTCTTTTTTTTTTTTTTTTTGGACCACGTCTCCCAGACTCTCTTCTTTGCCGGGGTCTTATTCCCTCCATCATGAGATTTATAACGTCTTGTATGTCCCTTAAGCGGTTCGGGATCTGTGCAGGAGACGGACGGTCAGTCACACGCGATAAATAAAAATAGATTCAGTATTTGTGCTGTACTGTACTGTAGCGGACATGTTCTCGAAAAACATGTTTTACCAAGTGAGAGCACAAACCGCAGATGTTTGAACGTAACTGAATAATAAGCCTTGGTGAGTTTGACGTGCAATTTTTCAATCCGGCGCGCATGATGGACAGCGAGCCGTGGCGTGTCTCGCAGAGCGGGTAAAAGTGCAAACAGCTGCATGCTCGGACGTTGCTGGCAGACCAACAGAGAGCGCGAGAGTTGCGAGGGGCGTCCGTTGGTTGTTCAAAGAATAGCAATGCCTTTCGGAAATAATGACGTACTTATGTTGTTCCAAAAATAATACCGTTGTGGACAGTCAACATGTGCCCCGTCTGTGGACGAGAGGGAGCCTAGGGGGGTGGAAAGCGAGTTTGCGGGGAATCAAAGCGAGGCAAGAAGGGGACGTTAAAAGTTTTGCGGGGCAGGGACATTTCGAGTGTAATGCCACAAAGCTTTGCACGTTGGGGAGTACTGGTCACTGTACGTGTGTGTTTGTGCTGCATGTTCAGACTCTGCATTAAGCCTCCTAAAGATCCTGCTCTCACTTGTCTGATAATGCTGCAAAGACTCGGAGGGAGGGGTGCTATGTGTGTGTGAGTGTGTGTGTGTGTGTGTGTGAGGGATCTCTGGTACTGATCCTGGCCAGATGACTCACCCTAAAGCTAGCGGTATTTTGTGGGAGTGAGACAGAGCGAGAGCTTGGGAATATCTCTCAGCTCCCGAGCTCCGAGCCCGAGCTTTTGGAACATTTACCCTTTTTGTTTACAAAACCGGCTTTTACTGACCGCGGCTCGGACGGCAGAGACCATCGGCTCTGGAATAAATATTATTCTCCCCTGAGATGTGGTATCTCCGTTGTTATTTTCAACATTTATCTTAAACCTGCCCGGTGCAATGAATAATGGATATTTCATTGGTGTCTGAGTGTGTGGGGTGACGGCAGCTACGCCGCTCTGTATACCTCCATACTTTTCCGAGCGAGAAGGGAGACGTCGGGCAAGTAATCTAGGCGCAGCTTTATCTGCCGACCGCTCGGCGGTTCTCACAGGGACGTGCAGATTAAAGCTTTTAAGCTTTTTCAATTGGAAATGAGTCATCTGTGTTATGGTTAAGGCAACGCAGAACCGAGAGCAAGCTTGTAAAACGAAGATTTGAGGTGAGCTTTTCCGAAACTGTGGCAAGATCGTTTCGCGTGTCGCAGTTTCAAACTCAGTGCAGGCATTCGTGAGATGACTCGGGGGGAGGGGTGGAGTGGGTCAGGGTCAAGGCAACAGACTTTTGTGGGCCCCGTCAGCTAAAACGAGGAACTGACCACACACACCAATCACTCTGACCTCGCTCTCCCGCCTTTCCCCTCCCCCTCAATGTGGGTCAACAGATAATGTCATGTCAGTGCTCCTCAATCCAAACACTGTCCCTCTGCTTCTAGAGGGGGAGGAAAAAAAGCGGAAAGGTTAAAGAGCGAGGCTAAGATCACAGAGAATGACGAGCACGATTAAAAATGACCGTCTGAAGGGTTTAACAACCATAAAAAGGTCTGAGAACGTCAGGATCTAATTTCCAGTTTAGGGACGTGTAAAGCACCTCCAGCCTCACTGTCAGGCGCAGCGGGTCTTATGATCTCAAGAATGCAATAAGCAAGCGCTCGACCTGTTGTCCCCAAGCTCGGCTCTGCCTCTGCACACTCTTTGCAAGGGTCAGGCTCCATGTGGTTGGTTGCGGTCGGCAGCTGCGGTTGGTCCTATGTATCCCTGTGATCTCCGCCTGCGCACACAGGAATCCGTGGAGTCTGTACACGACCAGAGGGGCACGATGCAGGAGTCTCGGAGGCGAAGAAACACCCCTCGTTTCTTCCCATTCATCCTCTATTTAGCGTGAAACTGCTGAAAACTGAATTATTTGCCTATGGAAGGCCATGCCCTCTGCATTTGACCCACACGTGAAGGAGCAGTGGGCAGCTGACATGCAGCAAGCAACCAAGCAACTGTGTCTGAGGACAGTACCTTGCTTATGAGTACCTCAGTGGTACCTTTACCCATCCGGAGCTTGAGCCGATGACCTTCTAACGGCGGAGCCAACTCGCTAACACTAAGCGGCTAAAATCGTCATTTTCTCCCCGCACATCACCATGGCCAGCGCAAGCAAACGACTCAGGTCTTAATAAGTAAGTAGGTTTGGGTGTCTGTGTGTCAGTCGTGAGAGAGAGAGAGTGGGTGAAGAACGTGCCGGATGAATGGCCTGGCACCTTGCTGCTGCACGCCGGGCGTTTTGATCCTGTTAGCGAGGCAGCGTTGGAGTTGCCTTGCACCTACGCACTCAGCAAGGCTGATCTGATTATCCTCGGCCTAATGCTGCCATAATTATGCTAATGCCAAACGCAACGCTGGCGTCATTTTCTCCCTCGTGTACCTGGCTCTGCAGTTCGCATTTGGCTGACAGGGTTGACTCACAGGGTTTCTGACATGAGGGTGGGCTCAAGGTTGCTGAGCGAGGGCGACGTGTCAGAAACGTACTCTTTATATTCAAGTTGTCCGAAGTTATTCGAGCCTGCCGTACAAGCTTGCGCACACAATTTGGTCAGCAGCGACAAGACCTAGCAGGAAAGAGTGGGGCGAAGGAGTGGAGGAAAGTGAAATCTCGAGCCGTGATGAATGCTCTCACTTCATGCGCGTAAGTGTCCTCTCGCCGCCGCCAACGGGAGCCCTTGAGGAGAAGGGTCGCGTTACACCTCGGCGCTTACAGCGAGAGGGCGTGGACGGCAAGACGGGGGTCAGAAGAGAGAGAGAGAGAGAGAAGGAGAGACAAACGAATGCTAGGAACCCGGGGGGTGGGGGGGGTTGGATGATTGACGCAACGTGGTCAAGTGACGAGGAAACGAGAAGAAGGGCCCACCTTAAAAACAACATCGGCCCTTCCGAATCCGGCCAACGCCGTGGGACCGGAGCAGGGCTCTTCTTCACTTACTCAGTGTGCCATGTGACAGACGCCCAATGAGCTGGAACTGGGTCCTCTTCCAACAGGAAATGGGTCGCTGGGGCTCGTGAGGCCAATTACCCACATTTCCCATGCACAGGAAAGGGGGGTGGGGGGGTCGGGGGGTTGATAATCCCCCCCCCACCTCCTCGTCCTCCCCTTCTCTTCCTTCTTTTAAACACTTCCTTTCTCCTTTTACTTTTCTCAGTCGGGATTAGAGTTACGTTTTTTTTTCTTTGTTGTTGCTGCTGATCTCCCAGATGCTTCAATTTGATATAGGCTGTAGCCCCAAGCTCTAAAAATACACGTCTTCTCGTACAGACACGGAACAACCTTCGGCGTTAATCGCAGCAGCATCACATGGCTGACGTTTCTCGCTTGCGGTCGTTTTGGTTCTCTAGGGGTTTGATTTATGTTTGTTGGAGGTTTGAATGCTAGTTTGAAAATGAGTAAGACTTTTTGTTTCGGGATTACAGGATCGGTTGGAAGCTGTGGGTTTAGTCGAGAACAAGTTCCAAGTCGCAGCCTTCGTTCGTTGGCCACATGACTTCTGACACCGTCGTCTTCCCCCCACCTTGCCCTCGTTGACCCTCTTTCGCAGCCGAGCCGGGAGGCATGAGAAATGTCAAACAAAATGTCTTTTCCGTCCGAAATGAGCCGTCTTGAAGCAACGCAGCTTAGCGAGTCAGGAATTTACATGTGTTTCAGAATTGAGACGTATATCGTTCACGTTGATGGCGAGGATCCAGCTGTTGATTCTGGACGAGTTTCACTCTGTCATTGTAGGATTCACATAAATGGCATAAATGCAACCGTAATGCACTTCCTGGTCCCGCAGGAGAAGAACTCCTCCCTTGCTCTGAACGTTAAACCCGTCGTGAAACGTCACGGTGTGGCCCGGCGCAAATATTGTTGCTGGCAAAGTCTTCAGGTTCCGCAACGGGCCGTGACGTGGCACTTTTTCCGTGACACTTTTGACACCCGTTTCCAAATGGCCCTGTCGTTAGGAATAAATCTCAGCCTAGGAAGACGGCTGGTTTTGTTTCAGAGTCTTTTCAGCCAGGATTCTCGTACGAACACATTAAGGCAGAACATTGAAGCAGAACAGGCAAGCATGAGAGATGATGCAAGCTTCCGCACGCCAGGCTTTCCTCTATTTCCCACCACTCCCTGCCCTGGACCGTATTAAACAGCAGAATTACCTTGTGAAAGAAAAAACTCGGTCAGACCCATTTAGTCTAACTACCAGACGAAATGAAAAGCAAAAATACAGATAAACCCTAATTAACGACATTAATACACTTAGTCGTGTATTTAGACAGTACCAGCCCAGAGTTTGAACTAGGGGCGGCATCGATCCGACACGTGGATCAGATATCGGTCTGATAACGACTCAAATAGCTGAATATCGGGTATCGGTGGCATCGATCTGTAGATGCGTACCCGCTCACTTGGTTACGCATCTTTACTGGCACTGCGGTAAAGCTGCTTTATTGTTCCACATTCATGCTAATCCCTACATATTGATTTAGCAATAAGCAGAACAAGCAACGCTACACACTACAGCCCCAAAAGCGAATCACACCATTATACTGTTTCATTTCCTGCTCTGGTTCGCAATCTCTGTTTTTCTGATGGTTTTAGCGCCGCAGAATTAGGGACCATTTCCAAATTACAGGACTGTGTTGAAACGAATCGTTTTTGAGATGTTATTTTAATAATAAATCATTTAGCATATGTGACCCGATCTGCCGTAATGAGTTGGAAGTCGGCGTTCATTTTATTTAGATACGGGCCGATTATGTTGACATCAAAAATAGCGATTTTTCTTTTTTGGTCTTATATGAAAGAAAAGGTCTTCAAAATTAATCTGGTCTCCAAAATGCATGCTATTTGACTAGCCATTAGGGACCAAGTCATGAACGAATGTTCCGGGAACGTTAAGAAAACTTTCCTAAATTACCAAAGCAGAACATTCGCTTAAGGGATCCGGTGAACGTTGCTGCACCGCTCAGCGAACGTTCATGGAACGTTCCCCAAAACTGAGAATTGTTTGTGGGGGACAGAATGGAACATTTTCTAAAGGTTCTCCGAAGGTTCAGGGAACCTTTAGGGAATGTTCCATGAAGGTTCTGTTAAGGTTACGTTTTTCTAACCTTTTACGAATGTTCTGTGAGCGTTCCTTTGAGGTTTATTTTCATAGAATCATAAAATATCCCTTATGGGAATGTTCCCTGAAGGTTATGAAAGTGAGTGATTATTTGTCATTGTGAACATACCACAGCACACAGTGCACCACAGCGAAATGTGACCGCTGCATTTAACCCATCCGTGAAGGAGCAGTGGGCAGCTGACAAGGGCAGCGGGGAGCAGTGCTTGGGGACGGCACCTTGCTCATAAGTACCTCAGTGGTAACTTCACCGGCCCTGGATTCGAACCTGTGACCTTCTGATCACAGGGCAAACCCCCTACCGTTACGCCACCAACTGCCACAAATGTTGAGGTTGCCGTCAGGTTTGGAGAGGCGTTTCGATCCAAGCTGTGTTCCTTGGGATTGATAAACGCTGTCAACAACGTTCGTGCTTGTTGTGCAGTAGAGTGACTAGTTACGCCCGGTTAAGTTTACGGGTGTTAAATGCGAAGCTTTTGAAATCTCAGTAATTCGGTCACGTCGCGCGGTAGATAAAGTTGGAAAACCGTACGCTCACACCAACGCCTCTCTGAATCGAAAGCAAATTTCACCGTCTCGCTGGGGTTAACCATTCTACAGGAAGCACTAGAGCGTGTCGACCAACGCTTAATGCTAAACTAATGATGTTTCTCTTCCTGCCCGGTGTTGGCTGCCTCATTAAGAAGTGTGCGAGGGAGTTCCAACGGGCTCGCTTATCTGCTCCAGCAAGGGCCCCGAGAGCCGTCGCGCCTCGCCGTCGTTTGTTTCGCTTCGGCGACGCGCCCAGACTTCCAACTCCACCCATTAATCGTCCCTTAATATTATTTGGTCTTTGTGAGGACACACACACTCACACACAGCCTGTGCGGTTTTGCTACATGTGACTAGAAGTCCGAGTAAATCCTGGCCGCCGTCCAGAAGAGGCCACATCTCGCAAACGCACACCGATTGCGCCCGAAAGGATTCTCGTGGTCAGATGCAAAAAAAAAAAAAAAAAGTGGCTCTCCAGGGGAGACTGTTTATCCCGGGTGATGTTTCAGACATGCATTTCCACTCACAAAGCCTAGACAGCGAAAACAAACACCATGATATATGGGGAATATGTTTTTAAAAGGCCAGTAGCTCGCTCGACACATAGAACAATCGCGCCACAGTTGTCGCCGGGCCAAGAATGCGAGCGCTGGAGAGTCGCCGGGTTTATTTAATAAGAACGGCTCAGACAGTTGCAGTTATGTCTCGCTCTCGCTCTCGTTGGGGTTTTTTTTAAGTTTTTTTTTTTTTCTCATTGTTTTTCGACGAGGAGAAAAGGGCCCCCGGTCCCAGGGACAGACTTCATAAACAGCACTGTTTGCGGTGATACGAGGCTTTCGGATGTGGTCAGAAGGCAGAGACGTCTGTGAGAAACGCGGTCTCGCCGAAAAGATACTGAGTCACGGCGAGCTCCGTTGCGAAATGTGAGTTTTGGAAGGGTCACAAGAAGATGCCGGGCAGTTTATGAGTTCACATGTACGTTCACATATTCTAGCGTTCGCTTTTTTGGGACGAGCTAAACGTGGGTTTTAAGTGGGGCTGTAACGTCTCAACACCAGTTTTTGGAAGTCTCGGTCTTGTCTCGGACTCGGCTGTATTTGTACTCGGCCTTGTCATGGACTCGGACAAAGATGGATTTTCATTTCCACAACTCTGACAATATTGCTATAAAAAAAACACTTTTTGAGAGCAACGCGTAGTTTATTAATTAGTGCTTTAATAACTCTGGATGTTTTTAACGTACAGAAACCGCACATGCACACCGTCCGTCAGAATCACAAAACCTTGAACTTCCCGGACATTAATATTGATTCCTCTGTACGTGAAATCATTTCTGAGTAAGTCCGTGCACAAAAACTGAAGTAATTGCGTCAAAAGGCAAGTATGGAGTATGGAACGCCATCATGCGCAAAAACGTAGTTTATCTTACCAGAAAGGCCAAAAGCAGCTCAGAATGACCCCAGATCGACTCAAAATCACCCAAAACCTTAGCATTTCCTCATTTTCAATTGATCAGAAAATATTTTTCCCATTTTATGATGTTAGAGAGTAAGCAGTAGGGGAAAAAATAAATGTAGAAAAATGTGTTATTTGTTATCAAATCATTTATGAACAGTTTTTTAAGAACAAACTACTTCTTAAGAACGCTTGGTGACCAAGGCCCAGCCTAAATTCCGCTTTGTTTGCACATTTCAGATACGAACTGAACGAGGCTTCTTGTAGGAGAGACGAGGTTTCAGCAGCTTCCAGGTGTTTTTGCGCTATTGCGAAGGTGGAGAAGCGCTTACAGACAGTAATTACAGGACCCGGGCGGATCTTCAAAGAGTTCTCCACGGCTACGTGACAGACAGACGGTAATGGAGATTGTAATGTTTCGAGCATGACGCTACCTTCCAGCGCAAATGTCGCACTTTCTCTCGCTCCCACTTTTACCGCTTGAATATCTTACGTTAGCAAGTTAAGCCGCGCCGCGCGATGAGCTTAACTGCTTTTTCCTCCTGTTTTCACTGTTTCCTGCATCCGCGACGCTTCACGTGCGCCAGGTAGGCGCACTTGTCAAGGCACGTGGCTTTGACAAGGCGGCAATGACAGATTCACCTCCTCCTCGTCTGCACATATTCTGTACATGAAAATCCACGCAACATGGAACACAAGCTCCCAAACACACCAGCAGCCTCTGCGTCGACCGCGCCGAAGCGCTTTGAACTGTATCGGGGGAAACTGGATAGCCTCATCGGTGCATCACGCTCCCGCATCCGCCTTTGAAGCCAGGTTTAAGATGGCAATCAAAGCGTTTCAGGGGGATTTCACTCGTTTTGTTCTCCCCCGGCAAACTAAATGGCCCGGAACGAGGACAGATGGGTAAGTGAGTCAGTAAAACAGGGAAAAAAAACGAATATTGACGAACCTGGAAGTCAGCATTGCTGAAACGTGAAGCCATGGTTAGGACACTTGCCTTTGGACCAAAAGGTTGTGGGTTCGAATCGTACATTTCTGAGACCTTATGATCTCGGAGAATATCCGGCTTTTTTTCTCGCAAATTCTCGGGTTTATCTCTGGCAAATTTGCGACTATGATCTCTGAGAATATCTGCCTTTTTTCTCACAAATTTGCGCATTTATATCTGGCAAATTTCCGACTTTATGATCTCTGAGAATATCTGCCTTTTTTCTCGCAAATTTGCGCATTTATATCTGGCAAATTTCTGACTTTATGATCTCTGAGAATATCTGGCTTTTTTTCTCGCAAATTCCCGCGTTTATCTCTGGCAAATTTGCGACTTTATGATCTCGGGGAATATCTGCCTTTTTTTCTCACAAATTCACGCATTTATATCTGGCAAATTTGCGACTTTATGATCTCCGAGAATATCTGGCTTTTTTTCTCGCAAATTCTCAGGTTCATCTCTGGCAAAATGCGCCTTTATGATCTCTAAGAATATCTGACATTTTTTCTCGCAAATTCGCGTGTTTATCTCTGGCAAATTTGCGACTTTCTGATCTCGGAGAATATCTGACTTTTTTTCTTGCAAATTTGCGCCTTTATGATCGCAAACAATATCGGACTTTTCTTCCCGTAAATCTCACGTTTAATCACAGAATTTCTGAGTTTTTTCTCGGGACTTTACGCCCGTCCATTTTTTCTTTTTTAACCTACAGTGGCCCTAATACACTGTCGTAGTAGACAGTAATATTTCTTCCATTTAAAAACTGGGATTAAAAAAACCCGAAAGACTTAAAACCACTTAAAATGAACACAAACCGACAGCGTTCTTATTCTACAACACAGTACAAATTAAAAGTCCTCATAAAACCTGAAGGTTATTTTTACGTCTTTTCCTCATGTTTCTTTTGCCATTGACAACAATCAGTCATAATCTGTCAAAATCAGTCACTGAACAAGGCAGGATTTAATCCACATGATTACTGACTGTACCATGAAAATCACTTTTTACATATTCGTTCGCACGTAAACAAATGGTAGTGCTCAGGGTTCTAATTTAGAGAGTTAAAATATGCGTAACACTGAACACCACCCAACTTGTCTTGTGTTTTGAGGCATAACTAGGTTTTCCGCTACCACTTTCCCTCTTGTTATATTATAGGGAGGAAAAAATGTCACACCGCATGTCTGCTGCGCTGTGGCAGTCGCGCTGGTGGGAAAAATGCTTTGAAGAAACGCAAGAGTAACTCGAGACGGCCACAAACACATTCGCAATTAAACAATAAAACGGCCATTTCTGGCTTTCGACGCATCAGCTGTTAGACGCAGAAGTTGTTGTTTTTTTCCCCTCTCGGTGTCTTAACGATTTTGGGAACTTGAAGGGGGAAACGCAACGTCGCGACTAAGAATGTGAGGCTCTAAGAAATCAACCTTTTTAAGATATATCATTATTTGTTGCTAGCATAGCCAGATTGACCCTTAGTCTTGGTCTAAATGGCACGACTGATGGAGATTCGCCAAGAAACTCAAAGCTAGGCTTAATCGCCGTCGGGGAAACTGGCTCTAAAATCCTTAAACTGGTGAGGATTTTTGGGGGGACAGTCTGACCCGGGGTGGGGTGGGGGGATTCTTCCCTGAAACGGATCGCCATCTCTAGGGCGAATCTAGCGAAATCCCCTCATTAATTCTGGCTCAATTAATCCCGAATCCGCTCTCGTCGGAGGGCAATCATTCTGCTCGAGTGATCTGAAGGCCATTGTCGCGCGGAGACTTGAAGGTTCCTTTTGTGCGGGGAGGAAAAGAATGGGGAGCTGACCCTCGGGTGCCACGGATCGGGGCCACCGTGTGCGAGTGTGTTAATGTGTGTGCGTGTGTCTGGATAGTGTTTCGAAAGTCGGCGGCGTTGAGTGACGGGGGAGAGGGGGCGGACTCTAAACCTTATAGCTTTGATGATTGAAGTGATACGCACAGCTTTTGTCCGACAAAAGGTGGCCGCTGCTTTCGGCCAAAGGCCTCGGCGGGTTTTTGCGACGTCGGTGCAAATATACTTTGCTATAAATACATCGTTTGTCCCAGTCACCGGACTGCTGTTTGCTTTCCGCTTACGGCCGACTGGATGTCAACGTTGCGCGCAGCCGAGCGTCCGCATCAGACCGCTTCTCACCCTATTGGCATGATAATTCGTCTGACTTTCTCAGCACCTATTCTGACAGCCAGATTGACAGCTAGTCTGGGTGCGGTGAATGTGCATGAATCCACTGTGTGAGAGACAATAGCGGAGGGTCGAGGGCGCTGTGTAGCTCGGCCTCTTCGTCTGGCCTCTGAACCACTGCTTCTTCTCTTTCAAAAGCATCTTTTATCTTTCATCTGAGTTACGCCGTGTTTCTGAGCGTCCCCCCGACCGGACTTAGGTTTGGTTTGTGTTTGGGAGGGAGAGAAGAGAGAGAGAGAGAGAGAGAGAGAGAGAGAAAGAGAGAGAGGGAGAGAAGTTTGAAGCAGACTAGGCTCACTGTGTCGGCCTTTCCCTCCGGGGATCTGCGTCGAAGTGTGTCGAAACAGAACAGAGACAATCGGCCCACACAGACAAACACCACAATCGCGGTATTATGAAATGCGGCGGCCATTGCTGACTCCTTCCCTGGCACAGTGGCCATGTGGTTTCCTTCTTTTGGCTCTTTCTCTCTCGCTCGCTCGCTCCCTTGCTGATTGATGCCGTAAAAACAAGATTATTTCCGTTGACTCTTATTCCAAAACGTATAACCGAGGCGACCAAAAGAAATCAGGAAGGCAACAACGTCAAAGTCGTTTAAATCGCACATTTCGATTCGACTAAATTTAGACTAAGTGCACTTTATTGCAGCTGACTTTTGATGACTTTCAGTCTAAGAAAAAAGATCATCTTCCAGTCAGGGGTTGGTCATCACTGTTTTCGTTTTCTTTCAAATAGTGTTAAAGTCTCGTCTCGTTCTCGTGAGATGAGTGTATCGTCACACCCCTAACATATATATATATATGCATGCCGCAAAACCCGGCATGACGGAGGACAAGTTGTGTTGTAAGTAGACGAGTAATTACCCTGAGAAATGTCAGAGAGCGAGGATACGGCGAGGACACGGAGACAGAAAGGTAGCATTAGAGGGAAAGTGTGAGTCAGAGGCAGAGGTAGACAGAGGCGCACTCTTGACAGTGACAAACAGTCCGTCCTCCCACCTTCTACTGGCAGATTTGCCGTGTAATTACACTATTGGGGAAGCGGGGCGGAGCAGCGAGGGACGGAGGGAAGGAGTTCCTAAGCAGGCTGATGATCAACAGCCATAGCGTATCGATGGGGGAATAAAGGGGGCACGATTGGCGTTCTAAACCTGCAAACTTTACAGCTCAATAAAGGAATTAAGCTAGACTACAACGACATAGATTTCACAGCCGTGTATCCTCGCTTCCATCATGGCCAAGGTGGACCCCATCCTCCGACTCCGTCTCGCAGCAGCCCAGAGTGCAACCCCGTCACGCGACGAGACCTGGAACTGGCTCTCCGGCTTTCCGAATGACCTCGGCTTTTACAGGAAGAGTCTGCCTTTCCGATCGGGCGACTCTTTAAGGCGGATGGCTGTTTTCACAGCTGACGCCCGGCGCTCCGCGGCGAAAATATATGGCCTTGTTTGTTTTCAAGAGACGGCCCTGGCGCTTCGCTTGAACTTCATATTTGTTTGATGAGAGAGACGTGTCCTCACCAAGCCAAAGGCCCAGGCGATGCTCCGTCAGTCCTGCCGTACGACACCTTCGGAGAGCTCGTCCAGCCAAAGCTGTCAGCGAAGAACGAGGGAAGAATCCCATTTTTGAGATATATATATATATATATATATATATATATATATATATATATATATATATATATATATATATATATATGTACTGTATATAATTGGCGACGTTCTTATGCTACTACGCAAGCCTTTTTTTCTCACCTATTTGGGAATCGTCCCATCTTATCTCCTGAAATCACAGTTTATACCCACTTGCTTAACGCAAAACCCACATTTAACTCTTAACGGTAGATGCTGGTGGTTCAAATGTCTAGGGGATGAATCATGGTTTTCATTTTACGCTATGCTTTCAGAAAGACTGGGCTGCATTAGATGATGGTGGTGGTGGTGGTGTTGTTGTTGGCAGAAAGTCGCATTACCATGCACTTAGACGAAAACACGAGCTACATGGAACCCGGCCTCGATTCAGCCAGTTCCTAAAGGCTGTAGGAAGAGGTGCTCGGCGTGTGTCATATGAGTTGATGTAAGGGAGTTAGCTCGGCGATGCAGACTACAACAGTGTTGGCCTTGTTTCCGCTGCTTACACACATGGCTAGACAGATCCTCAGTCTTCGCTATTTTTCCCTCCTCGCCGATCATTAGGGGAAGTCCCGTTGAGTAATGCAACATGGGAGTGGGTGGGATGGGTGAAAGGGCTAGTAGCAGGCCTCTCTCTTTCTCTCTCTCTCTGTTTCACACACACACACACACGCACGCACACACACACACACATTCAAAGCCCTAGCTAGCGCTTTTTGGACCGGCCGCACATACTAAGAGTGGAGCTTTTTCGACTCCGAACCAGACTGGAATTTTCCCATTTGTATCAAGCCTGAGAAAGACAGCGAGGGCCTCTGAGGTCTCCTCGTTTTATTACAAGCTGGGCCGGGCTGGACCGTGATGTTATGAGACCTAATTGTGAGATCTGGCATGGCCTTTGTTTGGTTAAAAAAAAAAAAGGGTAACATTTCAATGGAGAGGGAAAAAAATAATAATATACTGCAGACTTAACGAGGACAAAATGCCTCCCATCCCATCTTTGGGCTAAATCTAACTGTTAAACCCTTAGTTAGACAATTTTACAAACCGGTAATTTGCCCCCCGACTCAGCATGTCCTGTAACTGGGGTTTTAATGTCACATTCAGGGTAGCAAATGGGACGTGACCACAGCAATAATATTTTACACAAATAGGCATACAATAGATAATCATGTAAGAGCGTTCTTCAGCAGTTGTAGATGCTGGTCTTACCTAAGAACACATTTTGAATAAGAAAACGTTGAAGCGTATGTCAGAATCTTAGTGAAAATTGTGTAAAAAGTTAGGAGCGGTTGATGAATGAGACCCAGTATTATTTATGAAGTGTCATATGTTTCGCAATAAGGGTCAATGACAAAGTTTCTGAAAGGTCTTTTTAAAAAGTCATTTTAATGGATGAAATATCATTTCCAAGTGTTTAAATTCATTTTCTAACTTCCCTCCCAGAAATGTCAGGTGGCGCAACCGCAAAAATCTAAAATCTATTTGCAAAAATCTAAAATCTATTTGCAAAAATCTATCTATATATTCCTCCAGTACATTCTTAGTGAAATTTTTGGCAAGTATGCCGTAGAGTGTCTACGCATCCTAACACGTTATTATTTTATGGTTGTTTTTGCATATACAAGAATTTAAGATTATTGCGTTCTTGTGGCCTGCTGTTTAGTATTTCTAGCACCACATTTTACATGAAAAGGTAGAAAAATACTTCTAAAAATATGCAGATCAATGCATTCAGGACCATAGCTATTCACATCATATTTATCAACTGTTTGTGCACTACCAACTCCTGTCTTTTGGTTTAAATGTACATTTTCCCTGCTCGCACCTGACACAAATATGAATGTCATGTCACTGACCCTTCATCACCGTGATACATGAATTCTACAGATTTCACCGAGAGCAGTTCGTAGTGCATCGTTTCTAGAGATTTCAGCACATTCCCATGGTAGTCCTCATCGTGAAGAAGTACAACCGGAAGCTGTCCTTTTTGCTTCTTGCCCAGATGAAATACCTCGCTGGAATACTTGTTCTTGTCACAGTTTATTTGCTTACAAATCAGACCTTAAAAGGACAGGCTTGAACTCTCTGAATATGTTTGGATTTGTGGTGTTTTCTAAGCTTTAAAAGGGGCTTTTTGGAATCGTTGGACCTTTTTTGTCCCCATTGCCCACACATTTCTTAAGGATACGTCCCCCTGTAAGCTCCAAAATAGGCTCCAAAACAGACTACATTTGAGTATTTTATTTCTCCGTAATTATGGAGTGAAATACGTCGGAGAGAACTATATTTATATTTATATTTTAAACATGACGGGAAGGTGTGGAGAAATCAAACGCTGAAATGCTGTATGTTTTGGCGCATTTTTTTTGATGACGAGGAGGGCGTATCATCGCTTTATTCTTTGAGTTCTGGTGTATTGTAGGAATGATGTAAAATGATATATAATTAGGCGTGTGCTCTTTCAGAGACTATATGAAGTTGTGAAGACAGGAATACTTAAGCACAGCTCAATTTGTAAGTCTTTTAAGCGCATTCACTTTCGCTTGTGCTTATTTTTTACTTCAGGGGCCACGTTAATATGTGAAACGGATAATTATCACGTTGTGATCGATCGTTTCGCAGGTTCGTTATCGGAAACCTTTCACCTTCTAACGTGCTCGTTTTCACGTTAGCACAGATATGTTTCACTTTGTGGGATAGTTTTATGTTAAAACGGGATAGATCGATTTATCATCGTTATTTATTATCACTTTTTTCCCCCCAACCTCTGCTCATCAAGGAGTCTTTTGCGATCTGCACGTCTTTTTGAAAGAGACAGTGGCACACATCAACATAGCGGGAGGAATCAGCTGAGGTTTTAATAATGAACTTTGGGGTTTTTTTGGGGTTTTTTTTGTGTTAAATCATAGATGTAAAACAACACCAACATCAGAACCAGGACCAGGACCAGGACCAGGACCGGTTGCAAAATGCGCAAGAAGCAGAACACGGAGATGTGCTTTCGAGCCACGTTAAAGGTAAACGTTAGTTGGGGATTTTCTGATGAGGCTAACTAAGTTGATTTAAATGAACTTAGCTTAAATTATATACTTAAATTGTATTTAACTATTACTACATATTATAAACATACCGCAAACAGCGACAGAACAACAATAAAAAAAATAACTCCCATCACTTATTCGCTAACACTAATTTCCGCTAAAGCATTTTTTTTTCTAGTGCTTGAATTAGTGCTCTAGAGAAAATTAGTTGTATCTAGTGGAAAGTTGAGTTTTTAAAAATTATGTCCTAAATAATAAAAGTATTATTTTGAGAATGAGTGCTAACGCTGTTTTCCGCTAAAGTTTGCTAGCGCTTGTTGCCAACGTCCAGTAACTGAATTAGCGGACGAGAGAAATTCAGTCGGAAATTCGAGTTAAAAAAATCAAGCACATGAATGGCATTTATAACGTCAACTCAAGTGGATTTTTGTTTGTTTTGCACAAAATTGGACTCATTTAATGTGGTGCAAAACTATTCTTTTGAGTAGGTCTATATACGCTACTCACATATTTACCTCAGCTGTAAGGTAGCTGGCAACTTTACCTCAGCGTTAAGGTAAAAATGTAAAAGTTAGCTTGAAAAAATTGACTTTGATAACTTAGAATTGACTTTCATGCCCTAATGTTGAAATACACGCATTGAATATCGAATTCAAAAATATCGTGATATGAATTTTGAGTCATATCGCCCACCCTTATGTGGCTACAACATTCATCATTAAATTGTATTGGTTTAAGCGGGGATTGTTTCTATGGTGCAACTTACCCAACATGTTTAAAACGGCTTTCGCCCTGTAAACACACACTAAGCCGGACTCACGCCGCGATTGGACGTGATTTTTAGACCCGCTACCCATTTTCTAGTCATAATGATTTTCAGCTTTTTATCGACTGCTGTGAGTCATACAGTTGGAGTTGAGATGTGGACCACCATGACATATTTGTAACACTCGTGGTCTGATTTCTGCGAACCGCAATTTATGTTACCCAAAATTCATTGTGTAGCAAGGCCAGGAGCAGGAGAATGTCTGGCAACAACAGCGAGTGTGGCGGACCGTCGGCATATTGAAAAGCACAAAACATGGTTCTGGACTGAATGCACTTAAAACATTATTTTGAATTGTATCATTCATATGTGTTTCTTGTTTTCATGTATCTAGAGGCCAAAACTGCTACGAAGATTGCACCAGTGGATTCGACTACAGACCTCGGGCCTATTCTTCGTGTTATCTCCAGGTAACAAAGCTATCGCGAGATCACTTCTGAGCCTCTTCCGCCTTCTGTTTAAGTGACAGACACCAATAAGACTGTCTAGAATTGACAGACATTCCTCTATTTAATCCAAAGTACAGTCGAATGTGATGGTCCGCGGTGACGAATATGTGGTCGCGATGCTGTGTCGAGATAACGCAAAAGCAGTGAACAAAAGGCACTTTTTAAAATCCCATTCGAAAAAGGAGCAGGGATTTTTCCACCGAGTTAGCTTCACCATTAGACTCGAAACTGTCCGATCTCCCCATTTCCACCCGCTAAGAAGTCTCTCATTACCCTTACGACTCGCCGTAGCACGCCCACGGATGGCTAAAGGGATAATCCAGGTGTAAAACAGGGGGTTGGGAAAGCGAGAGAGATAGAGAGAGAGAGAGAGAGAGAGAGAGAGAGGATGGCGAGGAAAAGGGAGGATCAGGCTGAACGATTTGAGATAATTGAGGGAATCGAGTTGTTGGAGTGTCTTGGAGCTCAGAGGCTAATTTTCAAGTCGTTGTTATGTCTCGGAGGTGGGTGTTCCAGTCAAGAGCGTTTCACGTCAAACTGAACACCGAGCATGAAATATGACACAGTCCTAGCACTCGCTTCGAGCGAAGTGAGCGCTCGCCGTTGTAAACCCCAATCCACTATTGCGTCTCTTGTCACTAATTGAACTTTTACACATTAGTAAATGTGTTAAAATGTGTTAAAATCCCAGTCAGCAGCTTTTATCAGTATTAAACATTATGGTAATACAGCTTTTGACACAAAGCTGTTGATTTCCGATCCTTGATGACGGCAATGTGATCAAGTCTTATGAAGTCTTTCAGTCTGCAGCTGCTGGAATGAACACCAAGAAGTGAACACTTAAAAATCCCTTTTTTTAACGTTAATAAATGTCAACTCTCCTCAGCTACTAAGGGTGTTTTCACGCTTGGCCCCTTTCAGCTTTTGAAACAACCTCAGATCGATTAGTCAGCGTTTTTGGCCTAAATTTTAACAG
The DNA here is from genome assembly GCA_032718565.1 of Distichodus sexfasciatus. Classification (NCBI taxonomy): domain Eukaryota; kingdom Metazoa; phylum Chordata; class Actinopteri; order Characiformes; family Distichodontidae; genus Distichodus; species Distichodus sexfasciatus. Next base: position 595,602 of record JAVGVS010000165.1, on the reverse strand, counting down.
TCCAAACAAACCCTAGAGTGTTTTCACATCTAGTCCTCGTTAAACGAACCGAATTCAGCCCTCAACAGAAAAATCATCAAGAACAATAACGAGTAACTAAGCGTTAAGTCTTTCGTTGACGGTCACATTTAAAAGCGACCGGTGATGCCGATGTATGTGTGTGTGTGTGTGTGTGTGCAGCCCGCCGGTAATGTACGTGTGAATTTGTGCACGCGCGAGTGTGTGCTCGCACCCCGGGGATTAAGTGGACGGACTTTCTCATCCGGAGCTACTCGGTGCGTGGCGAGTGACAAATCATAACAGTGCGGGAAGCATTTGACCCCCCGTGCACCGCTCTTATTAGGCGGGGAGGCTCGGGTTCGCACATTAGCAGCACAGCACAGCTCGGTTACATCACCGGCCTAAGCCCTAAAACCCCTTTCATCTCTTTTTCTCTCTCCTTGCACACACACACACACACACACACCTCACACTCAAGGACTCGTTAAGGGGCTATGTGAGTTTTGACGACGGTCATTCACTGCCCGCGCAACTACTACTACTTACTTGTGTCTCTTTTCGTATGGCTCAATAAATAAAATTGCGTACCACACTCAAGAAAAATGCTAATCCAGTCCGTCTCGCCGGCACTCCGGTCCTTCAAAGAGCAGCCCTGGTCTAAATTTGTCAGTGGAAGTGGGGAAGCCTGTATTTGTAGGGTCAAGTGGGGCATTGAGCCGGGAAAGCCCAATATTTGGAGACAGGATTTGCATTTGCCAGCCCGCTGTTTGAAACGGACGCTAATCTGCTTACAAACACGCTCGCCGAGGGGATGCTCCTGATTGATGACCTCCGTCCCTCACTCGCTCTCACGCGGTAAACAGGAAACCTGAACTTCACATGCTCGGGGTCCTGCACCGCGTTCTCACAAGGCGCTCTGAAAATACGTGTTTTAATCAAGTTTCTGTCTTCGACCTCGAACCGTCCGAAGTGCCGCGTTGTAGCCGGCGTCGATATCGGAGAGAAATCCGAGTTGTCTCAAACCAATGATTTGCGCGCACTTCCGCAGCGACGGAAAAAAAATGCCAGCGACCGAACAATTGGCCCATTGAGGTGTGCGAGAAATGCCCGGGGGGCAGCCGGAGGTCGAAAAGTCAGGCCTTCGTCGCCGACGGTCTTTTTCCCAGGGCCGGGGTTTTTTTGTGTGTTTTTTTTAAATCGAGGACATTGCAACGGCGTGAGAGAATCTGAGTTTGTAATTGTGATAAACGTTCCATTAATTCAAGGGACAACATTTCCACGTCGGACCGATAGCAGAGAGTCGGCTACGGTACGATTTCGATATTGATTCAATAGATAATATCATAAGGTTTAACACCATCACTTCCATTAAGATCAAGTTTTTAAAAAATAAATAAAAATCTTGAATTTAAAAATAAAAATCCCGCCTGGAGACGGATTTTTGCCGCTCAGAGCGCTTTAGTTTGAAATCTGTTCAACTTTTACAACAGCGCAGGGCTCGTCAATGACACTTGTCTCTTGCTAGCTAAGCGTTTTTTAAAATCAGTAACTTTTCATAATTTACAGGAATTTTTTGTGTATATAGTTTGTGGCTTTTGTTGAAAATAAATCTTATTTGTTAAATATTGTATGTATTTTTACAACCCTACAGTTCCCATATATATATACAAGCCAAGCTCTGTTTTAGGTATTTAAAGCTAGCTGGGAGGTTTATTTTTTAGGGGAAATATGGAGTTTGCAGACAAAAGAGTCTCCTCCACAACGCTCCGTTTTTAACAGTCTCACCAGGGAAGTCCTGGCAGGTTGTGTGAGCGCTTTGATGGCCTTTTTTCCCCCTCATTCCTTTATTCACTAAAGTCTCCATCTAACAACCTCTGCGTCTTGGCGGACGTATCGCTCTGGAGGAGAATCATTTTCCCCACGATTGCCTCTGCATCCAGGCCAAAAATGTGCTTCGTTTTCCAAGCGCATACCCCAACAAACCCCCCCCAACCCCCTCCCCCCTTCCCCAAAACCCACCCTCGATGCTGCGTCTCTTTGAACAATCCGCTGCCTTCGACTTCTTCAAGATAAGATTCCGAAGAACCTCCTGCGTTTTTTTGTGTGTGTGTGTGTGTGTGGGAGCCGCGACGTCGCGTCCTTGCTCCGACTTTTTTTCCCCCCGAAGCGCCCGACGTTCGAAGGGAACCTTTAGCTAAAGTTCGTCAAATATGAAGCTCTGTCTTTGGCTTCCAAACCCTCCGTTTTCCCCTTCCTTTCCACCAGCACCTCCCCGCCACCGTGTTTCAGACCGAGAACTCGGCCTGGCTAAAAAGGTAAAAGGCGAGTTCTTAATCTCCGGAGACTGGAGGTCTGGCTCGCTCTTCAAATGGCACGGCGTTAGTTGGGGAATGCGCAATTACGGTGCGCCGGCCCTTTGATCCCCCTCTCCTTTTTTTTTTTCCGTCAGGCCTAAATTGTCCTCACATTGAGCGCCGCAGTGTATCCTTGGGCCACTCTCTCTGTGTGCGCTGACTTTTCTTTCATGTACGCCCCTCTGGAACTCGAACCATCCCCGGCTGAAAACTGAGCTTTTTCCCTGGCCGAGCTCCAGCGCCGGAGTGAGCCCCTCTTTTGTTGTTCTTCTCTTGTGTGTGTGCGTGTGTGTGTGTTGGTGAGAATGCTGGAGCAAGTAGGAGGCATAGTTACAGCGTTTCTTAGCCGAAAAACGGCCGTGTGGGAGAGTGTGTCAAACAAACAGCTTGGACCTTCGATTCTATTCCGTCCTATTCGGTCTTGACTTTAACCAGATCTCGTGTTAGACCGGATCTGTTCAGATGAATCCCTTGTGGCTTGTCGTCAGAGGTGGGCAAAGTAGCTAACTTCATTACTTAAGTGAAAGTACAGATACCACTAGTCAAATGTTACTCCATTACAAGTGAAAGTCGTACAGTCAAATTTGACTTAAGTTAAAGTACTGAAGTACTTGTTTAAAAAAAAATACTTAAGTATTAAAAGTACATCTTTTACCGCATTGTTGCATTATTGCCACAACACTTATAACACCTAATGCCTCTGACTAGCTTGTAGAAGCTGTAGAATAAGGAACTGGTAGAATGTTACAGAATAAAACACAACCCCAACTGACATAATTGCATTAAATGGTTGTACGCCCGGTCGGCCAGAGGAGGATGGGGGTCCCCCTCCGAGTCTTGGCTCCTCTCAAGGTTTCTTCCTATTAGAGGGAGTTTTTCCTTGCCACTGTCACCTCAGGCTTGCTTGTTCGGGGGGTTTTAGGCCGGTTATATGTAAAGAGCTTTGTGACAGTGACTGTTGTTAAGCGCGCTATATAAATAAATTTGAATTTTGAACATGGAAAACCAGTCATTCGTTTATTTTATTCATTAATTGTAAGATGCACATCTCTGCAAAACAGCACGGTAGTGTTCTGACCCAGCTCTGGCAGTGTGTGCACACATATATGTGTATGTTAATCAGGAGGACAGTGTAATAGCTGTAAATGCAGCTCACGACGTAACATCAACATTCCAACCTGCGTGAAACCCAGCTCTACACCTAGAGCTTCATGACTTTCCAACAGCAACGATGTTCTAAAAGACAGAAAACGGCAGAACTGTCTGAACTTTGTTTTGTGGTTCCAGTCTACAGGCGTGACGTAACCTTACTGATTACTGACACCAAACAACCAATCACGTTTTAGAAAAGGGGGAATAACGTCCACTTTATCCACAGATTTGAAAGTAACGAGTAACGAGGACCTTGATAAAAATGTAGTGAAGTGAAAAGTACGGTATTTGTCCTTAAAATGTAGTGAAGTGGAAGTCATAAGTTTCCAAATAAAATACTACTCAAGTGAAGTACTCAAAAACTCTACTTAAGTACTGTACTCAGGGAAATGTGCTTTGTTACTGTCCGCCTCTGCTTGTCGTACACGTATACAGTATATTTTTCCAGTTTTTTCGATTATGCAGCACATCCACATTCCTCTCGGTGCATTATGCGTCCTGTATTCTTTCCACGTTGTGTCTATGCTTGTTTTTCATCCTCCTCCTCAACTACTTTCATCCACACAGATTCGGGTTTCTCAGACCTCAGGTAGTGCTGGGCGATAGAACGATCTCGACATTTTGCCTTCTACATTTTGCTTTGACAACAAATGTGTCCCGCCTTGACTACGTCCGCCGGGGAAAAAAAGGATAAAATACGAACGTGAAAGTGCCCAATGACGCTTTTCATAATTTAGCAACAACAAGTACCGGGAAAGCGCTCTGGAAGTGAGGTGTTGACAGCTCTCTTTTGCCGTTCTTTGACAGCGGCCATTTTTAAACCAAATCCTATGAGTGCTAAGCACCTTCAAGCAGGAAAAAAAAGATGTCGGTGGAGATGTTTTTTTGCCGCAGTGCTCAGACGCTTCAAGTAAAAAAAAGTTGAAAAAAAATCTTATTTGTTTAATATTGTTTGATTATTTTAACTTGTTTATTCAGTCTGTATAAGAATATCAAAAAAACACAGTATGACATTTATCGAAATCGATCAATATGACAAAAAAATATTGTGATAATGTTTTTGCTCATATCGCCCAGCAGAAAAGTACTTGAGTTCTTGAACCCCAGTTATGATTAATCAAGATTTATTTTGCTTGTTGTTTTTTTTTTTTGGAGTTAACACCTCTGTAATACCAATAATAATGAATTCGAATAATTGGATTACAAAAAAAAAATGGTGGAACCATTTTTTGTAGAATTGAAGCTTCGTTTAATTCATTTCACTCACTAGAGCACGCGCCGCTTATTTTTCCCACGGACGCTTATTAATGACGCACAATATTTTCAGTTCCGTGATCAAGACCGGACCTGATCCCTCCTCTGTATGTGAATGCATTTGTGAGATATTCCGTGCACCAAAACAAAAGTTAATGCGTAAAAGCGCATTTTCGTGACATTGTTCGTGATGTTAACACACGCGCTGTGTTTGCGAGCGTGCGCGTGGGCGCCAATGTTCGCTAAAACGCTCCAGTTCAGTCAAAACGTCCCCTTTATTAGAGACAAAACTCATATTTTATTACAAATAACCACAACTACCAGCGTTCTACTCACAATACAGCCGTTTATTGAGATTTCCCCATAGATTTCCCATAGTTTATTGCGGAATGCGCGCCCTACAGCTTTATTGTGACATGGCTCCGAGGGGGGCATGCGGGGGATTGTGGGAAATGTAGCTCTCTTCCAGAAAGCCCAAAAGCGGCTCATTTTATAGGCCAAATTAGTTCAAAATGATCCAAAACTTCAGTATTTCTTCATTCTCAATTGATCAGATTTTCCCCCCTCACTTTTATAGTGTAATCAATAGGAAAGAAGAAATATAGAACATTTATTTATCAAAAAAAACAAACAACTATGTTCTGATGGATGCCAAATGGATAAAGAAGTGTTTCCGCAATAAAATGTTAATGCATAATAAAAACTGCATCTCAGCAGTAAAACTGACAGTGTTCTTGCTGTTTCTTGTAGTTATATCTACAGTTTCAGCACTTTTAATTTACATAAAGCTAAAAAAACTCAACATTTCTGGTCAGTTTTCATCAGAAATGTGCTGATTTCATAACTGTGTCAGCGTTTACACGTCAAACTATGACAAATCTGAGTAGTGCAGGACGGCCTGAACACAACAACATAAAGCGTGTATGGCTAATCACGTGTTTTCCGCTCACACACCAGAATAAGCCTAAAAACAAAGGTATTGTCTTTTTTCTGTTTTTAAAAACGATTATTTACCTGATTACTCGATTAATCGATATAAAATACTCGATACTCGAATACTCAATTACAAGAAGAAGGATAGTTGCAGCTGTAGGCCTGACTGATCCATATCAGCAGGTAAGGAACATGCCCGGACACGTCCTGCAGGCAGCTTTAACACCACTTCAATATCAGCTTCTGAAAGGAATAAAAATGTTGTATTTTTGTCATTGTTGGCATTGATATTGAAATACTGTTAAAGGACCTAAAAAATATCATTATAACTGTAGTAAAAACACAGAGCTTATATGGATCATACTCAGGCCAAGTATTCAATATAACATCTGAGCACAGTGACACGTAAAAGTCAGTTCTACGGAGATGAGCATCAAAAACGTTCTTTAAGCATGACAGGAACTCTGGAAGAGCAACCTGAAAAAAAAAGCCCAGAAGCCTAGAGCTGAGTGCTGACTCACATGCCCAACTCTTTGTGTCAGCACTTTTTTAAATCCTCAATTCATCTGCCAGTGTTATAAATTTCCAGTTGAAAAACGAAATCCATCCTCCTTCAAAGTAAAGAAGATTTTCGCTGGTCGCCAAGTCATGCTTATAAACGGCTGGCGTTGAACGCTGCTTTTTTAGAGGCCTCTTAATTCCAGGAAAGTCTGAATGCATTAACGGAGGTGAAAGGGGGATTATTTCTCCCTTCTGCAAAATTCCCTGCGTTTAAGTGAAAGGTTGTGATTATTTGTCATTGTGAACACACCACAGCACAGCGCACAGTCCACCACAACCAAATGTGACCTCTGCGTTTGACCCGTCACTGAAGGAGCAGTGGACAGTGTTTGGGGAGAGGGGCTTACTGTCCTCATGAGTGCCTCAGTGATACCTTTTACCGGTCCTTGGATTCAAACTGGCAACGTTCCGATCACGGGGCGAATGCCCTAACCGTTACGCTATCACTTGTTCCGGTTTTACCTGCAGATTGTCCCTCGGTGCCAGTTTGGAGTGTATTTGTGAGCGAAAGTTTTCATGGTGAGAAGAAAATTTCTGACGTCAAATATTACAATAAAATAACTTCACATTTGCGTAAATGTGGGAGACACAACGCGAGTGCAAAAGCTACACCGGAAGTGAGCGGCCGTCCGTCATCTGAGAAGTAAGTGCGTTGGGCACAACTGCAATAAAAGTTTCCGGGAAACCTGGACCAAAGCAGAGCGCGGCTCACTCCAGTTGTGGCTTGAGAATTTCTGGATTTTCGTTGTAGCATTCGCGTTTGCGACGGCGCGCTTGCGTTTTGTCAGGGCGGCTGGTTTTTACATTTTTCTCGGATTAGTTCCTCGCTGTTGCACCCCGCCTCGCATCCCTCGTCACTGGGGCAAGATGGAAACTTGCTGTGTTCAGGATGCAAATGCAAATTTTCAGATGCACTAGTATACAGTAGAGGTCTCTCCTCATGCATGCGACTTGGTGCGAAAGCCAGCTTCTGCTCCCGGCGTTTTCTTTCTAACATCATCAGTGTCTTACGGTGGAGACTGCTTATCTAATACGCAGTTTTTCCCACAAACTCCTCCTCCTCCTCCTCTTCCTCCTAGACCGGCTTGTGCCTCTCTTTTTTTGGAAGGGCTTTTTAAAAAATGAGAGCCCAGAGGCAACGCTTGCTTTCCCTGCCGTTCAAAACTCTACGGGGCGCTCAGCGAACATGCAAAGCAAGGAAAAAACGAGAAAAAAGCAAAGCTCACGTTCTGACAGAAAGCAACGCGTCAGATCTCAGCTGTCGCGGGCTGTTAAACCGCCGAGCGGAATGCGATTGAAGCGGCGGCGCTTAAGGCTCCGTGATGAAACCACCTTCCCCTGGCTCCCTTCCAAACCCAGCTGCCAGAGCCAAACTCGACCGGGTCCGGTTAAAAAAAAAAAAAAAAAAAAAAAGGACGGGAGCGAAACGTCGGTTCGCATTTCCCACCTAGACGCACAAGGGTCCGCCTGACATGCTTTAGCTGTGAGGGAACGCCACGTGCAAATGTGGATTATGCCAGACTTGTAAATGGAGATTAGATACCGACCTGGTGACGAAACTTGGGTTTGTTCTAGGGGTGGGGGATATATGGTATATACTCGAAGTATCTCGCATTGGCTTCTTCGCCCCCTCACAGCAGAGCGCTCACTCCCCCGGCCCACCCAGAACACTCTCGTAGTACGTTGTTACGTGTTTGTAGAAGGCACGCCTGTTTTCTTTTTCAGAATGAAGATTGGCGGTGGCATCGGACTGAGGCAGTACCTTGCCTTTAGCATTTATCTACGTACCAGAGCTGCGAGATGGCGGCGAGCAGCTTTTACGCAACCGTCCACTGTTATTCCGCGTACAAAAACATAGGTAAAGATGTAAACGCGTATAAACGACGTTCGTCACGTTGCAAACACACTGTCCGACTCAATGTGGGAGCTGGCGCTGACGATATGGAACGCCATCGCTCACAAAAGTGCTCCACTTCCGTCAAATCTTTATTACAAACAATAACAACCGGCGTTACTTGATATTGTTCTGGACGCACGCAGGGGATTGTGGGAAATGTAGTTCTTTCCCAGAAAGAGAGAATATATAGCGATATGTATTGTTTATCGCGATATAGCTTAAAAATATCGCCATATTATGTGTAGGCCATGTTTAGGCCCAGTCCTAGTTTATTCTAGTTTAAAGCAAACCAAGGGAAAAAAACTTTGGACGTGCCTAAATGTTAATTGTTGGCTAAAGCTAGAAGTTTGAGGTGTTAGACCCGGCCGAAGCACGTTGCTCGCTCTCCCCCGATTCTTTTTACATTTTTATTTTTGGCATATGCCGTACAGTCCGACACTGAAGTTAACAAACCGGCGCCGTTTCTGCCCTGCGTACATCAGCGCAGTAAAAACGCTAACCACATTAGTGTGTAACAATGAAATAAATGTGGTGTCATTCACTGGCGTTTCTCCGTCACGTCGTTGCCAATTGCCTTCTGATAAAAACGGAATAAGGCAAGAAATAAGGCTTGTCGACAGCAAACCCGGCGCCAAGCCCGGTGCCGGCGAGAGTTTGGACGCCTGCCCGCGCCGAGCCACAGACGAGTGTCTCGAGTAGGCCGGGGCGTAACTGAACCCTTCTTTCGCAACGCTTAAGTTATACTGGCGTTTTGCACAAGCCGTAGAACGCTGACGTCGGAGGAGACGTCGGAAATGGAGATGAGGCCCAACAGTTGGGTGAAGAGCCTAACAGCCGATAACGCTGGACGGGGTTGGGACGAGAGGAGGGGTTTCTCAGCCTTGGGCGGTGTGTTAGTTTGGCGAGGCAGAGTTTTAACGTTATTATCTTGTTAAATGGTGATCTACGAGGCCCCTCTCGGCTTTAGTGGCCTTGTTTCCTCTCAAGGGTATGTTGGCGCCCCGCTCATCAATTTTCATTTATTTGCTTGCTTGCTTATGTGTGTGTGTGTGTGAGAGAGAGAAACTGAGCTTGAAAAGGAGTTCCTGGGTGTCATTGAGATACTTGATCTCCTCTTAGATGATTGATACTCGGTGCAAGGTCACACCTCCCTGTGGACTGGCCCCGCTTCTTCCCTTGACCCCGAGGTTGGCGCTGCCCTGACACATCTGTTGTACTGTAGCAGAGCAGGCCAAACCTGACAGGCGTCAAGGCCAGAGTGCAGGACTTTTGGTGTTAAATATCTTGACATCCACCATCCCTAGGATCTCCAGAAAGCAGAGGCAAAAACACGGAAAAAGGAGTTTACTGTGGTCGGTGTTGAGTCTCGAAAGCGCAATTTTCCGATTTCATTAAAGCAGTTAAAGCAGTTGTGATGTTATTACATCCGTTTTTTTCTGTGTTTTCCCTGTAAACAACTGGAGGAGCTCGATCCAAGCATATGTTCCATGCATTAGAGCAGCTCAGAGGAGACCGCAAGCTCCACGGGTCAGATAGATTTGTCTGTTCCGCTGACTCTCCAGTGAGGTTTTGACTTATTGAACGCCCCCACTCTCTCTCTCTCTCTCTCTCTCTCTTCCTACCACTCGACGGGCCGAGGGAGCGTGTTTGTGTACATATGTCCGTTTTGCCATTTGGCTTTGACGAATGTGTCTTAGGCGAGCGGTATTTTTCCCCTCGGTCCACCAGGTGCCTGAGAGCGGTGGCGTTTTTTGATTACCGAGCCTCGCCGTTTCCCAGGACGTTGAAGTGCGCTTTTGACGGTCTTGGAAGTGGACGCTTGCGGGTTCTTAAGCCCTCAGGTACGTTTGGGAATGTTTAGGTGCCGCGAACGTTCAAACCAACCAGCCCTCTTGTATAACACTCCAGATGATCTCTACTACCTCAGACATTCCGTTCGCTGATATCAGCAATCCAGAGAACGCGTCTCTATGGGGCAACGTTCCTTCCTGTCAATTTGCTAATCTGTGGTGTAAATCTGCAGCGCCGGTCAGAGCCCCGAGGTAACAGAAGACGGATGGGGGTTTTTTTGGCCGGGGAATATGAGAAGTCTTGTTTTTCAGAGGCAAAAACACGAGCCATCTGCCCGGGCAGCGGCTACTCGGAACGTCCCCCGAGACGGACCTCCATCAGGCGCTCGATACCGGTCCCAGCTGCTCTCTGGCCTTTAAAATCTCATCTCTCCTCTTTAAGAGATTTTTTTGGGGCGGGGTGAGAGTTCGTGCTCCGTCCTGCCTCAATTCAAATTAGGTTAATCTCGCCCCGGGTGGGTGCGAAGGAATATCGGCGTTAATAACCCGGGAAATGGAGCGATGCTGTGACCGGTTTAAACCTGATCGGATCAGGGCAGGAAAGGGCACATGCGTGAGTGTGTGTTTGCATCCGTTTGCTTCCTGAGGGTTCTCACCAAGTTTCCTACCTGCCCCCCCACCGCCCGCCCCACGCCGACAAATATTTACCGACTAAATATTCCCAGCAAAACATTTACAAACAGGACTTAAGGCGTTGAGCGATTCCTCGTGCTTTTGCAGTCTCGTCAGTGTCTCATGTTTTCATTTTTTAAAGTTATATTATGCAAAATAATTGCAGGTAGAACCAGTTTGTGGTTTGACGAATCACGATTCGTCCTTAAGTCGGTGTTCGGGAAGAGTTTACTCCTAATTATTTCCAAACACTCCAGCCCCTTAGAGGACGGACGAAGAAACGCAGATCGTTTTCCAGACGGAGCCTTAACCAAAACACCTAGACACGAGCTCGGCTAAAAAATGACACTGTGGCCAAAAAACGTCTTCTACAGCAGCGTTTCTCGATCCAAGTTCTCACGGCCCACTGCTCTACACATATTCGGTATTTCCTGCACTGTCGCACGCTGGTCCTACATTGCTAATTAGCTAATCAGTAGCATCAGCTGTGGGTCGGGAAAGTCGAATCTGTGTAGAGCGGTGGGCCACGAGGACCGGGATTGGGAAACGCAGGTCTACAGCGCTATCCCGTTGCTTGAACTCGCCACTAAAACTGCAAACTCATGCAGTGGGCTTTTAGGGCCTACGTTTCACTCGAGCATTAAAGTGATCCAAGAATAAAAGTCGTTCCCATTCCAACTGCGCTCGACTCCACAATTCGACGCCTGACCTCAACCTCAACGACCGATATGTGAGCTGACTGTGACTCAAAGAAGCTTCTCCGTGTCTTGTTTTCCATTGGAACAATAACCACCTCCATTATCATCGAGGATTACGGCATGCGAGGATTCTAAGACTCGCCTTAGCGTCGTAGTGCTCGAAGACCTAGCCTCAAGACTCGCGTTAAGTACTCGGGATTTTATTTCGAGACCAGCCGAGACCTGTCACGCACACTCCGCTCCGCGGCCGGTAGTTGGATTGGGACGCGGCCGGTCGCGGTTCAAAGGGTATTTAAGGAGTCATTTCCTCGCGGCGAATCGCTCTGCCATTGAGTCGACCTGGCCCTTTCCGATTTCTTTCGGCTTACTGTGAGTACTCCAGTATTTTGGTTCCTCTCTTTGTTAGATTGTGTGTCGCTAGAACTAGGATTATTTGTGGTAGTCCTAACTCTTTGCGTAGAGTTCTTAGATCAACTCGCGTGGCCGTCCTACCTGCTTGCGCTCCCCGCCACGTTTGGGCTAACCACCACGCTACAAGGGCTAACGGCTAACAAGTAGCAATTTGCTACATCCTAACCAGACCACTGGCGAATTGCGAAAGTTGGGTTCGTTTCATATGCTAACCAGATCACTCTCTGAATCGCGAGCATTCCTACATCCGCCTAACCCGACCGCTGTAGGTTGTAAGCATCTGTCTATTCTCGTCAAATCCTCGCCAGATCCCTGACAAGACCACAACTCTGTTGTTTCAGGCCGTGTTGTGCGGTGTTTAGCTACTACGCCCTTATCGTTGGGATGTGTTTAGTCTTGAGGAGTGTGGTTTGTTGAGTTTAACATATGACGTGATCAGTTTGGATTTCCTCATTATAGATATGTAAGAGAGAGATGTTGGATAAATATGTTTGACGCTGCTTAGGCTTTCAGTGTTCCATTGGTCCAGTCTCGGTCTCGGTCTCAGTCTCGGTTTTGGTCTCGGTCTCAGTCTCGGTCTTGACATACTCTCGTCTCAGTTTAGGTGGTCCTGACTACAACTCACCTTTAATGATCCTAAAACCACACACCCATTGTTTGCTGTATTTCGTCGTGAAAAGCGGGATGTTTATAACAACAGAGCAGTTGCGCAATATATGCCCGGGCTATAATGTCACGCTGATGTTAATCACGTTTCAATGAGGTGTTTTGCTGCAGCCAGTTATGAATGGCAACAAGAAATCAACAGCTTTGTTGAACCAGTTTTCTCAGGGCCTGCTACAAATACAGTGTGGTGTCCCGCTGGTGCAATTAAACGAAGGAAAAAAGCTAAACAAAACAACAAGAAAGTAAGATATGAACCATAAACACCAATGGAATTTTTTAATCACAGTAATTAAGCGCTTCGATGTGTAATTATGCTCGTCGCCCTTCTTTATGGAAGCATTGTACGTCTTGCGAGGCTAGGCTGTCATTAGGTGGAGTGGGTTGGCGTGCCCCTCGGAGAGACAAAGAACTACTTTATCCACAACTAATAAATATTCTCGCCACAAAAGAAGACGGCGGGTTCTCCCTCGCATTAGCAAAGAAAAACGAGTGGTTTCGCTGCATGAGAAGACGAGCTTTTGCCCCTCTTTTGCGCCGCGTTCATTGCGGGACTACTCGTCTGAGGTAACCACCCGTTTATTTCGGGAATCCGGCGACTGATCGGCATCTGTTTAAACATATGAACTGTGAGTGAAAGACGCGCACGGGAAAAAAACAAGGGAGAGCCCAGGCGTGCTAGAACAAGAAAGTAAAGAGGGAGGGGGGAAGAGAAAAAAAAAAAATCTAATTGGAATCAAGCGTCCTGACAGTGCGTGGGTGACTGAATTCCACAGTGTGCGCTGCTTTTCCTTTGAGGGGAAACGAGAGAGAGAGAGAGAGAGAGAATTAGAAAATCCCCTCCATAACAAGCCTATATTTCGGGGTGGCGCGCTAAAGCGGAATGACAGAATGCCAGGGGCGTGGACCTGAACGCAACAGCAGATTTCCAGAGACGCCCTCGTCTGATTACTTCAACCTCCAGACTTCCAATTCGAGAGGGAACGAGAAAGAAATTCCGCTTCTTTAGACACACAACACACGACGGCACCAACTTTTTTTTTTGTGACATGACCAATGACTGACCGAGGAAAGAAACCGGGCAGCAACATTACTGTTTACTGCCGTAACGGTTAGGGTGCTCGCCCCGTGATCAGAAGGTCGCAGGTTCGAATCCAGGGCTGAGGTACTCATGAGCAAGGTACCGTCCCCAAGCACTGCTCCACGGGCACTTGTTAGCTGCCCACTGCTCCTTCACGGATGGGTCCAATGCAGAGGTCACATTTGGTGGTGGTGCGCTGTGTGCTGTGCTGTGATGTGTTCACAATGACAAATAATCACTCACTTTCACAATTGGAAGTAATTGATATCTTAGTAGAGATTCTATAGACCAAATAACTCTTAACCAAAAGCAATAAGACAGACGACAGTTTGCCGTCTTCCAGTAGCTGCCGACTTGTTGGCCATTGAATCCATTTGACGACGTAGTAGATCGCCAGCAGTTGGCACTGGACACTGCGTTTGTGGAAGAGGGTCGCTTGGTCAATTGAATGCCATCTTTCGTTGCATCATGTGGGAGACCTGGCATTTACCTGAGAAACAGATGGTTATCATACACACACACACACACACACACACACATTCCGGGATCCTTCAACACGTGCATGCTTTGCAGATGTGGGACAGTGGGGTGGTCGTCTAAGACTAATGGAGCTGCTTACACGTAGAGGGGCCACCTACATGAAAGCCGCAGTGTGACACAGCCGTTTGTTTGGATTTTTTTTCTCCTTTTGTTTTGTGCAGAGCAGCTCCACTCTGACTCAGTCGGTGGAGCCGAGCCACGGCCCGCGGCAGGCTGACCCCTGTTTCGTACTGTCGCTCCACGACCAAAAATAACAGCCGTTCGCAGTTTCCTTTTAGGATGGCATAAATGAACGTTTTTTTTGGGGAGGGGGGTTTACGATGTCTTTTCATCTGCAAGACCTCACGTTACCTTGTTAACTCTCTTTCTCTCTCTCTCTCACACACACACACACACACACATAAAATAAAATATAGCAGGGTGAGTTCTTCCCGCAGTCGTTTGTTTCAATTAGTCGAGAGTTCTAACACAAAGCACATGTATACGTCCTGTGTAATGAGGTGGTTGAGGGTACTGTCTGGATGTGCGCCTCGCCTGTTGTAACATCTGCAGACCTTTAGAACCCGTCCGACCGCAGGTGACATTTTCCACCACACAAGCCCCGCGAAACCCCCGCCGAGAACCCACCGGGAAAACGACAACCGCGACCGGGGCGCCGGGTTCCGCAGCCAGGTTCCCCTCGTTTACGCAGAAGAGCCGCGGCGCTCGTTCAGACTCGCAGCGTGTCCGTGCTGTGGTGGAAGTGGAAGAAACTCGAAGCTTGTGTTTTTACACACTCCTCATAACCGGAGTCTTGGGGAACGCCCTTGCTTTTAGAAAAGGAAAAAAAAACTAAACAAAAGAAGTGTGGGGAAAACCGATGAAATCACTGTTATAAATGCGATGACAATATCTGTTGGGAGGGATTTGGAAGTTATTGGTAAAAAGCTGGGAAATCTTTGAGCGTTAAGCCGTCTGTGCTCTGCAGTGGCACGTGAGTCGGTTAGGGGGTAATTTCAGACTCTGGTTTGACAGTTTCCTGATGTGACGCCGCTTGCTTTTGGAATGTCAGTGCCAGATCCCTCGCTTTATAGAAGTTAAACGCAGTTTGCCGCACGTTTCCGAGACAGTCGGGGGTCCGAATGTTTTGACTGCTTCAATTTAAGAATGCGAATGGCAAAAAAAAACACGTGACCACGACGAGATATAAAGGGATAAATGAAGTGTCGTACGGGGCCACCACCACTACAACTGGGAGCGTTTACCTCACTCGTTAGCCTGTTACGGCGTCTCGATGGAGACTCGCAGTTTCTCATTTCGCCGGGACGCTCGACAAGAGGGCGTCTACCTGGGGAGTCGGATCCCCGCGCGTTTCGTAACCTCGTCTTCGCGGCGGTGGAAATCTGCAAGCTGTCGAAAAAATTCCCTCCTCTTTCTAACCCAACCCACTCGCTGAAGCTGTCCAGTCGGGCGTTCAGACTGCCAGGTTAATCACGTCTCGTGTTACTAGGCTATACTATCACGTCCTAGCTACAACAAAAACGTACACCCCTGCAGCGCTATTTACGTACCGTCGACTCGTTTTTCGCATTACTTCAGGCAGGGGTTGGGAAGCAGGGACTATTCCAGGTCTGTCTTTCCCTCACCTGCTGCGTGAACAGCAATTATATTGACTTCTCCAGAGCGGTTTGGTAGACAGCTGATAAATGTTTTCACTCATTCGTCACCTAAGACCATTCCATTCCGCTTCCCGACGCCATCAGTCGCCATTTTTGATCAGCCTTGTTAGAGGTCAGTCTTTTCTGTGCTGCTTTTCATCATTGCTTCAAGGTTGTTGGTGCCTGGTAGCGTGAAGAAAGTCTCCAGGCACCACTTTTTGGGACCACTTTCTGTTCTCTGTACTCACTGAACTCAGGACCCAGGACATCAAGACTAGAGATGGCACCGATCCTGGCTGGGATGTCGGTCCGATAATGACTCAAATAGCTGGACAGTTTATCTTAAGTTTCAGAAGTGATACTGCGCTAAAGCTGGTTTATCGTTCGACATTCACGGTAATTCCTACATATTGATATGACAATGAGCAGGACAAGCAACGCAACACACTACAACCCCAAAAGCAAACACATGATTGTACTGTTTCATTTCAATAACCACACCAGCTCTCGCTCGCAACGTCCGTGTGCCTCGCTGTGTTTGTTAGCGCGCGTCTCTCGCAGAGACGTCCAGCGTTCACTAAAGCGTTCCAATTTAGTCAAATCTTCCCCTTTATTACAGACACAACTTACATTTCAGCTGATGAATAACAAAAACAACCAGCGTTCTACTCACAACGCAGATGTTTTCTGCGCTCGTCGCGTTATTGTGTGGAAAGCCATCATGTCAAACCACTCGCATGTGGAACGCCATCATGCACAAAAATGTTGTTCTCTCCCAGAAACGAGTTCAAAAATGAGTTAAAGCTCAAAACTGTAGTATTTCTTCATATTTTTTACATTCTATAATGTTAGAGAGTAAAAATAAACATAGAAAAATGCATTATTTATCAAATGATTTTATTCTATATCCAGATGCATTCCACTTGACACTAACATTGTTCTTCTACATAGTGCTAAGCCATAGATTATATCTCTAAATAATAAAAACTGCAGGCCAATAAAACAGAGACTGTTCTTACTCTTTCTAGTTGTTATATCTACAGTTTCAACACTTTAATACTACATAAAGCTAAAAAAGGAAAACATTCTACAGACGGAAGTCAGTTTTCATCAGAAATGGACTGATTTAAAAAAAAGCTGTAGAAAAACACCCCAAATTCTCTTAGGGCCATAAGGGTTAAAAGCTGGTATCGGAATCGGTACTCGGGATCGGCCGATACCCAAAGCCCAAGTATCGTCATCGGTATCGGAACTGAAAACATTGGATGGGTGCATCCCTAATCAAGACTGCCTTCAGATCTGTGGTTTCCAGACCTGTGTTCTCTCCCCCTAAAAAATACACACTTGGCACTGTAGTCCAGTCCTAGTCCCTAGAACCCTAGAACCCTAGAACCTAGAACATTCATTGTGGTGGTAAAGAGCGTCATGACCACAGAATGGCCTCGCAGAGGATCAGGTACGTTTTGCTGCGTGCGCCCCCCCAGGGTGTGTAGGATTTGCACTACAGAGAGCATGTCAAAACAGATTTGGGCAAATACTTCCTGCCCTGTCAGCTCCTAATACAAAGAGGGCAGCAGCTGCAAAATCGCTCGCTCTCCCCCAGCTCCCATTCACATATATATGTGTGTGTGTGTGTGTCCGTGTTATCTTCCTTGTACGGCGTTGTGCTGATGCCTATCGTTTAGAATTCCCGGGTCGTGGTGTCATGTTGTATGAGCTTGTCTGTCATGCTTACAGTATCCTGTCAGCGGCACTGGTTGAGCACAATACCGTACCTGGCTGTGTAAGTGTCCGCTCACATTTCTCATCGACTTGAGTGTAAACACAGCCTTCGCCCAGTTAAAGCTCGGCACTTAAGCCTCCGCTAATGTGCCCGGGTCTGAGAAAGCTTTCCAGCTCCCAGCTGCCTTTGCACCTCGCAGCCGATGCACCTCGTACCCGTAATTCCACCCTAACAACTGTACCAATCTCTCATCTAATACTGTATATCTATAAGGTACGTATATAGATGTCATCGACACCGTTTAATCCTCTCCCAAAGACTCCCTCATGCGAGCGAGCTAACAGATGCTCTGACCGCGTGGAGCCTCTTACCCGGACACGCCACCTGAAAACGTCTCCTCGGCCTTCCCAGTGATCTGAGCGCGGCACTTAGACGTGCCACTCAAGCGAGCAGCAAAAAGGGGGGCCGGCCGTTCGGAGCGGTATGGACACTGAGCATTCGTCATGGCCGACTGGTGGAAAATAGATCCCCGAAGTCCCATTACTCTCCCCTCCGTCAGGAAGGAGTTAACCCCCGGCAAGAGCCGGCGTTCGGGGCAGACGTTTAACAGAGCGTGTAATTAATGTCATGGGGAGCGTTGACCAGTGCGGGTGTCCTCGACTTGGCTACACTGCTCTTAAGGCCATTAAATTCCATGTCCAGGTGGCCAAGTCTTGGGGTTTTTTTGTTCCATCATGGCCAAGGTGGACTCCATCCTCCGACTCCTGTCTCGCAGCTGCCAAGAGCACACTGCGACGCACGGGACAGGTAACCTCAGACGCCACTTCTGCCGGTGCAGCACCAATCAGAAACTTCTTTGTAACTTTGTAGACTCATTCCATAAGCAATTTACACAACATCAGCGAAGAATTATTAATAATGAGAATTGTAAAAGCCACAAAATGTTTTTTATTGCGCAGGTCAATTAGGGTTTACAACCTCCAGGAGCAGATGCCAATCAAGATAAGCACGACAGCAGAAGTCTAAAAGAGAAAGAGAAGGACTGCTTTTCTGCCGTAGGATGTGTGTGTGTGAGAGAGCCACACCCACATGCAGCAGGCTTTATCTTGTCTACCGTATCCATGCCTCCGCATTCTCCAGCCATGGCCCAAAGCCCTTTGTGAGAGCTGACAGCTGATGCATGACGATGATGATGATGATGTGTGCCTTAGCGCAGGCATTTACGCAGTGAGATGTTTCAACTTGGATGTTTCGACCTTCATCTCGCACCGCGCACTTCATTCGCACTTCTGTTCCCATGTGGCCCACCCTCCTTGCACCACAGCGCGTTCTTCTCAGCTGCGAGATGGCGTCGGGAAATATGGTTCTGCCTCGTATGTCGCAATGCTGGATAGAACTGAAGCTTCGGCCCCCGACGGCCACGGATCTCATTGGCGTGAACGCTCACGCTTGGCTCCCAACTGAGATTCTTCACCATTTTTTTATGCAACCCCTTTCATTCCCGCCGGGCAGAGAAAACTTGCCAGAGGTCAGATTCTCAACTCCTGTCCTCCAGCAGTAATGTTGAAGGCCCAACGCCGACTAAACCTCTCGTCAGCCACGCGAGAGCATTACCTTGAGGGACGCAGCCTTACCGCAAATCTGTGTGGGGGGAGGGGGGGTCATGGCGCTGCAGTGTGAACCACGGAACACACGTGGTGCAAACACCAACCCACATGTCCACGCGAGTGCTCTCTCTCTCTCTCTCTCTCTCTCTCTCTCTCATGTGTACGCACATCAAATATACATGTACAAGATTTGTCACGTGCATAGTTACCGCCCGCAAAATGCCACCAGCCACCCAGGCTGTGCGTCCGGAATTAGTTGAAGTTCTGGATTTTTTTCTTCACGTCCCCTCTGATCGCTTTCAGACGACCCCAGCGCAAAATTGCGACTTCCGACTCGGCGGCACACCAGGCTTTATTTTGGATAGAGACGTCCCGTTAACGGCCAGTAAGCGTCTGTACGAGGGCCCTTACGCTCGGGAAGTGTCTTAGCCGTTTTTTTGTTTTTGTTTTTAGTGGTGCTCGACTATTATCATCCTCTGAGGTAACACACATGAAGCCTTTTTTATGTCTCGAGGTGAACTCTGGCCAGCTGGATGTGTTTAGGACGGCAGTAATGTGACGGAGGTTCAAAAGACTTCACTACCTTCCATTTACCTCTCCCGCTGCCCGCGTTGGGTTGGTTTAATATTCTTCCACAGGGGTCTGGCATTCATCTAAACCAGATGGCTCGAGGGAAGAGAGAGAGATACAGAGTACTGAGGTGTGTGTGTGTGTGTGTAGGAGAGAGAGAGAGAGAGAGAGAAGGAGAGCAAGGTTTAAGAAGGAAAGGAACTGTCTTCCGCCTTCGTCAGTGTGGACTCCGTCCTCCAACTCCATTTCGCAGCTGCCGAGAGGGCGCTGCGGTGCCAGTTCAACACCGGTCAGAAACAGTTGAAAATGTCCATCTTTGTAAAGAGAGAAAATAAGCCTCTACGTTGCTATTTGTTACTGAAAAAGCTGGACAATTTAAAATATAGCTTTGCAACTGATAAATAAAAAATAAGTAGTCACGTCAGTAAGTACATAACTCTGGGAGTAAACCAATTTGCTCGGGGAACAGCTCCTTTCTGTTCCATGCCTCTGTTAGTAAATAACGTTCTCATGTGCCGTGAGTCATCGCCAGTGGGTTTTTCGGTGGAGACGTGGCGGTGTACAGTAAAATTTTTACGAACGCTCTAGTGGTGTGACACGGGAGTGCCTCCATTTCACCTCCGTTGTAAAAGACGCAGCCAAGGCTGCCGCGCCACTAAAAGCCGTCATAATTAAGTCGTTTTAAAAACAACGCCACTTTCTTTTTTTTTTCCTGCTCTATCTAAGCTCCGGGGACGTGCGGCCAATGAATGAGAGAGGGAGAAGAGAAACGGGGGCGAAGCATCCCAACGCCGAAGCCGAGTGGGTCCCAGTGCATTTTACTGGAACCGCAAGGACTCGTTGGCCTTCCAAACCCAGTTCAGACGGGGAGCCAAAAAAAGCCCCAATCTGGGGAGGGACCGCTCTAATATACTCACTGTTTTCTCATTCCGGCTTTACAAGTAAATATGTCATTTGGCCTCTGAGAAATCCAAGACGTCATAGCCGGATAAAAAATGGGGTACATTCAAGTTTGCATCAAGCTTATAAGTGAAAGTGAGTGATTTGTCATTGTGAACACACCACAGCACAGCACACAGTGCACCACAACCACGTGTGACCTCTGCATTTGACCCATCCGTGAAGGAGCAGTGGGCAGCGCCCGGGGAGCAGTGCTTGGGGACAGTACCTCAGTGGTAACTTTACCGGCCCTGGATTCGAACTTGTGACCTTCTGATCACGGGACGATCACCCTACCGTTACGCCATCCACTGCCCCATTAAACTGCCCCCATCAAAGGTTTGTCTGTTCGTTTATTTTGATCTGAAGAAGATCCAGAGGCTAATATTTTTTTTCCCACATCCGGGTGTAGCCCTCCAAAAATCCAACCCCCCACTGTTAGACGAGCCCCTCTGCCGAGAGGAGCGGTGGGGGGTTGTCTACGGCTATGTTTTTTAGGGTGGGCCCTCTGATTACGGTCCGATCCTCTGCTGTCAGACAGTGCCCCTGAAGTGAGATGGATCTGCGGCACGCCGCCAAGTCCTACAGCCCTAACAGAGAGAAGAATGAAGTCTGATGTACAACAGCGGCCAAGACTGCTTATTCATGTGAGAGCGAGAAAGAAAGAGCATACTATATTTACTCAGGTGTGTTCCTGCGCTTGGCAGCTGGGATACAGTAATACGGAAACAAAACAGGCTGCGAAAGCTTGGACGACGTTTCAGCTTTCACTTGTGTTAGGAACGTTAGGAGCTCCTTCTATCGACTAAATCGAAAGATCTGTAATGCAAACTGCCTAGCGCCTGGACTACAAACAATTTGCCCTTGATCCTGCTGTTATTATTTCCCCACACAGGACGGTTTCTTCTCACATTTCCCCAGCCCCCCCTCTTCATTCGACAGCAGAGCCAATGAGACATTGAACCGTCGTTTGGAAATGTTATCGGTAGGAGAACATGAGCTAGTATAAAGCAGAACAGAAAAGCGGTTAAACATCGATGGAACAGTTAGCTCTCAAGGAAAGCTGGTACCGCTACCGCTACCTGGTGTTCGTTTTCGATACCCAACGCTGAAGCTCATGGGATTTGTGTTAAAAATTGGTGCTCCTGTTATCAAACACCACACTCATCTCCCCGTAAATATACAGTATGTTACGTTTAACCGGGCGTTTCCTCAAGTTTGACGTATTGCTAGCCCCAGTTCTGCATTTTGCGTGGCAAGTGTTGCATGTCACGCTGTCTGCGTCGAATTGAGTGAAGTGCAGTCACACCATCGAACGCTTTAGGCTAGTCGCCACGTTTTCAGATTTCCGTGCAGTAGCTCCACGCATGCACTTTCTTTCCCTGCCAACTGTTGCCATGGTAAACAAAACTAACACTATAGCTTAAATAGCCGATGGAAATTTAACTGCAGTAAGTAACTGTTTCTGTCTTATTGCTGCTGTAAATGTAAATTGTCAGTTCTGTATGTCCCGCTCAGCTCGTGTGCGCCGCTGCTGATGAGCGTGTGAATCTACCGAAATTTGGAATCGTTTGATTTCACATGGACCAATATCCAGTAGTACCGACATCATTCAGTTGGTACCTCTAAAAGTACTGAACTCAGTACCCCACCCTAGGTACCACCCCCAAGCATTGCTCCCCGGGCTGCTGTCCACCGATGTATATGACTGTAGTGAGAATATTTACCCAAAATCATGGCTTACTTCAGTCGAACCCATGCGTACAGCCTCTGACACCAGGGAGGATATTTCTCATACGTTGGCAGGCGGCGGAGATAACGGCAGCCAAATGACATCAGCATCCTACATCACAGACGACCTCTGTCTCCATCTCGTTTCCGACGATGGCACATTACGGCACTCCCGAGGCGGCAGTCGTGCACAGAGACCAACGGGATATGGGTTCCCCCCACTCACCACCACCAAACCCAGCAGCAGTTGGCAGAGGTCCCCTGGGAGCTGAAAACGCGGTGGCGGGAGTGACGTATAAACGGAGAGAACTCGAGATTTTTGAGCAAAATTTCCTTTCCACGCGTGAGTCAGCCAATCAAGGCTGAACTTACTGTCATTTCATCACTGTCAGCAGACTGAAAAAGAAAAGAGTTATGCCATATTCATTTCACGATCCTTTCCAGTCTGTCAACTGACTGCACTTTTCTTTTTTCGCTTACCACAGACAGAGCTCATAAAACACAGGCCTGCTTGTTTGGTCTTTGGTTCGGAGCGCCAGCAAGTTGTTGATCTCTTCATTGGAAGCACCGTGTTTACAAGGGCTGTTTACAGCAGTTCAGCCAAAGACCTGATTTCAATGCTCAGGGGCTTCACTTCCTTTTTTCCTGTGGTGGTTTCTGTCTACGTTTCACGTGAGTCGCATGAAAGCACAGACACTGATCAACACGACCACTGTCTGGCAATAATAAAATGGAAACTGCTGCTCGGTGACCGGAGTGTTTGCATTTTAGCCAAACATAACCAAATTTTTTGGGGGGGAAACAAACCTGAAACTGGATCAACTGTTGAGCAAATGATCTGTGCTTGCTTCAACTCAGGTATTAAAGACGGAGAATTAGAAATAGATCTAGACGTTCCAGGAGCATTTGATTATAACGGCAACAACGATCTGCAGGTACTTTGAGAATTGTTGAAAACACTTGTCTTTTCTCCGAAAAATAAGAAGTCGACCCCCCTCCTGGATTCATTATTGTCGGCTGGTACGAGAGTGTAAAAACCTCAAAGACACGCTAGGGGTGTGTGTGTGTGGTGTTTACCACCCCGCAAGACCCCCAACACCCACAAAGACTGGAGGGGTTATTACTCGTGTTGATGAGATGGCCTGGACCCCGCGGTGAGGAGGCATTTAGTGGTTAATTAAAGGCCAGTGATTGGGTCCTGCGGTGCTGAGGCCCACCAATGAGCTCACTCACCCCCCCAACCCCCCTCCTCTTCTTTGCTCCGTTGACTCAACCATGCCAGACAGGAAGCCCCCCAACCCCATTTTTTTCTTCTTTTTTTTTCTTTTATTTAACACGCATCTGCCTCATGCCCAGACTCATCACTTGCCAACGTGGAGCAGTGTGATTACAGGACCAAAGCAAATTACAAAGAGCTCGCACCAGCCCTGTTAAGAAGCGCTTAAAAAGCAGCCTCCACAGGCTTCTGTGTACCTTGATGCCGCTGTAAAACCTGACGCGTTGGTCCAGCTCAAACTCAAGATGTGTAATGATGTGCGTGTGGAATGCGGCGAGGTGCAACGCACGAAATGCAAGATGGGACAGCTCGTGTTTGATCGCCGTTATTTTGGCTTAGGGCTTCCATGTGCGAGCGCAGGAGGTCTGTATCCCCTTTCTTGCTTTTTCATGATGGCCTGATTACACTGCTCTGACTAATCTCCATGACCCCCGTATCGCAGCAGAAGTCACTTTTTAAAGGGTTTTCCCTGAGCCGACGGATGCAGATGCTTTGGCGAGATCAAAGAAACCTAAAGTCACCTGGTGCACTTCATAGTCTCCAATAGCCCGCCTCAACTCTCTCTCAGGCTGGCTATAAATATATTCACGCATTGAATGAATTAACGTTGCCAAAACGGACCGCTGTTGTTGAAGACATGTTGAAGAATGACGTGAAGACAAGTTTTTCTGTAGTGCCTTAGTGATCACTGATACCACATGGCATGCCATTGAACACAGGATACATGCATTAAAACGGCAATAATGTGAACACTACAGCACACATTGCACCACAACGAAATGAGAACGCTGCATTTGACCCATCTGTGAAGGAACAGGGAGCTCGGGGAGCAGTTCTTTGGGATGGTACCTTGCTGATGAGTACTTCAGTGGTACCTTAACCGGTCCTGGATTCATACCTGCGACCTTCTGATCACAGGGCGAGCTCCCTAACGTTACGCTACCGACTGCCTCAGTAGACTGCCACCTTAAGTTGTAAAATAAACAGAAAACGTACATTTGTTAAGCGTCAAAGGAAACTTTTTAAAAAAATGTTGTAACCACTGTGCACTGCTTGAGTGCTTCACCGTTATGCAGGAATGGCAGTGGAAAGAAACAACCTCATACATCCGTCAAAGCTCCTCAACCACCGAGCAAGTCCATTAGGTTTTCTGGCTGTGTGGTGGACCCTATTTCCATGGCAACTGGCTCTTTTTTTGGGAAGGGGGGGGCTTTCAGCACAACCCCGGGTAATAAAGCCAGTCAATGTGACAGGCATCGGTGCAGGGCATGCCATGTAGAGTTGGGTCTTTCTGTCCCTGGCGTCTTTGAGGGCACGCGGTTGCCAAGCAGTCGTCACACCTTCCTGAGTGACTCCCTAACTCCAGCTTTTTCCCCCTCCAAGGTTGATGTCAGTGTTTGGATAAGGGTTAGCCTGACATATTCCTCACTACATGAAAGCGCTTTGTGAACCCTTCAGGAAGAGAAATGGACCTCCCAGAAATTGTTTTTCTTCTTCTACTACTTATTCTTGATCGAATCCATTTAACTCTAAATCCTGTCTTGAGAAAGGGGCAAGGATGGAAGCAAGTGAGCCGTAGCACCTAATGAGCCTGCTAATCCGTTAATCTTTGATAAGTAGAAGAACGCCCGATCACTCAGGCCTTTGTCGAGGGAAGACGGGATAATTATTATTTGTAACGTGATAGACATGTTAATGCGGTAAAAAGGGGAATTATTTAACGTTCCTTGTCGCTTGTCAGCAAGAGCCGAGCCTTTAGTACACACAGTTCTCTGCTGCCAAACTCATTTACAGAAGCTTTTTTCCTTTTTATACATTTGTGCGACTCGTAAATCGTGAGTCAAAACATGGCTGTCTATTCTAGTACAACGCGTGGTGTACAAAAAGGTCAAAACTCAACTCCAGCATTTAAAACGTTATTAATTGACCTGAAAGCAATGCGGTATAGAATTCTCTCCATCAGTAACCCAGATCCTAAATACTCAAACCACTTTCCTCTCCGTGTGCCGGTTGTTTTCATGTGTTAGCGTCCCCCCATTGTCTTATAACGGCTGGTCTCAGATCAGAGAACATGGGTAAACGAGTGGATTTTCCACTTGGCTGACCTCTAATAAGACGCGCTCTCGATTTAGCGTCGGTTCAGCCTCGTGTTGAGTGAACGTTCCTCAGGCTTAATGGAAGTGCTACGGATGGTTGTCCGTTCCTGGAATTTTCGTGTACAAAAAACCCCCTGAATGCACCGGGCACACAAAGGACTCGGGATGGGTTCGGAGCATCTCGGTTAATCATTGTTGACACGAACTGTGCTAAGATAAATTGGAATGCCAGCCAAGATGACAAGCTAAGCTCCAAACCTACGGCGAAGCGCTTGCGCTCGCTGTTCTGACACGAACTCATTCAGTAGTGACAGCATGTTGGATGGGAAAGGATGGAAGCTAATAATGCCTTTGCTAAAGATGGAGAACATTTAATAGAATGCGTGATTATTATGTGAAAGTGAGTGATTGTCATTGTGAACACAGCACAGCACACAGTGCACCACAACGAAATGTGACCTCTGCATTTGACAAAACCATCACCAGAATGTCAGTGAGAGACCTCTGTCTTTGACCCATCTGTGAAGGAGCAGTGAACATGGCCAGCACCCGGGGATCAGTACTTTGGTACCTTGCTCACGAGTACTTCTGTGGTACCTTTACATTTCCGAGGTTCGGAAATCAACCTCTTCTCTTCTCCTACTCTTTCTCTCGCCCTTGTTTCCCATTAAAAGGCAGGGGAAAGAGAGTGATAGCAGAAGAGAATAAAGCTGCTTTCGTGCTTGCTCTGGGTGGGGTGTTGGGGTGGGGGGGTTCCTCTGTTGTGGGAGGCAGTACTAAAGTTTAATGGAGGGAGCTCTCACCCAGGGGGGATGACACCTACGTTTAGTATGGGGCCAACAAAAGGTGCTGGGCACTGCGTGACCCCATGAATGCTCTCTTCTTTTTCTTCCTTTCTTTGTGATCTTGCAGTCCAAAGGGCTGATTTTTTGGGAGGGGGGGTTTAGTGCCCTGTTAGCCCCAGCGGTGACTCAGGTAACCGGAGGAAGCAGGAGGGGTGAGAGCGGCAGCTCGGAGCTCGAAGCTCTTTTTATGGGCACTTGCTGGACTGTTTCCCGGTCTTCTGCATCTCATCACGAGAAGGGGTCGTGCAACGGAGGGGAGAGTTGGAGGCACCTGGATGTTATTTAACTTAATGGACTTGAGGGCTTACTCACCAACTGGCGACTTGGGGGGCTCGTCGCTTGGTTGAGCTTTCTGCCTCTTCGCCGTCCTCCTCTTCTTCCATCTGGCGCTTGCCTTACTTGCCCGAGCAAGAGGTTCTGAATGCCGGGTTTGATTAATTTGCGAGTAGTTGCCCAGCCCTATGTTGGGTGCGCAGCTCTTGTTGGTATTACGATTGTACTGTAAAGAATCTGAGGGGTCCTTGATGTCCCTGTGAGGTCTTGTTGCTGTCAGCAGAGAATATGGTGTATGTGCCATGGCCTTATGAGTTATGGAGTCCAGGGTGAACGAATGACTCATTCCCACACCCTTTTTCTCTCTTTTTGTGCTGGCAGGCTGCCACGACTTGCCAGTGCTGCTTTAGATCAGCGGCAGAGGAAGTCTACGATTCCTTGGACCGTGCTCTACGTACTGTATGAGGGAGAGGAAGTCGGTCGTACTCTCATTCTCCTCTCATGTTCTCGAGGCCTTTGGAGAACGCTGACATGAACTTTCTCCCCGTACATTTTCCTGTCCAGCGTGCTATTACCTCATACCTCGCAGACCTCTCAGAGAACAGCACACATCCATCACGAATCCCTTTGGAGGCAAGCGTGTCTCTAAACATAGCTCATATGTCTTCAAATCAGAATGGCCCTCCTGCTAGTCATTCTTCAGCTATTTTCCTTTCATTGATATCCTGGGAGAACAGCGTTTTGCCCCCCCCCCCCTTAAAGTGGTTTAGATTACAATGTTTCATTGTTGATTCCTGTCTCTTTCATCCCTTTTGAACTAAAATGACAAACACATTTCTCTCCCTCCCCCAGTGAAACATGGTTGATTTGTCATATCATGCTTGCATCTCGCCTTCTGGGCCTTTAAGCAGATATCATAGTCTCAAAGCTAACTTATTTTAGGTGAAACAAGCACCGCCTAACAAGCTACCTCTGCACCTAATGCTCAACATATGGTTTTAAACAGTTGCTTCCAGCACTGGAGCGCATTATTTATTTCTTTGACTTTATCAAGCTTTAGCTTTGCCAAATTTCCGGACCCACGCTCGCGTTCAACCCCGTCGGATAAACCGGCCAACGTCTCCCTCTCGTCCCGGCGCTTTCTGTGCCACTGTCTTTTGCTGCTCTCCTCCTCTCCTGCTCTCTAAAGCTGCAAGAACTTGAAATAAAGGATCAGTAAAACATTACATTTCATCATTTTTCCATTCTTTAATTTTCACCATGAAAAAAAAAGGACTCGACTTGTTTTAAGAGGTGCAACCTAATATTTGCCTGAACTCCAGGACCCACCACAAAGATCTCTGGGTAAATGCGGGGGGAGGAAGTGCACAGACAGGAAAGACGGGTGTGTATGGAAAAGCACACTGCGCTTGGCTGCAGCACGCCCTTAAGTAACAACACATGGCAAATGGAGGAATTCAAAAATTCTACTTTCGCCAGGACTGGTTTATAAATAAACCTTACTTAACTTACTCGTTGCAGGCCTGACAAACGCAGATAGGGAAAGTCTCGCCTCGGTTCTATGTCTATTCGGGCCAGATTGAGCCATAATGCAGAGCTGATAAGACTGGCCATACCTAATTCCTTTCCATGTTCTCATCCCGAAGTAGGCATCACAATGGGCATGATTCATGGACTAATTCCTCCAGCTACTTACTTGGCTGCCGCTTGCGTTCGGGAAGAATGTGACCTCACAATAAGGCCCTTTCAAAGGCCCATCCCTGTCTTTTTCCTCTCCCAAATCGAGGCTTGAAGCATACCTCTGTTCCCCGAGGAGGGAGCAAGAAAGGGAAGGAAAAGAATGAGCGAAACAAAAACAAAAACAGAAGAAAGACTTGATACTTCTTCGAGATACTGAGACGTTAAAAACGGCACTCGTCGCCTGATCGGTGCAGCTATAAAGATGGATATTTTTCAAATCAAGATGGCAAGGCTGCTGAGATTCATTAAAACAAGCCTAAGTGGTGCTATGTGGTACTCTATGGAAATTGTGACACCCACAAAGTGTAATTTATTCTATGGATAGATAGAGCAGATATTTTCATTGAGGTTTAAAACATTACTGGAAAGCGAGACCCGAGCTACGAGGCATAATTCTAACCAGTGCCTTCAAAACTGCAGGACGAGGGAACGAATGAGAGAGCGAGTGACAGCGGAATAAAAAGTGACGTCAGCACTGGCCTGAAACTTTCCCAGTTCTGCTCCTCTCCTCGGACCGCCTGAGACGTTACTTAATGTACGAATGGAGACTGTCTGCTCTCGGAAAAGCTCGAGCTTTCATTCGTTAACGCTTTGGTTCACCAACGTTGGCGTCTGCGATTCCTGGCTGGGTTCGCAACGCCCAACGCTATCAGTCAGCTGAACTCAGACTTCCCACAAAGCCGCAGATTTGGGTTTTTATCTGCTCCTCGTCTTCACGTCTGACATGCTGGCGGGAAAGCTTGGGCCGAACCTGAAACATGTGGTCTCGGTCATCATCAGTCTTGCTTGAACGCGATCCCTCGCACTAACAGAAACCGTCTCCCGTTGCGCCGAAACGTCTTGGCCTCGCTTCCAAAGGTGACGCTCAGCCTAATGTGAGGCGTAATCTCGGTTTGAGATTGTTTACATTCACCCGAGCCGCCTTCTCTCCCTCTTGGTGCCATCCAAGAATGTGGACGATCCCACATGTGTAGCCGCAGCTTCTCGGGGGAGCTCCTCGGTTATGGCTAAACCCCCGACAGCTCATCTTTTATTATTAGTGGGCCGGATGTGTTTATACAGAAATGCATCTTTAGCGAGTAAATCCGATCAATGAATCAAGTTGGATTTGCTATGCTACGTTTCCTTTCTCGTTCCGGTCTTAAATTCAACCCACACATACTGTAGTTTAAAGAAAACTGAATTAAAGCAGACAAAGTGCTCGCTTTCTGTCCAAAAAAATGATTTCTGCCATTTTTCAGCCAGCATTGCATCGAAGTCTGCGTTTACAAGATTGAAGGGTAAATCATCTTCCTGTCTGCCTACCTGAATTGGGCAGATGATCTAAATCCTGAGCTGTTTTCCCTCTTGGGTTCTTGTGAGTGAGTGTTAAAGTCCCAACATTGGAGTGTTTTACATTATTCCTCTCGGAGTCAAGTGTAGCAAAACTGACAAACTGCACTCAAGCGCGTTCGCAGCAAAATCAAGCCACCTCTTTGTACGGAACAGCTCATGAAAAGCTACGTCATGCTGGACACACATATTAAAGTCCATAAATGATGAAGTCATAGGAATGAATCAGCTACGGTTTTATAAGTGCATATGTTGTGGCCTCAAAAGTTGTGTTCAAGTAAAAGAAACATGGTGCTAATTACCATGAAGTGTCAACTCTGATTTAATAATGCACTGGAGGAGCAAAAGGAAAAAATCTTGTTGAATGAGGCCCAGCGTTGTCAACGAATGCTACTTTCCTTCAGCTCATGTAGATTACCTCTTGGACACCTTTGCAATGTTGTCTCTTAATTAAAGCTGCTGTACACACACACACACACATGTTGCGCCATGCAGTTTACCATCAGATTGATCTGTTTTTCTTTTCTTAACTAAACATGTTGTGTAATCCAGGAAGAGAATCATCTTCAGTCGACTACAAATTTCATTTTGGTCTTCAGCGAACACACTGTGAGCTGTCACGCTCAACAAAACTGATTAAACATGTTGTGGGGTGGGGAGGGGGGAGACCAAAGCAGAAAGCGGTAAATGAGCCCAATAAGCGCAGTAATATGAAGCTGAAATTGCCTCCATTAGATTTCCCCTGGCCTGATGACAGACGAGATGATCAGCCTGTTGAGGCAAGAAATTGATACACATGACTGACGCTCTATTAGACGCATTGAAATCAGCTTCTTAGACAGTTCACCCTAGCAAGGGTGCAACCAGCCGAACAAAGCTTGTCATTATTGTATCGGCACCAGAACTGCGGCATTGTCGTGCCGGGTGGGGTTCTTAGATTTCGATTAGAACGGGACTAGGTCTCTGGGTTTCGTTGAGCCACTCGTCAAATGTAATTGAGCAGTGAGGCCACAAACGATGATGTGTAGAGGCTCATAGAAATGGTGTCCCTAAAAACCTGAGACGACGAGCTATAAGAAGAACACAGGTGACTAGGAACACCATGATAATTCCCACTCCTCGCCACTAGGAACACCATGATAATTCCCACTCCTCACCACTAGGAACACCATGATAATTCCCACTCCTTACCACTAGGAACACCATGATAATTCCCACTCCTCACCACTAGGAACACCATGATAATTCCCATTCCTTACTACTAGGAACACCATGATAATTCCCACTCCTTGCCACTAGGAACGCCATGATAATTCCCACTCCTTACCACTAAGGGTCACCATGATAATTCCCACTCCTCGCCACTAGGGACCGCTAGGCACACCATGGTAATTCCCATTCCTGACCACCAGGAACACCATGATACTTCCCACTGCCAGGGAATTGTTTCATTTCTTGTATAGTATAAAGGTTAGTATAAAGGTAACATAGTGCTTTCAAGCATACATCAATATCGAAACCATTACACAGTGGTTGCCGGTTTACAAGGCTGTCATTCCCTATTTTGGCCACAAGGGGACGCCACCATTAAGGCTGTCATTCCCTATTTTGGCCACAAGGGGACGCCACCATCAAGGCTGTCATGCTCTACTTTGGCCACGAGGGGACATCATAAGTAAACTAAAATGAAATTAAAATTACATTTTGTGAGCTGGATTAAAACTTTAGTATCAGCTGGTTAAACAAAAGGATGTGCAATTCCCAAGAAGTGATGCCACCTTCTTGTTACTCGTTTTATGAGTTCTGTCCCACCTAAAAGCACTTTTGTGGAATAAGCTGCGCATGAATGAATGTTTGAGTAGAAGAAAATCGCAAGCCACGTTATTCAACATTACAGCTGCATTCATCCTCTTTTTGAAGTTTCAGGAAACTAGTCTTTTCTGAAGCGCTATTATTAGTTTGAGCACGTTGTTGCGGTTCCGGCCTCATCTCATGCCACATTTGCAGGAACTGTAGCAAGTGAGAGTGGTTTCTTTGGATTTCTTACAAATGAAGTCACCAGAAATCCTACAACCACTGACAATGCTGACCATAGATTTTTTGGCATTTGTGCAAGTGTCAGTGTTAGACTGTAGACTGACTGAGCATACAGCGTGGATAATGTTAATGACTAGGGAAAATGGTTAATAAATCATTATTATGAATTTTACACGCTTACAGAGAACAGCATTTTGAATTATGTAATTACATGACACTAGATAGCCTGCGGATGTTTCGTCATGGGTCAAGTTGAATTATTCCATGCCGTGGATTTGTATCAAGTGCACTCTTGAATTTCAAAATTTGTAGCAAAAAACACCTTTGCCGTCATTCCTGTTAATGGCAATGACACACAGCTGCGTTCAACGGACTTAAGCTTTCCGTGATCGTCTCGATTGTTGCTTCCTGTTCGTTGTGTTTCTGTCTCGGCCGTTTGACCCACTTCTTATGGTCACCCCCAACATAGCTGCAGATGTTGAGACTGTGCTCGGTGTCTGCGTGCTGTCCATGTGTCAGTCCATCTGCCTGATTTAATCAGCTTAAGACCCCCATGCTTTCTCCCTGCTCGTGCCTACTCTTCTCAGCCAAAACTTCCGTAAGAGCCGCTTTGTCACTGCATTTTTACATTCCTTTTTTTATTTTTTAGGACTCGACCCCGCCTATAGCATCGCGGTAGCTGAGAGAATTTGTGACCTCGTATCAAATCAGTTCAGTGTGCCAAGTGTAGCTTTGTGTGTGTCTGTGTGTGTTGAATAATCTGTATAAAATGCACGGTCCTAATGCCATAATCCTCTCAATCACGTTACGCCTCACACATTGACAATCCCTGTTCTTATTTCGACAGCGGAACAAAAGGGACTGCCTTTACCCTACCGCTCTTCTACATGAGGATGCGTCCTGGTAGCGAAGGAATAGACTTGTCAGGGAAAAGACTATTCGTTACATGTGAGGTAGGTGTTAGTTTCTTTCTGTATTTGAATGATATTTCTGATGCACACAGTATATGATTCGTTCATTCAGTCATTCATTACCTCAGCCGTTTAAACACTATCGGGGTGGCGGGGGGCGCAGCCTATCCCAGGACTAAGAATGCAAGGCGGGCGCCGGCACACACACTCACACAAACACACTCACGTACGCACCTATGGGACAATTCAGATTCACCGGACAACCTATAGGGTTGCTTGCAGGGAGAGCACGCTAACAGAAAGGCCTCACGACTGACCCTTTTGGCTGCGAGGCGACAGGACTACCCACCACACCTCCCTGCCACCCACGCTATGTTCATCCATGTGAAATTCATGGAGAACTTGATATAAAATAAGACATAAAAACCTGTCGATAGCTCTATTCTTTACAAAAAAAATTGGCTTCTGGCAAAGAGGTGCCATTAACTCTTTGGCAATGTTGCCACAAATTTGCAGCAAGGTCATATTTTCACATGCAGATTAGGTTTGTGGCAGACTTCTAGAAAATTTTGCACATCTGGCAAAGTGTTTTGGCAAATTCATTTTTTCACTAGTGGCAATTTGTCATTGTTGCCAGAACATTGCCACAAGTTCAGCACTAGTCCACAAGTCACTTCTTGGCTTCACATGTGAGTAATGGCAGGAAGTGTCATACGTAGCCGCAAGGCTCTAGATTAGCCTCCTTCATCGTTTAATCAGAAATAAATATGATTATGCAGTAACTATGTGTGTGTTCTGCAAACGCGTTTCTGCGATATTTTGCCGCGGCTTGTTCCGGCTTGAACCACATCAGAAGCCTAGAAGTCCGTTCTGATTTACAGGAACTGTTCAGCGAGGTTGAGTCGTGAGCACGGCCACCACACACCGAGCAGGCTTGTATTTCTCCACTAAATCACCTGAAGCTGTTAAACCAGTTGAGAGAGAAACTTTATGATCCTTTAACGGGCCTAGGCTCCTTCCAGGATCTCTTGAGCATCGGCCCTTGCCAACTGGCGCGGAATATCTCAATGGTACACAATTCAAATATCAGATGTGCTTAGCGAATGTCGAGGAATCCCCCACAACACACACACACACACACATACGTATATGCTTATGCGTCTTGCTTTCTCATCAGACACCGATACAGCTCTCCTCTACTAGCAGGACAAAATCTTTGATGCTTCAAAGTAGAGCCAACCTCGACAGACCGTAAATGTGCCAACTTGCAGTCCACTTCACTGGCATCAACATATCAGCCGAGATCAAATGTAAATTTCCTTTGTCAAATGTAGCTCAGCTCAGGATCAGCGATACAATGGTCTGCTTCCCATTTTAAAAACAAGCTGACTCACATGGCATGGTGTGAGAGACAGAGAGATAGAAAGAGAGATAGAAAGAGAGAAAGAGAGATAGAAAGAGAGAAAGAAAGAAAGAAAGAAAGAAAGAAAGAAAGAAGGGAACACTAGTTCAAAAGCACGGTGCTGGTATTTCATCCTTTGTCCCAGCATGTCCTTTGAGACCATCACCCAGAGATCATATTTTTCCCCCCAGACAGAAAGACAGAAAGAGAGGGTTTGGGGTGTGGCAGTGGAAAGGTGGGAGAGAGAGCAGATTAGTTTCAGGTGACACATACCCGTAAGAGCTGAAAAGGAGAAAAAGGCTCTGTGGAAGACATTGGAAGATTTTTTGTGTGTGTGTGTGTGAGATTGCTTGCCTTTGCTGTTTGGAACGGATTCAAACTTCCTGTCATGCTCGGCAAGACTTGGTTTGGCCAAAAATGTGCAAATGTCAGAGGCCTCGCTTTGACACACGATACAGTGTGTTTACGTTTAAGTCGGAGGATTTGGCAAAGTGCAAATGCGTTGGTTAAACTCGGCTCAAGCTGTGTGTGGGTTTTGTAAATCGATATGGCCTAGACAGACTGCTTGTTGGCCTATCATGGATCAGTAGGATCAGTTGATAATCCACCTCTCTCTCTCACACACACAAAACACACACAGACACAGCTTCACTTTCAGTCATTGCAATGAAAGTTATCACGCAGTTATCTCGGAGGAAGTGGATATATCCTTACTCGTGTAAAAGCTTCTGTTCGTTTAGTTGAGTCAACTAAAGGTAATCCTTTGACAAAACTCAAATTCAAACAGTGTAACATAACATTGCCAATTGACTCAATGGCCTTGTTGCCCAGTAGTAGCCGTGGTCACAAACCTTGGTAATGGCAGATTTACGTCCCCGATGCATTTAGGTGTCTACTTGATCATCTGCATCAAATGTTTTAGACATAACTAGACACTTTCAGGAAGATTGAGATTAAAAGTGATTAAAAAAACTTAAAAAGGCAGAATGCCCTATGGCACCGGAAATACACAACTGGTAACCAGTTCGTGAGGTTAAGTTTGACATAATAGTTTGCAGTTCTTAAAAGGAAACATGAGTTTTAAGAGCATTAAAGCTGTGTGACAATTAGACCCATGGTTTTGTAAAAAAAATCACAGCATGTTTACTACACAAATTTAAATAAGAGATGCATTTCCGCATGACAATGTGAATATAGTTGCTTTGGTGTTGCTAGGCGGTTGCTAAGGTGTTGCGAGGTGGTTGCTACGTTATTATAATAGTTGCTAGGTGGTTGCTAAGGTGTTGCTAGGTTATTATAGTGGTTTCTATAGTGTTGCTAGGTAGTAGCCAAGGTTTGCTAAGGTGGTTGCTAGGTTATTCTAGTGGTTGCTATGATGTTCCTAGACAGTTGTTAAGGTGTTGTTAGGTGGTTGCCAGGTGATTATAATGGTTGCAATTGTGTTGCTCGATGGCTGCTAAGGTGGTTGCCAGATTATTATAGTGGTTACTGTGGTGTTGCCAGATAGTGTCTAAGGTGTTGCTAAGTTGGTTGCTAGGTTATTAAAGTGGTTGCTAAGCTGTTGCTAGGTGTCTACTAGATTATTATGGTGATTGATATGGTGCTGGCAGATGGTTTGCTAAGGTTGTTGCCAGGTTTTTATAGTACGTGCTATGGTATTGCTAGGTTGTTGCTGAGGTGTTTCTTAGAGGTTGCAACGCTGTTGATAGTTTGTTGCTAAGTGAATGGGGAGAGAATGAGGGATGATAAAAGACGAGTGCGGGTGAAGATGGTGCTCATGAGGTATTTGATTCATAAGGGTTGATGTTGAACATCAAGTTTTGTGGCTGTGACATGAAAACTAAAATGCTTTGAAGTAAATGGGGAAAGAACGAGGGATGATAAAAGTAAGAAAAAGACGAGTGCAGGTGGAAACAGATTCAGATTCGTGTTCAGTGAGGTGGCATAAGAACCGTGTTGACTTGTCGTGCGAAAACAGGCCAAAGGAAGCTTTTGAGTCCCGAATCCCATGTATTCTTAATAGGAGAAAACGAATGGGTTCCTATGGAGAGAAATAAACAACAGAATAAAAGGAAGAAAAGGCCAGTGGGGGTTATGACGGTTAAAGATGTTCAAATTATGTCGAATACGATTTACTCCGTGCAGTAAGCGTCAAAATTTGACTTGTACATCAAAATGTGTGTACAAGCATCCCACACGACACAGCAAAGTCACTGTTGCTTTACCCAGGAAATTTCATGTCTTCAGTGAGTGGGAACTCATTCACATTTTTTTGGAATATTCACAATGCACTTTAATTGCTGGTTGGTTTGTGTAGTTTTTTATTTAGAAGCTCTCACATACCAACCCATGATTTGTCTTCAGAGTATAATTATTATGTACACTAACTGGCTCTGATGCAAATGCGAGTTAAAATGCAAGGCTCAACCCTGAAAAAGAGAAACCGTTTGCTCCCAGTGGCACTTCATAATGAGCGAGAGAGGAATCAAACAGCAATTATGCAGTGCCACTTTTTACTGTCGTTGCGGCAGTCTTTGCCAAGATTAGAAAGTAAACTTCATTGTCAGGCAAAATGAATTTGCCTAGAGAAAATAGTCACCAAAAAATGTGTCTTGCAGTCTTTCTCTCTGTTTGGCTTACCTTGCCAAAGAGTGAGCCTGACTATACTGTACGTAGTTATAACAGTTATATACATTGATGCAGCCTCACTATTTAACCCGAGCAAGACCTTGCCAAATAGCGAGCCAGCATCAAGTTGTAGCAGTTGTCATACATTGATGCAGGCTCATTATTCGACCCGAGTAAGACCTTGCTAAATTGTGAGCCAGCATCACGTTATAACAGTTGTCATACATTGATGCAGGCTCATTATTTGACTTGAGTAAGACCTTGCCAAATAGTGAGCCTGCATCAAGTTCTAGCAGTTGTCATACATCAGTGCAGGTTCACTATTTGACCCGAGTCAGACTTTGCCAAATAGTGAGCCTGCATCAAGTTCTAACAGTTGTCATACATCAATGCAGGTTCACTTTTTGACCCCAGTAAGACTTTGCCAAATATTGAGCCTGCATCAGATTTTAACAGTTATTACACATTCATGCTGGCTCGCTATTTGACCCCAGTAAGACCTTGCCAAATAGTTTGACCTTGCCATAATATTATGACCACCTGCCTAATATTGAGTAGGACTGTGGCTACGACGTACTTTGTGTTCTGACACCTTTTTATCACAACCAGCTTTAACATTTCCAGCAGTTTGAGCTGCGGTAGCTCTTCTATTGGATCAGACAATATGGGCCAGCCTTCACTCTCATGACTCTGTTCACCACCTTTCCTTTCTTGGATCTGTTTTATTTCAGTGCTGACCACTGACCAGGACGAGATCTTCCCACAAGAAGTGGTTTTGGAAATGCTCTACCTGCTTTAAGGACAGAATGTTCACTGCCTAATATATCCCTTTCTCTGCCAGGCCCCGGTTGTAACGAGGTCATTAATGCTGATTGGTGTGTGTCATTGTGTTCCAAGTTGTTGAACCAACATTTTGCACTCTAATGATATCAATTTATTTGCGCAATGAGAAAACGCTACAGCTGTAAATTGTATAGATATCAGGCTGCACTGTGATTGACAGGACAAAATTAAGTAGGTTTTAATGATAATTCTCACACATATTGACGTACACGGTGTGACAGATCTGAGACCCGCCCCTGTCTACATTTACTCTCTGGAATGCATTAGAAAAGCATAAAGAGAAAGGTTTTTCCCCCCTTTCTGTGTTAAAGTATACATCCCTCTTTCACTCTCTGCAGACAAGATGATGATTCTCCACTGACGAGGAAGGAGTGGAGCTTATCGCCGGAGGGGAGGGAAGGTGAAAGGCGCAGTGTCTCGAGAAGGGTGTGTAATTATTGCTGCATGGCAGCCAAAAAAGGAAATAAAAGACAGTGTGAGAAAGATTAAAGCATGGCACTTAAGGTACTACTTAGTTCTAGCAAAATATACAGAGGAAAATCCTTTAAAAAATGTGCCTCCTGACATGTTTCAACAGTTTTAACGGTGAAATGTGGCATGACAAACAGTGCAAAACTAATTTCCCACTATGCACACTTCATGCAGAGTGCAACAATCCCCTCTCCCATCTCATCAGCTCTATCTGCGCTCATTGCCGAAGAATCCTAGGAAAACATTTGGCAAGAGGAAGCTTTGGATTACAAGAGCTCAGAGCCTCCGGGATGCGCGAGGTCCGGGGCAGAACTCGTATTGTCCTCGTCTGCCATGCAACAAAAGAGGTAAATAAACATCAGCACCTCGGCTGTCAAGCCAATTACCCGAAGCCTCGCTCGTTTCCGACTGCGTTTTCACCCATGACCTCACCAGCACAGAAGGTGTGTGTTGCTGTGATTGTGTGTGTGTGTTTGTCTTCTAACCCATTAGCAGTCGCACTTACTTTCTACATTTGATCTATTTCGGTGAAGTTTTACAAAATCCATTGTCACACCTATATCCACCCGACAGGTTAAAACAAAAGTGCGCTCCGGTGAACCGTCTTTCTTTTACTGCCTTAGCCCAAGGTGACAAATTATTTTCCTGATCCACATTCCAGATGTGCTGATCTGCTATGAATGAGAGACTCTGATTCAGAGCCAGTAGCTGAGGGGACAGTTGCTGTGGGAGAAAATACCAGCGTTAAGAACACGGAGATGGAATGAGAACATACTACGGGCAGATGCAGCGTTCCATGACTAATTGTTAAAGAGCACAGGCTCAAACACGACACAGCTAAGCAAACCCTAGCGAAACTGACGGCACACTAAAAATATCCTTCACCTCCCTCGAATAAACTCTTTCTAAACAGCAGTTCTTAGGGTTCTTTTTGCTACTTTGCCACCTTGGATCTGCAGACGGAGCCGATTCCTTTGTGCAATAAATTTACACGTTGTGTAGCTGTTAATTTTTTTGAGAAAGTGCCATATTTTGAGAAAGTGCCTCTTTGAAGGAGACCACAATGAGCCTTTTAGACCCCCACCACCACACCAGATGCCACAAAACCCAGCGGAAAACCCTGTTCGCCACAAATGTGCAAATGTGTTGTGTACAGTGGCAAATGTGTCGCTCGTTGTTGTCTTATCTAGTTCTCTTTCTGCACCCCATCCATTGTCCTCTTATTTTGGTATATTGACAATACAGTATTGCTTAAAATACACCATGTCACGGTTGGAATTCATTTCAAACTGTAGTGGATTTGTTACAACAGCAGCTGGTACTGGCCATAAACACCATTCCCATGGGAAAGTTTTTTAGAATGCCTGGTTTCGTTCTTTCTCTTTTCTCCCCCCGCCACCATCCCCCTCCCCGCCCCCTAACCTTTAACTTCGCAGCCACTTTCCAGCGTGTCTCGTAATGCCGTTAATAGTGAGTGTGTGCGGTGAGACCTGAAGCAGTTCGGGGCTGGAGCTGGACCTGGTTGGGAGCCTGTTAAATCATATTTCTCCACGTTTTGCCATTTCGGAGACTCATCTCTGTCTACCTTTCTGCACTTTTGGTCTTCCTGGCTCAGCCTATAAAAAGGGCGGAGGACACACGTACACACACGCTACGCGAACAAGCACAAGTCGAGCAGTCTCATAAAAAGGTTGTCGGAGTGCGGTGTCACTCCATGGCGTCATCGCTGCCGTCAAATTGCAGGCGGCTAATCGCCGTGTTTTGCAGACATGCGAGTGAACTCTTAACCACACTAATCATGGGAATGACACAGTCTCTCGTAAAAAAAAAAGGCAACTATTTCTGGATTTCTGGGCTTTGCTGGTATTCCCACAGTTTTCACTTGTTTTACCCATGTTACACTGTTTCTGTACTATGTTTTTTGTGATGCAGGAGCCTCATGTGGTAGAACAGGCTCAAATTAGCTTGAAGGGCCGACAACAAGGGTCCTGTCTTATCTTTTCCACAAGATAAATTAGCAGATCAGGAAGCGCTGGCAGTTCTACCTGGTGGGCAGAGCTTCTCAGACAGGAGGGTGGAGTTATTGAAATGTCCCCCACTGTGACGTAGAAGTAAGGGAAAAATCTAAATGGCTCGTTTAAGCACATGATTACTGACATTCATGATTCTTGATGCTAACACGGTTGATCATTTTAATCAAACTTACAGTGTGTGTAGAGGCAGCACACACCCAAATGGATGTCCAAAGAACAGAAAAAGTGAATTTTTTCGTAATATGGGACCTTTAAAGTCATGGCCTACATGTAAAATGACAGCTCAGACATGGCAAAATGAAGCATAATCAGAGCTTGGGCCAGTCACAACATATTTTACTCATATTTACTTATAATTTCTGCTTATTAATGGA
This sequence comes from Distichodus sexfasciatus, assembly GCA_032718565.1. Classification (NCBI taxonomy): domain Eukaryota; kingdom Metazoa; phylum Chordata; class Actinopteri; order Characiformes; family Distichodontidae; genus Distichodus; species Distichodus sexfasciatus. The sequence continues at coordinate 555,128 of JAVGVS010000165.1, read as the reverse complement.
TATTAAGAACAAGTAACAGTGATGGACGTGTTAATCGTTGCTTTGAAACAAAGAACATCGACATGCCCGTACTGTATGTCTACTTTGGCATATACTTTCACGTATGTCGGATGACTTTTAATTTAATTTAATTAGTTGTCATTGTGAACACAGCACAGCACTGAACACAACAATGAAATGTGACCTCTGCATTTGACCCCTCCTTGATGAAGCAGTGGGCAGATTTTTAGGCAGCGTCCAAAAAGCAGTGCTTGGGGTACGGTAGCGTACTCACAAGCACCACAGTGATACCTTTCGAACTGGCAACCCTCCAATCACGGGGACGACCATTAGGCTCCCTACCCGTTACCCTACCAACTATGTTGATTTGGGGGCCCTCCGGTGCTGTAAAAAGCGGGAAACTACGTTGTTCTGTCCATGTTATGAAGCAGCCATGCAAGTTCACTGATGCCGTGTCATGTGGACTAAATATGTGTATTTCATATACAGCTAATTAGCCTTATTCATGTGGCTAACGTTTGTGTACTTGTAAGGGCTGCAAATGCGCTGACATTAATTTCCTGCAGTACAGTTTCGAGGAACATTATACATACATGGTGCGTCAAAGAATGTCGTTCAAGGCTTTTTGGGGGGAAAAAGAGATGTGTTTTCCTTTTTTCCTCGTCCAGCAATTCTGGAGCACACCCATTCATATATAAATCACCATTAATGAGTGCTGGCGTCAACGTTCCTTTACTTCTGGGCAAATTTGTTACATTCCAGTGGTGAGCGGAGAGCTGCTTTATTCAACTCTGTGACCATGTTAAGCAAAAAAAAAAAGAGGCAATTGTGGGATAAGCATAGCTGTAGCCGGGGGGGGGGAGCTGGGGCATCTGGCGAAAGAGTTCGGTCCGGGGGGAGTCGTCAGCCGTTGGGTCTCGTGACATGTCAGCCACGGCTGCGGGAGACAGCAGACCGACCCCATGGGAGGGGGGGAACGCCAGAGTCGCAGGAAATGTTCAATATGTTTCGGTGTGTCAAAACCACGCTGGAACTTCCTTTTAGCGAGGAGCCCTTCCTACAGAGTCGCAGTCGAATGTTGATTTTGGCCAAGGGACTCCAGGATCTCGTGCTCTCTCTGGCGGTGAGAGTCATCCAGACAAAGAGAAGAAACATTGAACGAGGGCAGGGACAATGCCGGTCTCCGTTTTCAGTCCGCATTTTCCAGCCTTGTCATTGTGCAGTGTTTAATTCCCAGAATAGATAACACCACCTCCACAAGACATTACAGAGCAGGATTTCTTCAATTCAAACCTCCAACATAGAACGCAGCCGGTTAGAAACGTTCCACCACTCTGTCTTCCTACAGCCCTGAGTTTTAATGTAGTTCAAAAATAGGGTTTAAACACGAGCTTAATATCTTATCATGTTTATCCCACCGTGTCTGGGGTCGCTGAGCAGTAAATGCATTCATGTGGTTCTTCTGCAACCACATTTCGAAAGCTGAATGTTAAGGAAAAGAGTTTCAAAGCCAGTCTCTGCCACTGGTTCTCTGACCAATGCAAAACCTTCATTTACACTCTAGTGACACTCTGTGGTGACCATCAATAATCCTCCCAATAATTCACACCGCACACACAGCCTTGCCAGAGCAACTGGAGTGTGAAGTATTGGGTGCTTTAAGGGAGTTACAGGGTTCTGTTGATGACGTTACTAATGTCGGACAGTCTCTGTGATTGAAGTAAACACTATGTATTAATTTCATGTGTTTCCATGCTTTGTTCTGGAGGACAGAGCAGTGGTCCAACCGCTTACCATATGAAAGCCTTTAATTAAAAGCAGTGTTTATCTCAAGTATTCACCTGACCTGGAGCACACGGTTTGATCCGATTCTCCTCCACCTCACTGCTAAGCAACGCCCTGAAAAGAGGGCATTAGCATTGCTTCAAGTGTCCTCGCTTCACCAAAAGTGGCTCATACATCAATGCTCTGGACAGATCCCAGTACGCTCAGTTTCCTTCTGGTTAAATCTCCAGTAGCAGTAGCTCCGGTATTTTTAACCAAGCTGTTTAGTTGACCGATATGGTCATTTGTGTGCCCACCTGTTGCCTGACCGACAGGCAGATGTGGGGAAGACGAGGCCAAAGAAGGTGCAAATCATCCCCGATCGGAAGGAAGCGAGGCAGCGCCTTTATTCTGAGACTTTTTTCTTGCTCTTGCCTACAGACAGGCGAGGATGACGCCCACCTTGGCTTCGAGAAGGCTGACGAAAAGGCTCCTGCGAACAGTGGGAATGGCGAGAGCATTCATATAGTTGTCGAAGATTTAGGGGTGGACAATCCCAATTTCCACCTTCCCGAAGTGGAAGACCGTGCTCTGAAGTGTGCCATGGGCCGCTCCGTGAGCTCGGCATCTTCGTGCCAGAGGGCAAAGCAGAAAAAGAAGCTCGCCCCCCTTTCCTCGATGCCGCTCCAGTACAGACCCACCCAGGGTAGCCTCAATGATGAGGAGTGGGACTCGACGGCGGACTCTCTACTTTTGGGCGCTGCCAGCAGCTCGGCCGACGATGGCGATCTCCTCACTCCGCCCGTTATCAATCTGATCCCGCCTACGCCATCGGATGTCATCGACGATGACCAGTTTTTCAGTATCAACTCCGAAGAGGAGAGCGTGGCTCAAACGTCCGGCAGTGAAGGGGTCGACAGCGTTGCAAGTTTGACCACGGAAGAGCTGGAAAGCGAAGAGGAGCGAGAGAAACCAGATGGTGGCATTGAGTCTGAAGAGCCTAAGATAGAGAGCAAAGTGGAGGTGGAAGAGGTTTCCACTGTTCGTTTGGAGATTGAGCTTAAAGAAGGAAACGTCAGCAAGAAGAACAAGTCAGAGCAGAAAACAACTTCCCTCCTACAAAGCTCTTTCCAAGTGCCCCCTCTACCTGAATATCCACGAAAGAGTAAGCGCCTCGTAAAAACAAAGTCGTGCACGGTCTCCCCACAGGCCGCGCATGTTGACATTTGAAAACTATGCAGAAGGAATAAAATTTCTATGATTTCAGCAAATCCTCACGAAAGCAGTAAAGCTTATGTTTGTATTGGCAGGAAGCTTCAATGCTGGAATCAATTTGCTGCAGTTTACCGAGCATAATTTGGGTGAGTCCATATTTCCTCACAGTAAATATCCAACGCAGCTATGATTTTCATTAGCTGGAAAATGATGGACGCTTTGGCGCAACGTGCCTCTGCTAGCCGTCTTTATATTGTGTTTCAGGGACTGGTTTTGCAGTGTTTGATCCATTGTTCCCTTTTGTGAAGGGCTTTTCAGAGCTTGCTGTTCATCACTTTTTATGAGTCACAACCATATCAATCTCCCGTGTGTACTGCAGCCCTTGTTACACCCCTAAGATGCTGATCTGTAAGGTGTTTGTGTGCATTATGACACAGTTTGATGCAGATGATGCCTTTGTTTCACGGTCCTACATTTTCACAGCAGGCACCGTTGACTCGTGCATATCAGTGTGGCGCTGTTTGTGTTTACATCCTACACGTGCCAAAAATAGTTTTGTGACTTTTTTTTCTCTGACTCATGCTTTTTCCAGGTGTGGCTACCTTTTTTAAGGGTGAAACCTTGAGGGTGGACGTGCCCGAGCGCAGGTCCCAACATCTCCCAAGTATGAATGAGAGTAATTCTGCCTGTTGGTAACATCAGATCACAGCTTTGACTCTCCCCTAAAAAGCCTTTAATGTAAAGTTCAGAGAGAAAAAGAAAAGAAAGAGGGGGGCGGGGGGGATCCAAAATCAATTTCGGTGCCTCGTATTCTTACTGGCACTACCTGCGAGTGTGGCTTAATGGTTCTTTGGCACGGTGTCGTGAAGCTGTTGCATTGAGCTTCCTTTCTGGCCATTCTCCCAAGCAGTCCCCAGTGTGTGGCTGCGCAGCCGGTTCCCAGGCATCAGGTTCCAGTACCTCGGCCCCTTCATCTACCTCTATCAAAGGCAGTCCTAACCCCTCAGAGACACACACAAACCCCCTCACCTTCAGATGGAAGGACAAACTAAAGAGATGGTAATGGCTGATATGCCTAACAATAGCTTGGCCTTCTTTTCAGAGGGGTTATTTGTCACTCTAGAATGTCTGATGGAAGCGAATGTCGTGGTTCACATTGGAATCGTAGTGCCAGGGTGGAGCAGCGTCAGGCATGTCAATGCATGCAGTGTTCTAATTATTATTATTTATTTTATTTTTTTTCCCTGCATTGAGAAAAGGAGTATGTGCAGTGTATCGGGCGCAGTAGGACACTTTGTTTTTCTGCCATTTCAGGAGTATAGTAGAGGCCCTTTGGTGGTTTAAGGAAACAGCTGGTAGGGAAAGAGCCGGTCACTTCCCACGATCCCACAGGCCCTTCTTCTTCTCCTTCAGCACCCTTCACCACCACTCAATTCTTCACAAATCCTCCCTCCTCGTCTTTCCGGCTCGTCCCAAGTCCTTCTTCTAATTCAGACGCTGTTAGTGCCTGTCTCTTTTGCGAGCGTGTGTCATTTGTTCTTGGCAATGTCTCCCCAGACCTTATCAGCAAACGATCAACATTACAGCGATTTTCCACTTTTCGTGAGGCAGACTTTGTGCATATTCTCTTCCTCTTCACAGTGCGAAACTGTCAAAAGGGCTGATTGCAGGGCATGGCATGTGCAGCGCTTTCCCAGACCCTTCCTTCTCCTTTTGGCAACTGTCTGCTCCGTCCAAGGGAAACAAGTCATGCTGTAAGCAAACAAAGACAACTTCTCGTATGCGAATCAATCTCATGCATTCAACAAGTGCATCTCGCTCTTGGCTTGTGGGCACGACGACAGCTGTTGCGCGTTTGCGCGCGAACCGTATCATCAGTTTTGGTTAGATTTGTGGATGTAAATGTGAAAGTTGGTTGACTGAAGTCGGTATTACTACCACAAATGCACATAAAGGTGCAATGTCACGTATCTAAAGTTGACTGAATGGTCTTACATTCCTTATTAGGCTCGACTGAGCCGAGTCGTGTTTAAAAAAGAGAAAAGACATGTCATATCAGAGTGACGGTTTCCAGCCTTGGCCATTTTTTATTCTTGTTATGAGAGAGGCAGAGCTCATGAGCATGTGACGTGGTGGGAATGTTGGAATGTCTGCTTTCTGTGAGAAAGCATGATCTTGCCACAGATCTTTGCCACATATAGCCAGACTTTACTTGTCCCTTGGAGTTACCAGGCAACTGAAATCACAGTATCCAAAGTTGAAGGGGTTTACAGGAGTAAAAACTGATTAGCACTAATAATGCCAGGATGGTGGAGGCTCATTTACACCCATGACTCCAATTACGTAGAGGGAGAAAAAGTTGGTAATATCGATGATGCTTAGTCCAACTAAGTCCAAATAATAAATATAGCCACAAGCGGGGTCCAAGCAAAAGTCACAAAAAGCAGCAGAAAAGCAGTGGATGCAGTGAGCATTGTAGCATTTTAGCACCTCCTATTGTTCAAATAGCAACATTATATATTTCCCTCTTCCGTATCTTAGTTTTGATTGTTTATACCAAATTTCAGCAAAAATCAGACTTACGTTTCTTGAGCTAAAGGCATTTAGCATTTATAGTGCCCCCTATTGTTCAGTTGTCACCATTGATGCTAGCTGGGCCAAAGCAGTCCAAAGATTTAGCCGCCCCTTTGTGAAATCCCAGATAAAGCTTCATGTTGCGATATCAGGCTAAAATTCAATTGACACCTCACTTGCCTTAATCAGCTAATTAGCCTGGGAGGAGTTTGGAAAAGTTTGTTTTGCAGTTTATACAAATTAGCTCAAAATCTCAAAATGGGAAGTCCATAGTAACAATTCGAAAGTTGTTTGGTTTAAGCCAAAGGATCAGTTAAAGCAGGAATTTTTTACTCTAGGCCACATGGTTCGAGAGTTGGAGGAGTTAGAGGTCAAAACATGCTTACCTTCGCTATAGTGCCAATTACGGGCCGATCAGTACGATTTTCTATGTATGCCGAGATGCACACCATTCCTACTTACACAGCTTTCTGCGACTTATGATTTAGGCCATCAGTTTTGTGGAAAATAATAATAATAATAATTATTATTATTATTATTTAAAAAAATGAACAAGTACAAGAGGGTTCCATAGCACTTCCTGCTTGGACCCCTAATTAAGCACAGCAAAGAAAAGGAGGTTAATGATTTGAGCGCTTAAATTAAAACAAGAACTTTTTCCTACCATTAGATGATCTGAGCAACAAGGATGCCAGTAGCCACAATTTACTGAAGGCTAAGCTCAGACTGCTGCCCTTCAGCAACAACATGGAGTCTCTACTTCACCAAAAGGTAAACAGTGCTACATTAGAACTAAAACTTCGACCTCAGACTATAACCATGACTACTCAACGTGTTTTTGTCATTGTTACAGAAACCAGCAATGAGATCTTGCAGTTTAGGGGAAACGGTTCCTCGAAGTCACACTTTGCAATCTATATACTGTGGCGCGGATGAGATTTTTGAAGACGAGGAGTCACCGAGACAGAGAAGAATAACTGTTGGTAATGACACCTTTCACTTCTGCTGTTTCAATTTTAATGTGTAAGATTTTCTTCATTGATTTTTTTTTATCTCCTTGCAGCTTCTTATATTCCGCAGTCAAACTTTGGCACGCATATAAGCCAGGTAGGTTTCAGAAGTCAGCAGCGTTTTAATATTGCGGCATTGCACTATTAAAATAGCCCTGGACCCTTGATGACTGGAAAATCCCTGTCAGGTTTACTTCTCATCCAGGAACGTGGGAGAACTACATGTAGTTTCTAACTGTATACCTCATTCTCATAATAACTGTGTTCCTGAGTTTTACTTTCGCGTGCAGAAATTTGCGTCTCTTTCTCAGAAATCCTTTCTTGCGTTTACATGTGTGCGCTGCAGGGCCATGATGGACCGAAAGCGAAAGCACTGGCTGAGATGAACACCGAGGAGCTGTGTCAGTGGTTCAGCAGCATTGGGCTTGAGAAGTGTCTCCCCTTTATCAGAGGTAGCGTGCGTCCCACCCACTTCACTCACCTGCATGTCAAATCAAACCATGTACAAATAAAAATCAGCACAGTCCCACACCAAGTCATTTGAGTCCGTTCAACTTTTGTTTGATTTCATTCATTATAAGCTACATTTTTTAAGCAGACTATTCCTTTAAGTCTTAATAGTTACATTAAAAAACATCCCCCCTTTTTTTCCAAACGCTATTGAGTAAGCGGAGTGATTACTGCGGTCTGCGTTACGTTCTTTAGGGGCAGAACTAAGTGGCTCCCACATTGCCTCCATCGACCTCAACACGCTGGACGTCCTCCAAGTTTCTGGTCTGGAGGAGCGCGAGAGCTTGCTGTCTGCCATCTACAAGGAACTTCATCCACCCAACTCCACCACCCAGAAACTCGACTCCCTTTTAGGTGCGGGTGCCAGCGTTGAACTCAGTCATGCGTCCATGATGTTTGTTGTTGTTGGGGTCCAAGCACGAAGCGCTAATTGTTGTGTTTTTTCTTTATTATTATTATTATTATTACACTACAAAAAACAGATTGTGCACCCTAAACCATAAGTTGCAGTAAGAAAGCGTAAGTAGGAATGGTGTGCATCTAGGCGTAGGCTGAAAAGCGTAGTGATCAGTAGAGGTGTGAATCGTCACTGGTGTCACGATTCGATTCAATTACGATTATCACGTCAGCGATTCGATTCGATATCTCGATGCATCACGATGCAGCCCATCAATTTTTATATACTTCATATTGTTTTCAAATAGAAATACAAGCAGTGAGATGTAAGCTCCCTTGTCTGTTCCCAATTCAACATAAACACAGACGTTAGATTTGGAAAAAGGTAAAGTAACCAACGCCTTTGTCACTCTACCATATATGTTACAATGGTATGTTACCATTTTGGCAGTTTACCTGTGTAGTATTCTGACACTCGTCTGCAAGCTGTTTGAGGATTAAAACTAATATAATAAGTATATCAACCTTACATACCATCAGAGGATCAACAAAGCACGAAACGTAATGGATGATTATGCAGATACTACAAAAGTTTAATTCTGGGCCATCGGTCATGGGGTGAGTGTGGGTGTGTGTGTGTGTGTGTAATGATGGAGCTATATAACGCCTGCTTCAGCATCCCAAGATGTGCCTCGCTGCAGTCTGTAACTGCATCTGTGTTTATGTTGAATTGAGGACAGACAAGTGGGCAAGAGGAGCCATTGATTGCGTGCTTATTAAATGTGTAAGACCTAACTATTAAATTATAATTATAAGGTCGATAAACTATAACTTGCGTTTAACCGACCTGCCGCCGTTCCTGTCAATCACAAAACCAGGAGCCATCGACCAATAGGAATCGCATGCAGAAACAGCCAAAACCCCGCCGCCAAACTGCCAAAACCCGCCCCTTTCAGACCCACCGCGTAGAAATCTCACTCGAGCAAAAAAGCCACTCGTCGGTAATTTACTTTGCGCGCGAGGACATTTAACACATCGAGAGGAAAAAAGACATTCGCGAGAGGAAAAATACAGTTTGCGCGCGATATTATATTATTACGCGAAATGTACTCCCTCCGCCATTCTCGGCTGCCGCGCATGCGGTGAGTGCCGTCCGTGAGATGAGAGTTACTTCTACCCGGAGCAGCGCTGTACTCACATCAGGCAGCCACAGTCACTACCGAAACTACTTTTTAACTAGAATTTTTATGCCGCCGCCAGAAAATCACCAAACAATTTCATTATGATATAATCGATTATGTCCTGCCATTGCATCGATGCAGAATCGTCCGCGTCTGCATCGCGATGCATCGATTATAAGATTAATTTCGACACCCCTAGCGATCAGCCTATAATTGGCGATATAGCAAAAACACGGAATACGCGTTTTGACCTCTTACTCCTCTAACTCTCAAACCATGTGGCCTAGAGAGGAAATTCCTGCTGTAGCTGATTCTTTGGCTTAAGCCAAACAACTTTCTAATGGGAACTGTAGACTTCCCATTTTGAGATTTTGAGCTAATTTGCATAATATGCAAAACATACTTTTGTGAACTTCTCCTAGGCTAATTAGCTGATTGAGGCAAAGGAGCTGTCAAATGCATCTGCAGAATTAGCCTGATATAGAAACACAAAGGTTTTTTTTTAATTTCACAAAGGAGCGCCTAAAATTAGGGAATTAATTGCAGCGGGGCGTGGCTTATTTTGCTTAAACAGCTATATCAGTGGCGCCAATTGAACAGTAGGGGGCACTATAAATAATAAATGCCTATATCTTAAAAACAGTAAGTCTGAAATTGCTGAAATTTGGTATAAACAATCAAAACTAAGATATGGACGACGTAAATATACAGTGCCGCTATTTCAACAATGGAGGGTGCTAAAATGCTACATAAATCCATGCCGTCTGATTAACTGACTCCTTTCTTCGACGCTTAATGCGTCCACCGCTTTTTGCTTGGAACCCCGCTTGTTGACGCTTGCAGCTGTATTTCCAAATTGTGGGTTTTTTTGTGCTTTTCTTCCTCCACTAGAAACTTTTGGTCCAAACAATGTGGAAAACTTTACCGCTGCATTGGTATCAATGAGCAAATCCAAGTCCTCACCACACATCAACTGCATTTCCATGGCCCAGAGTTTGCATAAATTCAGGTAGGAGGCGTCTCGATGCATTCAGACCTAATTTGGCGCTTTTCAAACCTAATTACGCGGTGGCAATTTTTATGTCGTTTTGACAGATACAAAGGGCAAAATATTGGGCGCCACCAGACAAATATTCATCTTGTGGAAGTCACAATTAATGGTAAATATTTACACTCATTTATTTGTGTGCCGCTTTCATCTTTCGGTAAATTTTGCAACTGAAGTTTACCGTGTGATTTTAGCCTCAGAGAGGATCGTACATTTAAGGACACCAAGAGATACCAGTGTTGGGAAAGTCATGGAATCCTGCCTGAGAATGTTGGGAATTGATGCTGATAAAGATCTTTTCGTCCTGAAAAGCAACAAAGGTAAGTCTCGATAAGCAGTGTCGGGACATTCCTCCAGAATGATGGAATGAATTGGAAATATTAGGTAACATCGAACACGGTTCCTTTTTCTTTTGGTGTTTCATGGTTCTGTGTTGGTTGCTATTGTTTTATTCTCCTACACGACGAGTGCGTTGAAGTAAACTGACGTTGTTACTCTTGCTTTTGAGGCTCATCAGACATAATGAAATGTGTTTCTGTTCATCAGGACCTTCTGAAGAATACTCCATCGACCAGCAGATTGGCAGCTTGCCAGGTTCAGAGGCCAGACTACTGGAACTCAACTTGTATAAAAAGGTAAAGTTTAGACAGAACTGATCACGACTGATTGCGGTTTCTCGTTGAGCCGTCACACGCCTAACTGATATTTCTCGAAAGTGAGCGTTTCCTCTTTGTATTGTCTGAAAGGTAATTTCTTCCATATGGTGCCAACGATCGGTAAAGAGCAGTAAACAAAAACAAATCTTATCCGTCGTGACGCGCCTTTCCGATCGCTGACGCACAAAGTGAGCTAGTGTGAAAATAAGGCGTTATAAAGTAGTCTGACCATCAAGGACCACCATGGATGGCACTTTCATAGCCTGTCACGTTACAGTCTTGGCAGTGAGAAAGCCAAAAATCACCTTCAGATAATTAGTGCCCTGCCTGCACCTCTCTGCTCGTTTGCCATATTGCGCTTTTCTTCTGAGCACACTATTGTCTTTCGACACAACGTCTTCAGGAGAAAGCATGCTCCGATGCCACCAGACCCCCCGAATTAAACCTAATGGACGAAAGAAGCGTGTCGAATAAAAACCAGCATGAGGGGAAGATTCAGGAGTTGAATCAACAGGTGGATTCTCTCCAAAACGTCATTCTCCAGGTGGGTGCATCATATGGCGTTATATTTGCCGGCAGAATTCTGAGCGAGCAGTGGAACTTTCGCTCTACTTTCGCCTACGCTCGCGCCCAAAACACTCCGCGCCCTCGCGCTCAGATCTATGGAACGCCAAAAGTGCCACAATTGGCCTTAAAGACACTTTACTAGAGCGACATAAACATTTTTAACGCCTGAGGGCAGCGTTTGACCACAAGTCACTCTAACGCGGCAAAAGTTGTATTTTTGATGGCGTTAAAAAGCACCGGTGTATTAGAGCACTGCAGAAAAGTGTTTTTAACGAATAAAACAGCATTAAAAAATGTTTAAGTGTCAATTTCGTGAGAATATAATCAAATTGTGGCACCTGTGGCGTTCCATGTGAGCCCATGCAAAGAATTTCAAACGCACAGGTAGGGAGACTACCAGAAACTGTACTATATTGTAATACATATCGTTATCGTGATATGAGATTTTGGTCATATCGCACAGCCTTAGAACAGAACCAGTCGAAAAAAAGTCTGTGCTTAGATTGATGTCTAGTTTTGAATTGCTAATGTCAACTTAAGTTCTGAGCAGAACATTCTGTCTGGGTGACATTGCAGGTACAGGAGCTCCATCATGGTCTGGTAGCATTTTGCGCAGAGCTAAAGAGCACGGACGGCCAGCTGGACACCGAAATGATGAGCTGCTCGGAGATAAAGAGCCGCCTCGGTCAAGCCCAGGACAGTCTGCAGGAAAAAAGGAAGAGTCTCACGTCGCTGAGGGACATCCGGACTGCTTCTGGTGCTGCCGTACACAACAAACAGTAGGCACTGCAACCTCTCATGACTTTCCCTTTAAAAGGAGAGTTTTGATAAAGCGACACATTATCTCATATGCATTACATTGTGCAAGGCCATAACCTTGGGCTGGACGTGCGTGTGTGTGTGTGTGTGTGTGTGTGTGTGTGTGTGCACCCGCTTCCATTACAAGCTCCAGCAGCATGAGGTTATGGTCGAAATTGTCCTGCCGTGTCTCAGCCTCGGTGGTTCGTGATTTATTCTGACGTTTCTTCAAGCCGCAGATTGAAGGCAGGCACTGATAAAAAGTGAAAAATTGCAGCATCGAATCAGTGTGTCCAACCGCTCATTAATTTCTTGATAAGCCACTTAACTCGTAGCCACGGCGTGGCGTGCATCGAGGCAGCGCGGCATGAGCCGCGTGAGTTTCTCCAACAACAACACCGCCGGGCCGGTGTTTCAGCGTCTTTCAGACTTGACTGCGTCATGTTTTTAGTACAGATTACCCAACTTCGGCAGCTTCCAGCAGCGTGTTCAGTTCCAGATACTGCACATGTGTGTTTTCAATCAAATTGATTTTAATGTTGGGTTATGGATAATGGACTTCATACCCCCATATTTACTGAATCTCCCATAATCCTAAATAAAAAAGACATCATTGTCATTGACCAAACCAAAACTCACTTGCACAGTTTTCCCCACGATTCTAACGTTCTCCAGTAGGGCTGCGCGATTTGACCAAAATCTCATATCCCGATAACGATATATATCACGATATAGTACATTTTCTGTCAATTTGGTGGAACTTGCACAAGTAAAATCTTGTGTTTGCACTTTTCAACTTTGCCTACACTGCGTTCTCGAAACACTCGTATGGAATGGCAAAAGTGCCACAGTTCTGCAGTATTTTTACGCAACTGACGGTAAAATACCCCTTTGTATGCCGTTTCATTCGTTTAAAACAGTTTTTTCACATCGCTCTAATATTCCGACGTTGAAAACGTGGCTTTTTGCGGCGCTGTAGTGACTTGTGGTCAAACGCCGCTTTCCGCGCCGTAAAATATCTATAAAAGGCGGAGCTTTTTTTTTACTGCGCTTATGACGGGTAGGCTGCCTTTAAGGTGAAATGTGGCATTCCGTAGATCTGAGTACGAGGGCACGGAGTGTTTCGAGTGTACGTTTAGTCAGAGTTGAACGTGCACAGACGCGAGATTTTGCTTCAACTGCGCGCTCAGAATTAAAGCCCAAATATAACGGCGTAGTTTTCTCGGTGTCTACATCCACGTGGCGCCATGGTGGCTACTGCAAACCCTCGTCCAAACCATGACCAAATACAGTATAAACTGTGTATTTTGCCACGCCACGAAATAAAGGAGTAGAATATGAAACGACGAGGTTGGAATGTTTTTGTCACATCTCCAGGCGTCCAGAGGTCCGGCTGCTTGAGAAGATGAGGCTGAACTGTCAGGTGTTCAAAGAGGAGATCATACTGGTGCACCTGAATCGGCAAGTGGCTTGCCTTCAGGCGGCGCTAGAGGAGGCCCAGCTCAAGGTATTTAACTCTAATTTACTGAGTAAACGCATTTGTGTAATCAGTTGTCTACGAATAGGTCATTTGTCTAATAAAACACTAGCCAAGACCTTAGACCCCAGTTGACCTGGGCCTACTTAGGTTGGGGGTCGTTCCCAGCTCATCAGTCACTCTGACGTCTAAGTGTGTACAACACGTTAGCTTTGCTGGCTTTCTACGCGTCACTGTAAAACTAGCAGGTGGAGAGGTCAACATCCCAACCTAAAATATACAGCCTAGGGCCATTTTTTTCCCTTCGTTGTTATCGCGGCCAGAATAATTCGCGATAACAGAATTAAATATATAGCCGCAAATGGCAACGCGTGGGGTCCAAGAAAAAAACGCAAAAGCAGCACAAAAGCAGTGGATGCAGTAAGCGTCGAAGAAAGGAGTCATGTAGCACGTCTAGCACCCCCTATTGTTCAAATAACAACATTTCCCTCTTGCATATCTAAATTTTGATTGTTCATATCAAATGTAGGGCTTATGGGACTTAAGATATAGGCATTTAGCATTTACAGCGCCCCCTATTGTTCAATTCCCACCATTGATGCTAGCTGGGCCGAAGCAGTCCAAAGATATAGCAGTGTAAGCAAAATAAGCCACGCCCCGCTACAATTAATTTGCAAATTTTAGCCACCTCTTTGTGAAATCCCCCCAAAAACCTTTGTGTTTTGATCTTAGGCTAAGTCCACAGATTCAGTTGACGCCTCACTCGCCTTAATCAGCTAATTAGCCTAGGAGGAGTTCGCAAAAGTTTGTTTTTCATATTATGCAAATGATCAAAATCTCGAAATGGGAAGTCCATACTCCCTATTCAAAAGTTGTTTGACTTAAGCCAAAGAATCAGCAAAAGCAAGAATTTTTAGTCTAGGCCACACGGTTAGCAAGTTAGCAGAAAAATCACAAAAACCACGTTTGCCTTCGCTAAAGCGCCACCTTTAGGCAGAGAAGTCTGTACAAGAGAAGTCTGCTCGATTGTTTCCGTGATCAACCCAATTATTCCGATGATTTATTTGGATTTTAGTGATTCGTTTCTTTCAAGCTATGTCATGGCCACGGATTCTTACTCCCATCCTCCGACTCCGTCTTGCAACTGCTAAGAACACGTTGTACAAAAATAGATTTTGGTCTTTTGCAACGTTGTTTAAGGTTGTTCATGACTTTTAAAAAGTTTTCAAAGTTAGCCATGTCGGTACTTGTCATTAGCTGCTCCCCAACACTGCTGATGACAGACTTTGTGGCGACTTTAGAGTCTTTGCTCATCAGTTTTGACCTTTATTACAATGGCAAAACCTAGAGCAGCGTCTGCACTTAGTCAGTTAGCGTTAGTGTGGCGTTCTTGACGGCGTGCAACGACAACAACGCGGCACAGCTTCCAAAAAGACAAGCGAGTCGCCAAAAACTTATGACCGCGTGAACCGCTGGAGTGTAAAGCTATCTGCATTGTGTTCCTCCCCAAGCCGCTTTCCCACCCCCTCCCTCTTTTAACGCGTTTCTTTCATCCTTTCGCTGGAGCCCTAACGAGGTGCCATGAAAGGACACACGCAGACCGGGCTTTGAGCGTGGGAGGGAGAGAGAAAGAGAGAGAGAGAGAGAGAGAGAGAGAGAGAGGGGGAAAAAAACGATTGTGTCACGTTGCCGCCCTCAGGCCATGGCGTTCAGGTGCTGAACTGGTGGGAAAAAGGCAGCGGTGCTAATGTTTATCATATGACCTAATCAGAGGGAAAGGCACGGGTCAAGGCAGGGAGCAGTCTGGGAACTACGCAGGCTCGGCCCTAATAAGGAGCAGACCGCTGTTTGTTTGCGCGAGATTATCTTAAAATAAGGAAATATTTCATCGCCCGCTGTAACCGCCGGGATTCTTTTGCAACTGGGGTGGATGGAGGAGGGGGCGGAACGAGAAGAGAACGAGGGAGAGAAATGACGGCTATTGTTTTAAAGGGATGTCAAGCGCGCCACTGTCTTTGTAGCCTTCTCCTCTTTTATCAAGAAAAATAAAGAGAACGTTTCCCATCAAACTGTAACTAAGAGGTAACTGTGGTTACGATCCTGCATTTGCGGTGACTCAGGGTGGGTGGGGAGGGGTAGGGGGCTTCTCAGCAGTCACACTCGCTTTGAATTATTCCAGCCTCCTGGCGGTCACCGCGTCAAACGGTTTCACCGGCCAACAGGATCAGCAGCAGCAGCAGCAGCAGTAGTTATGGCAGCTTTTGGCCCGCCATTTTGGATTTATAGCCGGCCGGCTCTTGCAGACCCCTTATTATAACTGACAGCACGCCACTTTTACCATTATCGCTGACCGCGCTCAGCTAACCCAAAAACCTTTGTCTTGCAAAAAACACGCTCTCGCAAACCCTGGCCTTGGCAAGCCGTTGCGGATTTCCAAAAGGTGTGCGCGAAGGAGGCTGTTTTGGAGGATTCGAGGCGTTTTTTTACGAAGCACGTCACGAGACCATTACGCGGAGCTTACGCGTTTGATTTCTAATACTTCCGTTATCAGCTCTAGGAAAGAGCGCTCGAAGCTTTTAAAATAAATAAGTCGACCAAAATAATGAAAGGATTCCTGTAGTTTTTTTGACTCCGTTAAATCCATATTCTGAATTTTTAAAAAGGGCTCTTTAAGGCTCGCCCATTGCCTGCGTCCCGAGCGAAGGAAATCTGAACAGAGAGAACATAGTCACCACCATGTCTTTCTTCCTTTCCTTCTTTCTTTCTTTCTTTCTTTCTTCCTTCAGAGGGCTTCGAGGGCACGACTGGACCGTCTGGACCTCGTGTCTGGGGACGTATGTCCGCAGGGCATTCACACACCAGGAGAGAAGTGAGGTGGGGTTGGTGTGGGTAGGTTGCGGAGGGGGCCCTCGCTTCATTTTTATGCCCCGGCTCCGGAGAAACCTGAGCACACATCAGGCTTCCCAGGCCGTATCCGCGTCGTTTGTTCACTTCCTCTGCTTAATCTAGGTTCAAACGCCTCAGCGGTCCCACAGGGCTAAGCGTGAGGGTCACTACACGTTTACCGTTCTTTGAAACGGCTACTTCTTGTGGACTGGTTTGCACTGATTTGATGATGTTTTCGTCCGAAAGAAGAGTGCACGGAGGGAAACTTTGAGGACTTGAGGGAAACTGCTGTTTAGGTCAGAGTAGTAAAGTATTTTCTGTTAACATGAATTCGTATGTATTGATATGACAATGAGCAGAACTTTTTTGAGATTGTTATGGGATAAAATGTCTGATTTTGCAGCAGCTTTTCTTTAAAAAAATCACTTGAAATTTGTTGCAATAAAGTTGCGATTTTCCCTCTTTATAATTATCCGTTAACGGTTTATTAAAATGACAGGAACAAAACCATGTTACGCCCTGTGGTGTGTTGGTGGCCGCCCACGGTTGGCCCCCTCCTCGCCCCCGTAGTTTCCAGGACAGGCTCCGGTCCCCCCGCATAGGGATTAAGATAACTCAGATAACGACTGACTGACCGACAAAACCACTGTTTTTAGTGTTAACCTTTAACCATTTACTTATTTTTGAAGATAAATCTGAGTTGTTTTTATCCCAAGTTTCCTGCATCTTCCAAACGTAACAAGGAAGTGAGTTCGCTGACGTAGGGGTCAAACGTTTTGGGGTCGAATATTGCAGAAAAGTGGGGGTAATCGGTCAAAAATTGCAAGATCGCAGTGAATTTGCGGGGATGGGCTGAATTTGCGTTGATAGTTGCAATTTTTAAAAATTGTTTTCTGTTTAAAAATGACTGTATCGGATTTGTATTGCGTCAGCAGATATCCAAATTTACAATATCGGTATCGGATGTTAAAAAGTGGTATCGTGTGATGTTCACTTTTTACTCCAGTTTATTACACTTTGCACAGGAAAAAAAAGTTTTTGGCAGAGACAGAATGGGGCGATATCGCCACCTGCAGGGGTTTATGGAACTGGTGGTGCAAAATCCCGTATTCTGGATTCGTACCCCATCTCCAAGCAAGGTTTTGCTTACTGTGTGCCCGCGGCACTTTTTGACTATAGAAAAAGTTTATGCTTAAGCAGGATTTGAACCACGGAGGTCCTGCTTTAATGTCCTTAACTTAGCGTAGCGCGTGTGTGTGTTTCATCGCCAGGAAAGAGAGGTAAAGACCAGCTCCACATTCTCCCGGCTGGTTTCTCCGCACCGCCCGGCCATGCTGGTTGCCGCTGAAGAGCGAGCGGACGAAGACGGCCACTACAGCTTCACTGCCCGTTGGAGGGAGGGTCAGGGACTGACAGTGGTACAGACTCGGAGCGGGGGTCTGTGTCTTAATGACAGGTAACTGTCGGTTTATCTGTGGATCCCTTCACCTGCTTAATTACACGGAGAGTCTCCAATGTTTTTGTCATCGAGACATACGTAAGCACTCGCGAACGTGATTTTTGGACGATTTCATTTGAAAATCGATACCTTTTAGAAGAAGGAAGATGACATAAAAATACCGCTCCAGTCGCATTTCAGCTTAGGCGGCAGAGCTGTTGTTGTTGGAACATGCTGACGACTTGTTTTACGTCGCTGTGCAATATTATGGTGGATTATGGCGGATTACGTATAATCATTCAAACCCGTCTTTCCCCCTGAGTGGCAGAAAAATACAAGAATGGTCCTCCTGTTCCTCAAACCCGTCCCGAATACAAAAGCACATTCGACGTTCAGTGCGACCAGGGCTTCACCTTTTGTGCGCCACAGATTCCGCAAATGTTTTTCTTTTGATGAAGCCAGTCTCCCATTGGCTCCTCGTCCCGAAAGTTTCCAGCCTTAAGTACACCGAGGATCACAGAGGTTCCGTCAGGCCTCCGGTTTTCCCCCGCCGTTGCTATGGCAATCGCTGCGAGGCTGCGAGCATAACAGGAAAACACTGAAAGGCAAAACTCGGATAGCGGGACGTGCGGAGAGGTGGAGATTTTCTTCAAAAGACAAATACACAGTTGCACAATTACAAACTGGAAATGAATCACCGAGACTATTTAGACAAGGTTGAAACTCACAGATAGGCAGTCGTACTCGGATTTACAGCGTTTCTATCATGCAGTGCAAAGAGAAAGAAAGAGCGCGCAAAAGAGAGAAGAGAAAGCGTGACCTTAGGGAAGTGGAATATCTGATTTCTGCATTTGCTTGGAGGCTGATGAAGACTTTTCGGGCCAACGCTCTTTACACAGTCACTGAAAAAATATAAAAGAGTCAGTTGTGCTTTAATTCCCCCCCCTTGTGGCCGGTTCTAAAAAAACCTTTGCAAATGCACTTTTGAACTAGCGCACAATATTTCAAATCAAACCAGTCATTACGCTCTACCCGGCTTCTCAGAGCCACCTGACCATCACTCCCACATTGGCCGGCGGAGCATCTTATCGACATACAACTGACATGAATCTGGAGTCGACCCGTCATTTTCGCGCCACTTTTTTTTCGGGAAAGCTGGATTCCACTGTGCCGCGTCCATCAGCTGCATCCAGAAAGTGTGTTGGCTAGTCTTTGGGTCAGGGCTTCTGTACACGCCACTAGGGAATGCGCGATACGGGAATTATTGGCCGATGCCGGTATCTGCTATTTTTCACACGTATATTGGCCGATGCTGATAAGCAAGGAAGGCAAAATAGGGCGCGGCGCATGTGACACTTTATGTACACTATCTAGTAGGTAGAGAGCCGTTAAGCTACAGCCTCGGCTATTTCCTGAGATGCATACTATCGCATAGAAAAGTATGATAAGAGCACGTTACCCTATCATACTATTAAGTGCGGCAGTACGCGGCTTGGGACGCGGCCCATGTGCGAGCTCACATTCGATCGAGTGTGAGTTCAAGCGCGAAAAAACGAGATATTTTGCTCGCGAACGTTCCACTGCGTGCTCAGAATTTGGTCACAAAATAACGGCATACATTTTAAGACCGAAGGCGCGGTCGTCGCTCAGGTCGTCAAAGGTTTTGACCACGAAATGTTTTTAGCTGGATATTTTTCCGCTTGTTGGTCACTGTAAAAGCTGTCACTGAGTACAAATGGAACCATTTGAAACCGATGTCTTACGCTAGCGATAATGTAGACAGTGAGTGACCGGCACACTGTCGCGTACTGTTTTTTTAGACTGGTGGAGGTGAACGGGGTAAGCGTTTTGGACAGCCGTGAGGACGAGCTGGCCGATCTCCTCCAGAGTCCCGTTTCTCAGCTGGTCGTGCTGAGAAAGGCCTACTTCGAACCGCCTCCACGCCTCCAACCTCAGCAAACCTCGACTGAAAGCAGACGCCGAGGTGAATCGGCACCGCAGTGACCCTGGTAAGTGAGTGGTCGAGGAAAAGAGTGAGGGCAAAGGTAGCTTTAGTTTTTACCTGATTCATTACCTGTCATTGTGAACACATCACAGCAAAAACGAGCAGTGGGCAGCTGACACGGACAGCATCTTGGGAGCAGTGCTTGGGGACGGTACCTTGCTCATGAGTACCTCAGTGGTCCGGTCTGGGATTCAGAGCAGCGTCCAGTGAACTCCCTAGGCGTTACTCCATCAACTTCCCGATTCTTGGGCTCACGATTCGATTCAAAATCGATTCACGATTCATTAATGATTCACAATTCAATACGTGTATAAATTTGTTTCCAGATGTTCCAGCTGTTTTTGAGTGATTTGACTGTGGCAGATCGGCAAACAAGTCACACAAAATTGAATGTAGTTTACTACATGTAATCCATGCGCAGCATTTTTTAACACGCAACGCTATTTTAGAATCGGAATGAAGTTGAATTTGCTTTGGCTCTTGTTCGCTCCTCGCTCTAGCTTCCCGGGAGATTTGCGAGCATCAGGGAGTCGTTACCAATCCACGGGAGGCTTGAGATGTCTGTATTAAATTTATATTAACGTGCGTGCGATGAGTAGCAGGTAATAAACGCTATAGCAACCGACATCTATTTTATTTGTAAGTTGGATATTTGTATTTTAGCCAAATATGTATGATCGTGGATGCTCCGAGCGCCTGCGTTACAGTGGACTCAGAACAGTCATTCATAACCGTATGAATATTCATAGCTTTTGTGCTAATTGTAGTTGTACGCTCTGATTGCTGTGTAATTTAAAACGAACAAGAAAAAAAACGACAGGCCACCACACACACACACACCCACCCACACCCCCACACACACACACACAGCGTGTAGCTGCTAGTTGTGTGTGGGCCACGTATCACTTCTGCCAGTGTTACTAATCACACACTCCCACACTCCCACACTCCTGGGACCCCCAGCATCCGGTCTTGTGGTTGAAGCTCGCCGTGGTAAGCCTATTAATAAGGGTCTGGCCGCTGCGGACCCCCGCCGTAAGGGAGGTGACGTGACCTGTGACCTGCGGGATGGAATTAGTTGCTCATGTGACATCTGTCTGGGTGTGTGAGAGTGGGGAAAGCTTTAAAAGAGAGGAGCTGCTACCTAATCGCGTTAGGAAAGGGAATGTGAGTTTATGTTTGTTAATGTGTGTGTGTGTGTGTGTGTGTGTGCGCAGTTAAGCTAAATGTCCCCAAAACGATGAGGATTTTCCGCATATATATACTGTAGGGAGAAGGTGTTAGAGCATCTAAGTCGGGGGCCGTATTACTTTTTAGATATTTGCATTAAATTCATTTTTCATAAAGATGCCCAAATCATCTTTTTTTGAAAAAGAAATCAAATGAAATAACTTTTAAAAAGTGATTTCAGCAGTCCATGTCACGGCCCGCCCGCAGTGCCGCCTTGGACCACTAGGGGGAGAGCCGGTTGAAAACTGCCGATGTAATCGATTATGGTCTGCCGCTGCATCGAGGAATTGACTGCGTCTGCGTCGCAATGCATCGGTTATGGACACCCCTTAAAACATACACCGTAATACCTCGCCTTACGCGGTTCATTGGTTCCCGAACGCGCAAACACAAAAACCGTAACTTGAATAAATCTCCTTAAAAAACAAAAAGACAAACAAATAGACCCCTTATAGACATAACACAACATCTTAATAAAAGGACAGGATTGTTATAAAATTTTATTTTATTTTATTTTATTATTATTGTCTTAGAATTTGCGACGTAACTTTGAAAAAGACACATGTCGAAATGACATAACCTCAGATATTACTGTATATATGTTATATACGTTATATGTATGTGTATATACTGCATGTATATACGTTAAAAAACGATACATCATGGCTGTCAGTGGCAGTGTTGGGGAGTAGCCAGCTACAAGTAGCAATGGTTCTAACTGAACCACTTTTTCTCTGTAGCTGTAGCTTTTAAAGTAACTTTTTTACCAAATAGCAGTGTAAACGCTACAGTCAACGTTAGCAAGTAAAAAAGATGTGACTCGGCGTGTTTGTGTCTGCACATACCAATCTTCAGTGATCCCAATAAAACTGTCAAAGTCGTCATAATTCCAACGCCCACATCACAGTGACCAGCAGCGCCCAAACCACAATCAACAGGACGTGTTCTCGCTCGGCACTTGGATTCCTTCATGCGTCGCATGACAAACAGCTGGGCTGTTTTGTTTTGCTTTTTTTGTCGGAGCTCTTCTAAGCTCAGTGGGCGCTTGATTGTTTTAAGCAGAGGAGAGCAAACAGCGCAAAGAATGGCAATCCAGGGCTCTGGGCTGCCCACACCCTGGCCCACTCCCGTCTAGTCATGACACGTCTTATAAAAGAAAGAAAGAAAAAAGCTCTTCCTTTGTCATTTCTGTTTCCTCCGCCCTCCCTCCTTGAGAAATAAAAGATCCGAAGAGATCCCCACGGTAACGACAAATCGCCGTTCCTCTTTCCTGCATTTCCCTCATTTGGCCACAAGGGGGCGTCTCCATTAAGGAGAACTGTGTTGTTACTTTTCTTGTGGTTCGCCTGACGTTCCGGACGCGAGCTTAACCGTAATTCAACAGGCCATTTGCATCCCCATTGCCGTTTTTTCCCTGTCTTCTTCTTCTTCTTCCCGCGGTGCCACGTGACCGTGATGCCGACAGATCTACTTTGGCAGTTTTACAAATAACGATTCCAGTGGCTGCTCCCTGCTGCAATCCCATGCACTCTTGCACAATATATATGGCGTGCTGACTGCTCGAGCCACAGCTTGCCGTTATTACCCTTGCCACTGTCCGTATATGGAAGAGCGAGGGGGGAAAAAGAAATATGGAGATCTCTATCGGCGCAGCAGGCCTTTTGCCACATGGACACGGCTGCCGAAAAGTAAATGGGCCGGGGTTTTTGGACCACATTCAGATACGTGGGGGAATTTGCGAGGGTTTGCCTCCTGCAAGAATACTTTAAAAAAATTAAATAGCTTGACTCTAAACCTTTTTCTGCTGATTTGCAGAAATGGAGCAAAGAAAATATTTGAGCTTGCGTTACAGATTTTTCCCTACACGCCGCAGTCCATACTGTCCTGTCCGAAAGGACGCTGTGACAAAACTCGAGGGACTTCTGGACCCGTCCGAACGTTCAGCTAGCACTATGCACGTTTTACAGGCCAGTATTAGCGGTGAAGTGCTTCCCGGGAACTCGGCCCTCGTCCCGAAACGCCGAATTCTACCTGTGAAAATTTTAAGCGGCAATGTCGCAATCTCCTTCCGGACCATCACACTCTCCGTCAGACCTCGGTATGATACACGAGACGTTCTCTCTACGCTCTACTTCGTGCTAGCGATCGAGGGCCGAGGACCGAGGACGCATTCGCCGAAACATTCCTCGCACCCGCCGCTTGCTGAATGACCCCGTAAAGCCGGCCGACGTTTGGGCATCTGTTCTGTTTTAAGCACCACAGCTCTGGTCAACTCCAGCTCGCAGAGATAAGCTAAGAGTTCTGCGTCTGTCTCCACTGCTTCCAGGTGCATCTCTCTCTCTCTCTCTCTCTCGCTCTTGCTCTGTCTTTCTCCTGTCTTGCTTCTCTCTCCCCTCTGACATTTAAGAGCCGCTGGCATCCGTTTGAAGTTCTCAAAGAGCATTAACTCTGATTTCCTGCTCCCAAATCCGCACACAGAGGCCAATAAAAGACTCGAACAGGTCTGAAACCTAGCAAAGGAAGGATTCCTCATCCACAAAAACGCTGAACAAAACAGGCCTGGCATTTACTAGTTTATTACGGAGGGGGGGAAACGAATTTCCTGTATGGTCTTGCTTTTTACGCAGATCCATCACTACTGCGTCGCCCACGTTTCCCCCCCCCCTGAAATTTCATGCGCCTCATCCCCTGTCTGAACATTTACTCATTATTTGGCACTTTCCGCCCCCTCCCCCCTTTGGAAACAAGCAGGGAACGATTGGGAAGACTTAACCCTCATAGTTGGTGGGATTGGGAGTGTCCTGATGGTATATAAGCCAAAGCAAAAGGATTTTTTTTTTCCCCCCCGTTTTAGAAAATCTGGATCGTGCTTTCTCTCTTCAACCAGCATCTCCCACTTGAGTCAGGCCATCAGCACTGCGCAGAAACTCCTTGCAGTGTCTTGGTGCTCCAGAGAGGATCATGGGTACTTCAGGTAGTGCTCATTTCAGGTCATGGGGGAAGGGCAGTATTTCAAAAGCAAAACTTTGAGACCATTCTCTTGGCACTAAATAAACCTTCGCCGTTCTGGTGTTAAATAAACACCCTGCTACGTACAATTCCGTGAATTCACAGATCGGTTCTTGAATCTCCAAAGAAATAATTACTAGCCGAGAACGGAGAACGGAGACAGAGAAATCCTCAAGCCTTCCGTTTTCATTTCCCACGAATTTAAAGAAGGGGCTCGGGCCCCTTCCAACGACTTGCCCCCCTTCACCCGACCCCTAATACCGGGGCTGGAGAGACTTGAGAAAGTTCCCGAGGATATTTACGACTTGACCTTGGGCTGATTAGCCGTCCTCCTTTTAACTTCGCTGCCGACTTCCCTGCATACTTTACAAGGAAGGACATGTGCTTGGTGAGGGGGTGGGGTCTTTGGAAGGCTTTTACTACCATCTTCTGGTCAGGAAGCGGACTGCATACTGTATATTATAAACTATTATAAAAGTGTGAGTGATTATTTGTCATTGTGAACACACCACAGCACAGCACACAGTGCACCACAACCAAATGTGACCTCTGCATTTGACCCATCTGTGAAGGAGCAGCGGGCAGCTAACAGGCGCCCGGGGAGCAGTGCTTGGGGACGGTAGCTCACGAGTACCTCAGTGGTAATTTTACCAGCCCTGGATTCGACCCTGCGACCTTCTGATCACGGGGTGAACACCCTACCGTTACGCCACCAACTGCCCCATATAATTAATGCCTATTTTGCTGTCCAACTTTTGGTTAACTTTTTATTTAAGGCCACTATAAGGAAGCGTAAGTTGGTGGCGTAATGATTAAGGTGTTGGCCCCGTGATCGGAAGGTCACTGTGTGTCCACAATGACAAAATAATCACTCACTTCTCTCAGAGCTTAGAGCTATATCACCTCCTTGTGGCCGCCACAAACGAATGCAGTTAAAATAATCTCCAAAGTGTGTTTGGCCAAGAAACCCACTCGGAAAACGCACGTTCAGTTTTCAATCTCGGCCAGTTTGAACGGACGACGCCTCGAAAAACGTATCAGCGCAATAGAGCGCCGACCGAAAATCGATATATCAATATTTTAGGACGGATACCACCTACTCATTTTTAGGTGCACCATCCCGTGTGCATTCGTTCCGGAAACGCAGCGGAGAGCGGTGTGCATTCGGGTAAACTCTGCAGCCCATAACAAATTCATGAGCAGCGTTTTAAAAATGCGTGACCTATATTCTCAATGCTAAATAATAAATAAATAAATAGCAGTGGCATGGAGGAAGGGAGGGAGGAAGGGAGCGAGCGAGCGAGGGAGGGAGCGAGGAGGAGGAGGCCATGCTGCTGTACTGCCATCAGCGGGGGTTTACTAATAAGACTAAATGAGAGAGAGCTCTGGGACGCAAAAATTTCCAATCCTCCAAAAACTGACGCCATACTTTCGTGCTTCACCACGTTTCTTTCTTTTTGAACGCCCCACAGTGCTACTTATACGTTTTAATATTTGTTTCATATTCACAGATTTGACCTCAATCGTCTCATTTCCAGTTCTCTTCCTCCACTTTTCTGCCTGCTGTGCCTGGTCTGCCGTCAGGGCGCCGGCAACGAGAGAGGGAGGTTTTAGCGGCGGGTAAAAGTTTTATATCCTGGAACTCCATCACTGCTCTACATCAATGACTCGGTAAAGCGCCACGCCGCACAACCTGGAAGCCGTCCTTCTTTTTATTCCGGAGAATGAATAGAGAGAGAGAGAGAATTTTGGAACGCTTTATTTCCCCTTCCGCCGCAGTTTGTTCTCAGCGTAATCCGAAACAGCTTGCTCTACTTTAAAGGGGCGCTTTAAGAGCCTCCCCGTCGAGTTATTATTTATGGATTTATTCCACGGGCGTTTTTTTCGGATTTTCTCAGGGCAGCACTAAGACGTGCGCTTTCCGTCTCGTGCATTCAAAGGAGGGGGGGGTCGGAAAGAGTGTGGGGTCGGGGAGTCTTTGGCCCTCTTTGAACCGCTCCGGTGAAAGGAAGCAAAAATCCATTCTCCAAACCTGTTGACTCCAGCCTTTGAGTGGAAAAGATGACCTTTTAGGCAGACAAATGAAAGACTAAATGCACCTTAGCAAGAGGCCTATCGCGGCCGTAACCTTTTCACTCATTGGCGTCCCAAAGGCCATTTCGTCTGACGCCGCGTCCTGACCTCGGAAAAAAGGCGGAGCGATTCCACGGAAGGGACGAGCAAGCCGGAAAATGAAAGTTGGTCATTCCTGAAATCCACAGAGAGCACTTGCAGATCGATAGTTCCAATTAGTCAGCGTTCGTGACTAGCGGTAATTACCGACGACATTGTATTGGATCCTTGCTTAAAAAGACCTATTTATTCTCACATCCCCCGAGTGGCATCTTTTCTCCTACTTCCTTCCACTTGGCTTGCTTCGCTCTGAAGACCCCGTCTTTAAGCAAGCTTCGGCTTGACGTGGACGGATGTGTTAATCAATACTCTACTTCTGCAGGCGGAAAGGAGCCGAAACAATGAGTCGAGACAGGCTGGAAAGGTGCAGAAATGTAAGGAGGGACTTCTACACGGACTCCAGCTGATTTCGACAGCAATTTTGGACATCGTTGGTGTGCTGACTCATCAACAGGGCTTTCTAGGTGGTGTTACCATGACTGTGCGGCCTTGTCATTTGTCCATAAAACTATGACCATTGGAATTTACTTACCAAGACCCAGTTAGAGCTATGAGTTAGCCGAGCTTCACTGATCATCTTTTCTCCAGCGTTCAGAATAAAGGATGAAGCCTCGTAGGATCGACGTTTCTGACGTAGAGCTGCATTGCTAATTTTGCTAGCCAAATCAAGGTGGGGCAGTTGGTGGCGTAACGGTAGGGTGTTGACCCCCTGATCAGAAGGTCGCAGGTTGAAATCCAGGGCCGGTAAAGTTATCACTGAGGTACTCATGAGCAAGGTACCGTACCCAAGCACTGCTCCCCGGGTGCTTGTTAGCTGCCCACTGCTCCGTCACGGATGGGTTGAATGCAGAGGTCACATTTCGTTGTGGTATGCTGTGCTGTGTTCAAAATGACAAATAATCACTCACTCAGTCTGCTTTTAAGGCCATCTCAACCATATGACCACAATTTTGGAACGCCAAAGGCCCCAAAATGTTCATGCAGTTGACAGTAACATACCTATTTTTACTGCATTTTATACCTTAGAAATGTTTTTTATGGCGTTAAACGGCGCTCTAGTGACTTGTGGTCAAGCGCTGCTTTTTCGCCATAAAAGGCGCTCTAATAAGGTGTTTTTAAAGGCGAATTGTGGCACCTTCGGCGTTCCACAGATCTGAGTGCAAGGTCGCTGCCTATATGGAATTTGAATGTAGAGCACATCGAGCACTGGCTTCAGCTTTTGCTTGCGAAAGTTCCACTGCGCACTTTGAATTAAGGCACAAATATAACGTCACAGTATTCTGTGTTTTTCCCTTGAAAACACAACTTTTTGTGACTTGAAATGTCTTAAAATTTGCTGTCAGGGGTGGCACGGTTTAGTAAGCCGCTCTAGTAAGGTGCCTTTAAGACGAATTGTGGCACCTTTGGCATTCCATAGATCTGAGCGCGAGGGCGCATAGCATAGCGTTTGGTGCGCAAAATCCACCGCACGCTCAGAATTTAAGCACAAATATAGCGCCATAGTATTCTCTGGGCCTACATCCACGTGGCGCTGCGGTGACCACTGCAAACCCTCATCCAAACCATGAAAACATATGGCCGTAAACAGCATGTTTTGCTACACCACGAAAGAAACGATAGAGTTTAATATGAAACGATAGTCGTATTAATCTCCTATCCACAGCCCTAGTCACAACCGTTCCAAGTCTTCATAAAAGGAAAACGTGTGACCCTTTGAGACTGCGGACTTCGGCAGTGTATGGCATTCATTTGCGTCCTCCCTTCCACGGGCTCTAACACATCTCTTACAGCCTGGGCACTTGAATAGAGAAATGATCTGCCATCTCCGTTCATTCAGTGCAGCGCGGCAGAACGCGTTTGCATTTTGACAGCTTGCATTTCAATGGATTTCTCTCACAAAACCCTCCGGAATGAGGTCAGTAGAAATGCATCGCGAGTGGTTTTGTGTAAATAAGTTGAATTGAGGAGTGTGCGAGCTACTGACTGCTCCACCTGATAATAATATAACTATAATTGCTTGGTACCAGTTCTTTATTATTGCATGGTTGTGTTCATTATTTTCTTTCTCCCTCTGCGCCACTCACCACTTTCACAACGTTTGTCATAGCAACACCGTTCCTTGCTTAAAATTCCCCGCTGATTTAGGAGATTCGGCGCGTCGCGTTTCTTGTCCGTGGCCCATCGCCCCTTTTTTCAGGTCAACAAATTGTAGTTACTACAATACCTGCAATTTTGACCAATTACCGAACTCACTTCGTCGTAACGTTTAGAAGACGCAGGAAACGTGTGTGATAAAAAGCGCCTCACATTTACCTTCGAAAATAACTGAATGATTAATGGTTAATAAAAATAATCGTGGTTTTGGTTCCCTTTATATGAATTAATTGTTAAAGAATCATTATAAAGGGGGAGAAAATCACAATTCTTTCCACATTTTTGACTTGTTTGCAACAAAAGGCCCAAAAACATGGCAACATTCTTTACAGTTTTTTTTTTTTTTTGAAAAGCTGAAATCAGGCATTTTAGGCCACAACTATCTCAAAAAAGGCTGCAAGATCCGGAAGGTTCTTGTGTTTTAGCCTGTTCCTGACGTGATCTTAACATGAATTCAACAGTCTGTAGTGTAATTTATCAGCTTTATAATCTGTAAAAACGGCCTTTGTCATTTCTGCTTTTTAACTTTTTATTAACTCTTTTTAACCTTTTTATTCTTTCCTACGTTTTTGGCCACACAGCAGTTATGCCATTGCTTCAGGAATTGCCTGCGTAATTTGTGCTAAAGTGTTGATCTTATAGAATATTCTGTCGATCAAGTTAATCGACATCATGGATCTGCCAAAGAAGTTGTACTCTTTCAGCAATACACCGAGATGACTTACTTTGTAACAGCCCGAGACAGTTATCTAAGGCGTGTGCCGATGCAGCGTGCATACACGCAGTTAAAGGTGAACAGATTTAGGACAGGTTTCCCCACCCCCACCCCCCTCAATTATCTTCCCAGGGGGGCTATTGTCGGTACCTGCCGTCGGAACCTCTTGTCATTTGGCACCGAAAAATCTGGGACAGTGAAGACACGCGTGCAGCTCCGTCGGGACGTATGCAAGCAGCTCCCACGTCTTCCCGACAAGCTCTGTTCTCAACACTTGCAGGACACACACACACCCACGGTTGGCCACTGCTGCAGTAAATCAACATTTAAAATGAACCAAGCCGTTTTCACGGCAACAAGTCACTGAGGCGTTATGTCGATTCGGAGAGACGTGGTAGAATGAGAGTGTCCTTGTAGATTCGTTTTTCTGGTAATATGTGTGTACCTGAGTTGCTGTCCCTTCAGCTGCTCCGTACAGCACTGGCACACATTCTTCACCACCGGGAGATTCACGTAGATGATCAGTTCTGCAGAAAGCTGAGCCTCTGCCAGACAAGATACTGTCATTTTGCCAGGCTTCAGTCTCCCTCACTCATGCCAGCATTCATCCGCTGGCCCTAAGCTAACGTGACAGGCCTCGTCCTTCGCTGACTTTCACCAGTGAAGCTCTCTCTCTTTCTCTACAGGGGATACATGCCTCCGCATGCTGACGTGATGGAGAGCAGCCATATCCGTCAGGTCAGAGAAAGCGAAAGATCTGTGTCAAGGTGTCCTTGCTTTGAGCTTATCCTGCCGACCAGAGCAAACCGTGATGCGGCTGCACGGAAACACCAGAGTCCCCCAGGCGGTGCAAAGCATCTGTCAGTCGGCCTGCATTCACGCTGCAAATCCTTTTGATGTAGAGCCTTTTACTTTGCAGATCTTGCAGACGAAACATCCCAGCCTTAGACTTCAAACCATTCTCCCTTTATATCATGTGAAAATGGACTTTACTGGCACTTAGCGGTCATCAGTATGGTCATTACATGTACCACAGATTACATCATTCAGAACAAGTGACATGGAGAAGTGGCCAAGCGGGGGATACGCTGTTTGTGCTTCACTGTACCGTACTATACAGGGGTGCCTTTCCCAAAAGCATAGCTACTAACTATTGTTAGCAACACTATGTTAGCAGCACTATGTTAGCAACACTGTGTTAGCAGCACTATGTTAGCAACACTATGTTAGCAGCACTATGTTAGCAACACTATGTTAGTTGTTTATGTAAACTATATTAGTTGCTAATGTACACTATGTTAGTTGCTAATGTACACTATGTTGGTTGCTAATGTACACTATGTTAGTTGCTAATGTACACTATGTTAGTGGCTAATGTACAATATGTTGGTTGCTAATGTACACTATGTTAGTTGCTAATGTACGCTATGTTAGTTGCTAATGTACGCTATGTTAGTTGCTAATGTACACTATATTAGTTGCTAATGTACACTATGTTAGTTGCTAATGTACACTATGTTAGTTGCTATTGTACACTATGTTGGTTGCTAATGTACACTATGTTAGTTGCTAATGTACACTATGTTAGTTGCTAATGTACACTATGTTAGTTGCTATTGTACACTATGTTAGTTGCTATTGTACACTATGTTGGTTGCTAATGTACACTATGTTAGTTGCTAATGTACACTATGTTAGTTGCTATTGTACACTATGTTGGTTGCTAATGTACACTATGTTAGTTGCTAATGTACACGATGTTGGTTGCTAATGTACAATATGTTGGTTGCTAATGTACACTATGTTGGTTGCTAATGTACACTATGTTAGTTGCTAATGTACGCTATGTTGGTTGCTAATGTACACTATGTTAGTTGCTAATGTACACTGTGTTGGTTGCTAATGTACACTGTGTTAGTTGCTAATGTACACCATGTTAGTTGCTAATGTACACCATGTTAGTTGCTAATGTACACTATGTTAGTTGCTAATGTACACTATGTTAGTTGCTAACATAGCAACTATGCTTTTGGGAGACGCACCCCAGATCGTTTCAAGAAGTTATTGTATAATGAAGTCTCTCTCTAAACTCAAAGCAGCTGTCAGCATGTCTCACTGTTCCGATTTAATCTGCCCATCGCAGTGTCATGGCCAGGGGCTGGCCCCAAAGGCTTCTGATTCCCCGAGCTCTAGGGGCCTGTTAAAGTTTTCATGCCATTTGCACGAGCTGCTCTTTGTTTACTCTGCTGTCTCTGTGTGTTAGCTTGCAACAAGATGATGAAGACGATGACGCTGATGGACACAGACAGCCTCCCCACCACTGTAGAGCGCTGTGCATGCTTGCAGTACGACGTAACGCGTCTGCTAGTGTGCCGCACGTTTCGTTTTTGAACATTTCCAAATGTTCTCTCGGTCAACAGCGACTTCCAATTAGGACACATGATGGATATATTTAAGATGCCTGAATGCTCATGCGTCTGGTAAATGTCAAAGATCAGAAAAAGACTGACTGCAAAGGTCAGACGTCTTGTTGATAACGGAACAGACATCCCTTTTTCCGCCTGGCGTAGATCAGTATACTGCCAAAGGAGGGGTTACTTTTCCGTTCATTTCATTTCACGTATGAGTGAATCAGTGCCAACCTGGAGGCTTGAGAGTTCAATTAAAGCAGCTGTGTACTTTTCTATGTTGGAGTATTAACCCTCTCCATAAACTACCTACAAACGGATATCCCCATTCTCGTTTGGGATGTGTAATTATATGCTTGATTACTTCTTTTTTGCCTGAGGTCTAGTGGCAGTCCAGCAGGAACGGCTTGATGCATTGATGAACCTTTATGAACGAGTGCACAGAATTTTTCATGCTGCTCCCATCACCCCAGGGCAGGCTGCTTTGACTCTATAGACTTCTCCTGGCCCAGAGCCCAGTTTGCTGCCAATGTACATTCACAAAATGAACTCATTTCAGTGGGAGTTGACTGTGCCAACCCGAATCAGTTCTGCCTCAGAGTTATTTCAGGTATCTCTAGATTCTCTAGATGCAAGCAAGTTAATAAAGACTGATATATATATGATTGTATAAGAGAGGATGTTTTAGCCAAGGGAGTCATTACATAAGAAATGTGTTCTCGCCAATCTGATCACTAGGGGGGCGCAAAAAAAAGAGAATCGCGATTCTTTCTCTGCCGATTCAGAATCGATTCATGCATTCCAAAAAACATCGATTCATATTTTTCAACGTTTATTATCTACTACGTATCACACGCATGTCTCCCAGAATCTCCCAGAATCCAGAGCGAGCGAGCAAGCAAGCAAGCGAGCGAGCAAGCAAGCAAACAAGAGCCAAAGCAAATTCCTTGTATGTGACAACATTGTTCATGGCAATAAACATCAGCTTCTTTCCGTTTCTAAGATAGCGTTGCGCAAGTTGTATTAAAAAACGTACTTGATGCTGAGGATCAGTGTAAGTTGTAGCGGTGTTTTCATGTAAAGCTGGATATGCATTACACATTGAATTGTGAATCGCTTATGAATTGTGAATCGATTTTGAATCAAATCGTGAGCCTAAAATTGTCTAAACAAGATTTCTCGATTTGTCTGAAGATGGCTGGTTGAACGTCTTCACTGACGCCGCGTCTAGATCATGAACATGTATCTCAGATGCTCACGTGGGAGAACAATCAGCCGACATCGAGTAAAGACACAAACATCCCCTAAAATATCTTGTGTCCTGTCAAGGGTAATAACCGAGGCACACAGTCTGGGCTTTGGCGGTGTTATGGGGAATTATTGTGTGCGCTTTCACCCAGATAGGTATTCAGTGATGGTGAGGGCAAGGCGTGTGTGACAAATCAAGGTAAAATCTCTCCCGTGTGGAAATGAGGAGAAATGTGCAGCAGCTGGGGCAGCAGCAGCTTTATCTTCTCAGCCTCTCCCTGTGCCACAAAATACATTTTATAGGTCTCAGTTAAACGGTTTGAGTGCGTGACGTACGTACAAACATACACAGTGGAACATTAGAATTTTGCTACTTTAAGAGGCACAATATCCATCACTTCTACAGGGGTTGGACGTATTCCCTTCATTAAAACAAAGGGCGTGTTTTGGGGGGGTAACGGGGTAAATAAAAGCCAAGTGCTTTTGAACTTTGGCGGACTGCTATTATAGTGATGCATTAACTAATTCCAATTACACATTTATTAATTTTGGGTTACTGTAATTTTATGTTTGGAAAAATTCTTGTTCTTGTTTTGTCATGATAACTTGTGTTCTCTTGTTTTCCTAATAAGCCAATCGATTAATCAATTCTGCACTCAGGTCCATCTCGCTAGTATTACAGTAAAGATAAAGTCCGAGGATGCCCTGATGTTATCTTGCTTTGTATTTGGTTGAGACATTTTACGTAAGTAATTTAATAAAGAAATGAAATCAAAACTGAATGAATGGAAAATGGCTTTTTTCTAATCAGACCTCTTATGTGTTCAGTAATAGGTCATAGCTACGCTCAGTTTGTCAGACTCTCTAACTCTTAATTATGTTTTGACTGCAGGAAGACTTTCAACAGAATATTCTTTGACCAGCGGACCATTCTCAGCACAGCAGTGACACTGATGGAGTGGTGGCAGGAAAATGTAGATAGCAGCCGACGGGATATTTTGTCTGAATCAGTGCTCCTTCACTGAAATCTCGGCTCAAGACATATTTTAAAATGAGAGGTGTCTCAATTGGGTTCTGACAGAATTTGAGGGGTGAAATTCTTTCCGCAGAGCATGCGCATGTTTTGAATTCTGCCTACAAAGCGCTGTCTAAATGCCTGTAGGTTACCCGGCAGACACACAGATCGACTAGCTTATGGCATATGGCGTGCATTGGTGGGAAGAATAACAAGATCCTTGACGCACTTCCCGCCCAACCAGAGCACTACTCAACAGCATTTTTGATAGACCATCGGCCACAGATGGCGAGTTGTATCCTTGGGAATTAAGTTCAGCAATTAACACCCTTAGCCGAGCTTGTGGGAAACCTTGAGAGTTCTTTCGAAAAGTTTTCCGGATGCTTCCGAATGTCATTTTGGGATCATTTTAAAGCAGTTGTGGTTAACACTGGTGGTTTCTCTGTTTTAGCTGCAAGACTTAAGTCTCCAGGTGTGTTGTAAAATTGGGGTTAAACAGAAAATGTGGAATTTACATTTTTCCAGTTAGTTTTTTTTTTTTAATGACGGATATGTCCCACATGATCGTCCCTTGGAAATTAGTGTGTCTCTGTCTCCAGACCAGTTTTTGAAGATTTGCATCGTGTTTCAGAATTGGTTGTATTTCCGACCCTCCACATTGCGATTGCAACTATTAATGCAAATTCCCACAAATTCATTAGTAAC
Source organism: Distichodus sexfasciatus (assembly GCA_032718565.1). Lineage (NCBI taxonomy): Eukaryota > Metazoa > Chordata > Actinopteri > Characiformes > Distichodontidae > Distichodus > Distichodus sexfasciatus. The sequence goes on along the minus strand of JAVGVS010000165.1, from coordinate 520,947 downwards.
ATGCAATTTTGACAGATTATGGCCTTTTTTGACCGTTCATTGTCATTTCCTGCAAAGCATTGAGCCATATGTCAGCTCCCTTCTTACGTTCAGAAGATGCAGGTCTTGCCCTGCCCTGGTCTCGGTCTCGTCTCAGTCTCAGTCTCAGCCTCAGCCTTGGTCTTGTCTTGGTCTCAACAAACGCTATTCTTGGTCAGGACTTGGTCTGGATTTAAATTTACATTTACAGCATTTAGCAGATGCTCTTATCCAGAGCAACTTGTATTTCCTAATTTCAGGGACAGTTCCCCTGAGAGCAACTAAGGGCTAAGTGTCTTGCTCAGGGACCCAGTGTTGGTAACACAAGAGGTTGTGGATTCGAATCCACAACCTCTTGCTCCAAAGGCGAGTGTCCTACCACTAGGCCACCAACACCCTACCACTACTAACACCAAGGTTTAGGTGGTGTTGCCTACATCTCTACTTCAGTTTCATGCCTCTCAGGCTTGAATGTTGAGCACTCATCTCCAGTGTCGTTTACTTCTCCATCTCCAACTGGTTTTGTGGTTGAAGTCAGTAAGCTTCCTTCCTACTCTTTTCAGAGTGAGGTAAGCGGTTGACGTGCATACGGAGGCATATCCCCAAAAAACAAATTTGAGCAGAATGTTAAGGCTCAACCCATGTGTACACTAGCGTATAGTGAGTGAGATGCTGTGATAAAGTAGATGCTCTGCCCGGGGCTTCAAGAGTTTTGTCACGCAATACGGTTTGATATTCTGTACATAATCGCTTGCTTATGACTTACTCATTAAGATACGATTTGATACGACTTGGATTTGATTGGTTGAGCTGTAAAATTTTGCGGACCTTACCTAGGTATGTCTTGGACTCTCGGAGCTCAGCAATGACTTACAATTTTACATCGGTTCCACTTTGTATGTCATGTTTTACACAGAGCTTTTGCTTAATGTTAACACCTCATTATCCTGGTTAATGTCACTCCAGCCCTGATAGCACACGAAAAGGTCAGGCCGAGGCACGCAGGCGTCCGTTCCTATTAGACTGGAGGGAAATCATTAGGAATTAGTGTCGAGAAAGCGTTAACGTTAAAATCCGGCTGGAACCCTTCATCAGCGCGAGGGTCCCTTTCATGTATTGCTTTTTAATAGACTAGACAAATCTTTATTGTTTCGTCATCTGACAAGAGCGAGTTCCATTATAAACTGTAGAGTCCTCTATCAGAGTGAAACTTGGAAACTGTGTCCCCTGATTATTTTCCGACTCCTGGACTAAGATAGGCGGCTGTGAAGAGATAAGCAAGGAGCAGGGGTTTGAACGAAAGAATTAGTTTGGCTGCAGAATATTCCCCAGAGTCTCGGATGGAGAGAATGTGTTTTACGTGTGTATGTATGGCTTCTCTACGTTGACTAAACATTTCGAAGGCCTAATCACTGGGACAAAAGACATACTGTAGATGGATGGATGGACAGATCCAGAATTGGGGAGGAGGAGGAGGAGAAGAAGCGTTCTTCAGCTTAAAAATCAAACAGAGAGATGACGAAGGGAGCAATGGGAGAGTTAGGTGGTATTTCAGAGGATTTAAAAGGTCAGCTCACCACGAGTACTGACTCTAAACGAGGCGACAACTTTTTGTTTGTTGCAATCATTGCTGTTGCTGTTGTTGTCGTCGCATGTTATTATTATATAATCTCATTTGTTAATCCTCGTCTCAGGCTTGTCATCTGTTGTCTGCTTTTCCGTGTCGTACAAAAGGACTCTTTTTCTGCCTTCGCGGCCAATTGTCAAATTATCATTTGATTTCATGCGTGAATGACTTTTCTATGTGGCTCTCGTAAGAGTCGCAGCTTCTTTTCTTTTCGTTTCTCTTTTTTTTTTTTTTTACAGAGGTTAGAAGACGGTTGCGGGAGGATTGCGCCGAGCGGAATCGCTTCGGAATCTGCTGAATCTCTCCATCAGACTCCAAATGAGGATGGAATTCCTTTAAGATCCTGGACTCATCACAGCTCACACTTGCACTGGGGCTTTGGAGAGAGAGAGAGAGAGAGACATCTTTGCACACAAAGATGTTCCCTGAGTCCGTTGTTTTTTGAAACTCTTTTATTTAAAGTCTACCAGGTGCAGGTGAGCGTATTGTGGAAATGTACAAGTACAGACCATGTGTGCAGTCATGTGTAAAAGAGTGTGTATCCAACTATAAAAGCAGGAGGTAACTGCTTGTTATCTGCCAAGGAATGGTCAGAGCCGCTGCACACACACACACATACGCACTGCAGTTCCTTTTCTCCCCCATCCATCCTCCACTCGTGAGCCTGATCCATGTGCCGGAGCTGTGGCTTCCTCGCTCCACCTGTCAGGTGCTCGTGGCTGTATTAATGTGGGCTGGAGAGCGAGAGAGAGAGAGAGAGAGAGAGAGAGTGAGGGAGACGGACGGAGCATCCATGGCCAGTCTGCCAGTCTCTGTGCGTGCCAGTTGCCCCATGCCAAACTCGGCGGCTGTTCGTTTCTCCGCTTCCGCCTCGCTTCAGCCAAGTGTCTTGCAGGTGTCTCCTGGCAGAATGGTGCCCTGTCAGAGTCGGCACACAAGCCTGGTCTCTAACCGCACCGGGAGATAACAAGGTCACACACACACACACGCACAGACGTGCATACATACACACTCTGTTCAAGGAATTAACCCAAGCTAGGGAAGCCCCTTTTTAAAACGGGGGGCTTTTCCAGTTACAAGCTACTTCTGATCAAAAGGAGCGGAGCTACTGTTATAATATAGTAGTTAGCTACACTGTCTGTTTTGCTTTTCAGAGCTATACATTTTGGAGGACGTTTGGGACGATTTGGAGGTAAAGAGTGGAGAAGAAAACAGTGAGGAAGGTCAGAACCTTCACGAAGACTTCGTAAATGGGTTTTAACAACTCATTTCGGCCAAAGAATCATCGGTGAATGTCTCCCTGTAGATAAACACTGGTGTTATTTGGATTCTCAAGATTTTGTATTGTTTACAGTTTAAAATCTCCTTACAATCTAGAAAACGAGGGTCAGTGCAAGTATGACTTTTAACGGGAATGGCTCTTGCGTTTCGCCGTCCTTTCTCAACTTTCTTCCTGGTATCTTCCCGAAAAACGGTGTCCAGGTCGAGCCTCCCCAATAGATCGCTACACCGTTAAGATAACAGCTTTACTACAGGTTTTATTCTCTCCATTTTCAAATTGGCTTTCAGTTTGTCTTACTTCATTCATATGCATGTTGTGTTGCGTCGTGTACAGTAAGGATTCTGACCTGCGTTCTGCCGTCAGCGTATTCGCTGACCTCCATCATCGCCACATTGGCTAGTGCCGTCTAGTACTGGCTCAGGCGCTACATATTTTCACTTTCAGCAGCCAGACTTACAGGAAAGGATGAAAATTGCCCGCCTGCCTCTCTCGCAGCACCTTTACAAGCCAATTACTGTGAGACGCCTTCGGCAGAATGTAATGCCTTTGACATTTTTTTGGGGCCATTTACAAAAGAGTAAACTGACTCGTACTACAATGGCTTTTTTAAGGACCGGTTCCAATTGGCGTGTGCGGTTTTCTCTTCAGTCTTGAATCCTCTTCAGCTTCGGTTTAACACGTGGATTCCGATTCATTGGCTAAATTACTTTATCGTGTTTTCTTCTAAACATTAATTAATTAATCGCAAATTACCAAATATGTGGATGATCTAACAGTCATTTACACTCCCTGACTCTACGTAAAGAAGTCAAGTGGTGAAGGGTGGAGGATTGGTGGTGGAGATGAATACATCACAATGCTAAAGAGTCTGTTGCTTTAATTGGAAAAGACATTGGATATTCGAGTAGGCGCTGTGCTCAGCAGCCGTGACCAATCGCAGCCGGCGCCTTTGCCCATTGGCCGGACCGCCGAGGGAGCTCGGCTCGCGGCAGCGAATGGGGAGGGGTGGGTGGAGGGGGGTTGTTGGTTGAGTGAAGAGGGGGAAGAGCTGCTCTCTCAGCTTCACTCATCCATTCAACCCCTGTAGTCAGCAAAACGCCCATCAAAGCGCAGGTCCGTGGCTAAAGCGTCCTGCAGAGACTTCCGAGCCTCTTTCTGGTGTGTGTGTTGGTGTGTGTCTAGGTGTGAGTGTGTTGAGAGTGACTAGAAGAGAGGGAGAGGGAGAGAGAGAGCGCAAGTCAAGCTGCCGGCTTATGGACCACTGCAGCGGCATTAAATCTGGGACTGTCACACAAGCTGAGCAGAGAGAGCACTAAGGAAGGAACTAAGAAGGGAGCACACTTTTGGCATCACAGACTTCAGGTTATGGAGGCGAAAAGCTGCTGTCCGCCTGTGGACCAAACTTAATTGCAGAGGAGGCAAAACATCTCTGAATTCACTTTCTTATGGGGACAACAGCAGTAAGAGAGCAGAGGCAAGACGACAGTTAACTTCTCGAACAGGTGAAGCTCTGTACCTTTATATTTTTTGCCTCCTGCTGTGCTTTTTTTGGGAGTCACTTTCTTTCCCCTGACTCTGACGTCTTTTCCCCACGCTTTTTTCTTTCAGCATCTCCTCTGCATGTCCTGCTGGGCAGGTAAACACACTCATGGTGGATGCCAAGGGAAGGAACATGAAATGTCTGGCGTTCTTCTTGATGCTTCCAGAGACGGTGAAGAACAAGTCGAGTAAAGGCTCCAAGAAGGGCAGCCCCAGCGGCGCCTCCAAGCTGCCCCCCGTTTGTTACGAGATCATCACCCTGAAGACCAAGAAGAAGAAGAAAATGGCTGCGGAGGTTTTCCCCGCCAAGAAGTCGTCCTCGGCCGCCACAGCGCAGCAGTACCAGCAGCAGAACCTCGTCAACAACAACACCACCACCACCATCACCACCATCCAGTGCTGCAACTGGCAGGGGCTCTACTCCACCATCAGGGAAAGGTGGGTGATGCCTAGTATTCCAACACTGAGCAAACCTATCAACAGACAGGCTGACTGCAGGTTTTAGTGATTGTGCGTCAATGTGGGAATCAAGATATCGCTAGGAGTGTGATAGGAATCTGAGAAGCGTCTCAACTTCTTAACACCTACGCACCCACTTTAGACCAGTCATAACGTAGCTTTCTGTCATGGATCATCACAGTTTTTCCGAGTACTTCCAATCTGGGCACAGCCAAGTCACAGTGTCTGGTTTCAATTTCATCTAAAACTGCATGGGTTTTACAAATTCTTGCCAATCATCCAACAGAAACGCAGAAAAGATGTAGGGTCTGGGCAATATTATGCCCGTACGTCCAATGTTTGTGTGAGTTTCGAGGAGTTCCCGCTCCCTTAAGAGCTTGATAAACAGATAATCAGATTGTAGATGGGAATAAACTCTTTCGGTTTACGTCAATGCTCTACTTTAATCCCTATTGCAGGCTGTTTAAGGGTTTGTCCAGTCTGAGGTGAGGTCTGAATTAAACAGAAATAAACGACAGAACTTTCAGGGGCAGTTTTTCTAGACAAATCACAGATAAAACTGAGGTGTCTTCCCACTGGAGTTTGGAGTGTGGTGTGCTCAGACACAAGAATTGTTTCGTACATAGAGTGGCATAAGGAATATTTACGCTTCTACCAGAGTACAACCCCTTGCTCATGGTTGTGCTTTCAGGGCCTTCCTTTGTTGTCTGTCGGAAACATCAAGCTTTTGTTTACCCAGGGCTCCTTTGTGACCCGGCTCTCAATAATAAATGAAGAAGCTTCTATTGTGCACTCAAAAGGCATTTCCATGGGGATCCTTCATGGCGGGGTTGTCGTATGCTGCTTGATCTTTTTTAAATTATTCATCAGCGACTAAGGAAAGAAAGTTGATTAAAATCATTTGTATTAGTTTTTTAGACTGTACTGAGCATACTCTCAGTATAATCCAACATTGTTTCTGTTACATCCCACTGTATCTCTTGCAGAAATGCTGTGATGTTCAACAACGAACTGATGGCCGACGTTCATTTCGTGGTGGGCCAGCCCGGGGCCACGCAGAGACTTCCGGGACACAGAGTAAGCCTCGTCTTTGCCACCAGCTGGCATGGAGAGCACATAAAACAAACGAAAGCCCATCATCTCAGAGCTATTGAAATGCCGTGCTTCACTGCAGCCGGTAATGAAATGCTTAGTGATGTGTTTGGTTTGCCAGCCGTGCGCTTCGCAATAACTCAATTATTGATGTAAATGAGACTGAAGAGAAGGGACGGCGCGTCTATCTGAAATCCTCACTTATTTTCACATATTAATTACATTTAGCCGCTTTGGTTCAGGCGCGCAGGGCGGCTCATCGCGACGGTAGTTTCGAGAAGGCGGAAATGAATTGTGCACTTATCGAAGCCTTTTAAAGAAGGCTGCTGTGGACGTTCTCTCTGCAGCATGACCTCAGCCAATACAGCAATGGACCGGGGAGAGTTATGGCTGAGCCTCCTTTAAGATTGCCCATTTGGCCGGAGTTCAGATGCGCATTATGATTTTATTTACGGAGGCTTTGCTCTGGCCAAGTGTACCGAGGCTTCCAAACTGGCTCTGCAAATGAACTGGATCGTTAGCATATGCTCTCAATATTAAACTGTCATATGCTTCATAGTTCCTAAGTATCAGCAGTAGAGATGTCACCAATCTGATATGTGGATCGGTATCGGTCCGATAACAGCTCAAACGGCTGGATCAGGTATCGGTGGCATCGGGCTGTTCTATGGAGCCGACCTGTAAATGCGTGTACACTCAATTCGTTATGCATGGGAAGTGGCACTGCGGTAAAGTAGAGCTGAAATGATTGTTCCAATAACTCGAATAATTCTATTACAAAAAATGGTCAAGGCAATTTTTCTAGAATCGAATCTTCATTTAATTCATTTCACTCGCTAGATCATGCCGTATTTCACACGGAGGCTTAATAGTGACAACATTTTTTAGTGGCGCGATCAAGATAAGACCTGATCCCTCTGTATGTGAAAGTATTTGTGAGATGTTCCTGCACTAAAACAGAAGTAAATGCAGCTCATTTTATAGGCCAAATTGGTTCAAAATGACAAACTTCAGCATTTCATTTTCAATTGATCAAATTTTTTTTTCAATTTTATAATGTTATAGTGTAATCAATAAGAAAGAAGAAATATTTATGTGTCTAAACAATTTTTGGAACAAATAATTTAGCATATACGTGTGTGTGTAATTATTACATTGTTTTAGTAGGTAAACAGGATTTAAATCAAGCATTTCCTTAAGCATAACAATAATCTCAGTCATGTATTCAGACATTTTAAAGCATTATTTTATGTTTTAAAAAAGATTGTGACTATCGGATTTGTATCGGTATCAGCAGATATCCAGATGTACAATATCGGTATCGGACATAAAAGAGTGGTATCGCCCCATCTCTAGTCAGCAGTCACCGGTTTAGGAGTTCTTTTACTTTACTCCACGACGTTTATTGTTAAAATTGGATTTGTTTGTGCTTTTGTTAATGCAGTGTTCTAACAGGTGCCGTTTGCATTTTACTTGAGCCATTTCCTGTGTAAGGAATCTGTATTTTTGCTTAAGCATGGGTTTCGGGCACTCTACAGCCCGCCGCGGCTCAGCAAGAACCACAAAACAAAATATCTCATTTGGATTTATATTACTCTTGAGACTTCCTCATTACATGCCTGCCAAATGTCAGTACAGGTGAGAATAAGTTGCTTTGCCTCCCGTTCTTCTGCATAATAATCACTGCAAAACGGTGCGCAAACACGGCCCCCCATGAGCAAGACTCATTCACACGTATCTCATCATCCCAAGGGTAAATTACCCACCATAATTATGCAGTACATTTGTATTAACCCTTTGGAGAACGGGACGAAGTTCTGACGTACATCAGTGACAACGCTTTTAGGAGAAAGTTTGGAGGAGAAAGAGTTGGGCTCGGACCCAGTTTGAACTCAAATGTAGGTTGGCTTGCTCCTCACCCCCACCCCGTGTTATTTTGGATGCGTGTAGCCTAATTAAAAGTCACCACCTGTACTAGATTTCACCTGGACCATTCTCCTGCTGTTTGGCGGAGTGAAGTATTAAGGGCAAGACTTATGAGAAAGAGAGAGGAAGAAAGGTGTCATAGCTTGCTTGGTTTTTTTTTTTGACACATCATCATTTGTGACCTTGCAGGATGCAGCCATGTTGGCAGGTTTGATGTATCACTTACCCCCTGTATTTCTGTTTCTGCACAAGTATGTGTTGGCCGTGGGAAGCTCGGTGTTTCATGCCATGTTCTACGGAGAGCTCGCGGAAGACACCGATGAAATCAGTATTCCAGACGTGGAGCCTGCAGCCTTCCTGGCTATGCTGAAGTAAGATTCTCTCTCAAGGCATGGCTGGAAAATGCATGCATGCCAACTGCGTTGGTGGACGTCTTGAGATTTCTTTATCTCGCCTTTTTCTTGTTGTTTTAAATCTGCTGCGCCAATTATTGAGCTTTAATTGCTTCCATGGGAGAAGCTGGAAAAGCTGTTCTGTCTAAAAGATTTTTTTAGTTGCTATACTGACTACTGGGAGTTGTTTAAAAGACCGCGTCTTCGCACTAACCTTTAAAGCGGCGGGAGATCTCGATAACACCTGATTGGGATAAATCAGACAAAAGAAGCATTCAAAGAAACAGAAAAACAAAGATAATTGCAGAGTTTAGCTTCCAAACTATTAACGGTCACGTCAGAAGGTGCAGTTGATACATTCCAATAAAAAATGAAAGCTCTGTCTGTATATTTATGATGCATGAGAGCTAACCGCAGAAAATGTCATAAAGTGAGCTGAGCTGGTTGCTCTCCCTAGAGCTATGAACCCTGACAGCGTTTCATGCATCACAGCAAAAACTCCGGACTCATGTTTTTCTCTCTGCCTCTCCAGAGCATTTTGCTCTCTCTATCGCTCTCTCTCTCTCTCTCTATCTCCCCCCACCCCCTCCCCAGTCTTCTCTGTCCCTTTTGCTCTCACTGTGTGTGAGTGTGTAGGTGGAATATTTTACCGCTCTTTTCCTCCAGAACCCAGAAACTTGTCAGACAATCTGTACGACAAGGCAATGCATGAAACCAGGACTCACACGAACGCAGAATGGCGTAGGCTGATACCCTCCTTTATTCTCTCGTCATATAGTTCGCACTAGTCTTGTTCTCTTTCGGTGCATGCCATGGTAAAATTCCTGTCAGCGTTGTCTGCAAAACGTTTGGAATCGAAACGTATTTCTAAGCAAGCCTCACTGTGTGTTCCTCAGATATATATACTGCGACGAGATCGACCTAAGTGCTGACACTGTGTTGGCTACGTTGTACGCGGCAAAGAAATACATTGTCCCCTACCTGGCACGGGCGTGCGTCAACTTCTTGGAGACAAGCTTGAGCGCCAAGAACGCTTGCGTCTTGCTGTCTCAGAGCTGCCTTTTCGAGGAGCCAGAGCTCACACTGCGCTGCTGGGAGGTCATCGACGCCCAGGCCGAACTGGCCCTCAAATCGGACGGTTTCTGCGACATCGACCCCCAGACCTTGGAGAGCATCCTCAGGCGGGAGACCCTGAATGCCAAAGAGATCGTGGTGTTCGAGGCCGCCCTCAACTGGGCCGAAGCCGAGTGTCTGCGGAGAGACTTGGTGGTTTCCATTGACAACAAGCGCAAGGTTCTGGGACAAGCCGTCTACCTGATCCGCATCCCCACAATGGCTCTGGATGACTTCGCCAATGGCGCCGCCCAGTCGGGCGTGTTGACGCTGAACGAGACCAATGACATATTCCTGTGGTACACGGCTGCCAAGAAGCCAGAGCTGCAGTTCGCCAGTCAACCTCGTAAAGGTCTGACCCCGCAGAAGTGCCACCGCTTCCAGTCTTGCGCCTACCGGAGCAACCAGTGGCGCTACCGCGGCCGCTGCGACAGCATCCAGTTTGCTGTCGACAAGCGAGTGTTCATTGCCGGCTTCGGACTCTACGGATCCAGCTGCGGCTCGGCCGAGTACAGTGCCAAGATCGAGCTCAAGCGCCAGGGCGTGATCCTGGGCCAGAATCTCAGCAAGTACTTCTCCGACGGTTCCAGCAGTACCGTCCCAGTATGGTTTGAACACCCCGTGCAGATCGAACCCGACACGTTCTACACGGCCAGCGTGGTTCTGGACGGAAACGAGCTGAGTTATTTCGGGCAGGAAGGAATGACGGAGGTCCAGTGTGGAAAGGTGACCTTCCAGTTCCAGTGCTCCTCAGACAGCACCAACGGCACCGGTGTGCAGGGCGGTCAGATACCAGAGCTTATATTCTATGCTTAAGGTTCCTCGATGTAGAAATGACACTCGGTCGTGTCCAGTTTGGTGTCATTTCAGTGAAATAACTGCTGTACAGTATGTATAAAATGTAGTAACTGCTATCCATGACATTACACCATGTTAGGATGCACGTACAGGCACCACATGTTTAGCAAAAGCAAAGTGAAGCTGCTTTAATAACTTTGGACAGAGACATATTCTTTCTGCAAGGGCAGTGCCATGTAGAACCTCTGTGTTGGTGAGGCGGCAATGACGTCTGTGAGGCTCTGTTCAGGTGGCAAGAGAAGTTGAACGAATAAAGACATTTGCTTTGTTGGTGAAAACATGAATCACCAGGAGAGTGTGGTTTGACCAGAATGTACTGTAAGATTACAAATCTAGTCATCAGTTGATGCTTTGCAGCTGGCGTCACATGCACTTCCACTCTGTAGCCGCCGCCACTTAGAGTACCGGACATATCGAGTACTGTGCTTGTGTCCAGTGAAAATGAAGTGTCTGTCTCTCGGTTTATCTATCTACCTCTTTTACCCCACTTCTAATAATAAGCTGTTTAGCTGTTCCCCGTCTGTCAACAAGCACCAACACGTCACTGAATATCAACAACTATTAATACTACAAGCAAAATTGCATGCTTAAATAAAAATCGTAAAGTGTAAAATGTTTACAGACAACAGCGCATAAGACTAGTTCACTCCTCTCTTGTAATTCCAAAAATAGTTTACTCAAGACTAAACCGCTTTCACATCACTCTTACATCACTCATCCCTCAGTTTACCCACCCAACCCTGCTCCACAATTTGACAGACGATTTAACTTAGCGTAGCCCGCCCCTTTTCTGCGCTGACAACAGCGCTAGTGCTAGTGCTAGCAACTGTTTACACATAGTTGATCAAAAGAACACACTTGCCTTTCGTTTAAGCAAAAAGATTTTCTTCTCATTGAGGTGCCGTATTTTATATGTACCAGGTAGATGTTAGTGTCAGGTAGTGTGTCAGCGGATGCGAGTTGGTGAAAAATGTCTGGCGGAACTCTGTATGGAACGCATCCAATAATAGCAATCTTTTTGTTGTAGGTCTTAAGTTCTCGGGCATCAAAATGAGAAATGTCCATAACATCGACGGGTAGCCTAACAGACAGACAGACAGATACTTCATTTTCATTGGACACAAGTGCCATACTCGATATACCCGGTGCTTAATACGGCGGCGGCTACAGCTTTGTGACGTCACTGCAATACAATTTCAATATTAGTTTAAGGTTAATCTCACAATGCAAACTTTGACAGATGTTTCTCACTCGCATCAGAGGACTACCAGCAGGCCTAACCATGCTTTTCCATGGAAACCAGAATTTTGGTGGAAAAAACACCTGGAGAAATGATGAATGTGCAACTTTTAGTTGTGTCTTTTCTTTGTACAAGATTGGCTTGTTTAACTCTAGTTTCATATAGATTATTATTTTATGAACTGATAATGAACGGACTGTGATGGTTCTTATTTTCTCATCTGCCTGTTTATATTTCTTTTAATTGGGATAAATATATTTATTTATTTATGTATCTATTAATTGATTTATTGATTTTGCCTGCTACGTTGTGCCCTAGTCAATACACTGTTAATACATGTGTTGACTTTAATTTCTGACCGTTTCTAAGGTAAACATCTGTTTATACAATTGCTTGGTTTTATTTTCTCTGTATAAAAATGAAAGAATGGAAAGAAAAAATATATTTTTACCAAACAGCAGGTGGCCCTACCACAAAAAAAATCTCATTTTCAAACATTTTGGGGTTTTGAGGTAAGCGTACATATCTAGAGCTTCATAAATATATTTCTCATCCCGATTTTTAATGGTGTTCTTTGTAGGAATTTGTTCTTACCTGTTTCCCGATCCAGTGCTTGGCTGATGCAGATTGTGTCAAACCTATTTTTATTAGTGATATAAATCATTTAAAACATGTCTAGAATATTTGCATCGACTAACCAGTGCTGTTCAATAATTAACAGTCTGTTTAAAGTGTGAATTATTACAAAACTTTAACATATCATTTTGTACAGAGCTTAACTCCTGAAATGTCACGTTGGTTAAAAGCGACTTTTTTGTTTTCACGTCAACTCTGTAAATGTATTGTGCACTGACTTACGAATGGAAACTGCGGGTTTTTCAGTGCGTTCGAAAACCGTTGTGGGTGTGTGTTACGTTGCGAAGACCTATGAATGTGTATGATAGCTGATTATGTCAATAAACCGAGTTTTAGTGGTTGTTACTATTAAGTGTGCATGTATTATTTATTAAGTTGTTGCAAATAACTAACTTTACAGTTTCACTCTATATTTTAGATGTACTGTATGTGCAGAATTTCTAGTGGAAGGCACCCGTCTCTGATTTCATCTTTCAGCTGAGGAAACAGACACAAGACCCTAAGGGAAGTGCTAACTCTGTCTTTTTTCATAAAAGTCTCTGTTCCAAGTTGCAGTTCCAGTCATTTCTAAATGGACAGAATTAGAACGTTGAAGAAGATCTTATTCCTGCGGGTGAGGATTGAAATGGGAAGGTAATAACATATTTCAGAAAAATCTGTGAATATTAACTAAGCCGTACATCAAGAAATGTGACACAAACCATTTACAATCTGTAACTCTGAAACTGTATTATTTGCAGTTGGATGAACCTGGAAAGACAGTAAAAACAAAATACATTATATTTAGGGGCAATACATTCTGTCACTGTTATTGCCTGGTTATCACACAAATGTTTTCGTCATTATTTGAAAGACTTTGGACTTGAAAGACTTTTGGTCAAGGACAGTTTGTTCAAAACTCTATATACGAGGTTACATTCTTCAGACCGCTCCTCTTTTGCAATGATATCCAGGTCTTTAAGGTTTGAAGGCTTCATTTTCATCACTCTGGTCTTCGGTTCCCTCCACAGGTTCTCAAGAGAGTTCGGACCAGACTCTACCTGGGCCAATCCAAAATGCTGATATTGTTTTCTCTTAACCATTGCTTGACCATTTTGACTGTATTTTTAGGATCATTGTCTTGTTGGAAGGTGCAGTGCTTCCCAAGACTGACCGATGTTTCCATCCGGAATCTTAATATAGTCCTGTTTTCTCATCATCATCACCATCATCATCACCACTCACTCTGACGAGGTTGCCGTTCCACTGGCTGAAAAATAAAACATTAGCAACTTACGTAGTGTACTTTAGCGACTAACATAGTGTTCCTAACATAGTTAGCAACTATGCTTTTGGGAAACGCTGCCCAGAATAGTTGTGCGAAAGGCTAAAAGGGGGCCTATGATCACCAACAAGGCCAGTTCACGGGCCATGAAGAATTTTGGGCTTAACTGTATATTATATGATCAACATAAAAACGAATGAGGCCCGTTGCTCTTGTTTCCCAGCATGTCACTTGTTTTCAGAGTCCGATTCTCTAGGGTCACTTGTCTTGGATGCTCTAACACACGTCTGGCCAGAGATAGCATTCTGCCATATGCCCACTCCGCTATCCCGGTCGTTTTAGTTCTCTGTTAGCGCCGACTGGTACTGTGTCTCCTCTCTGGCACGCAAAGTCAGCCGTCTCTATGGCACGACCTTCTGTCTCAGACACATTTCACGACATCTGGTCCTTCACCACCTCCAGTTATGGCTTGGCCTTTTTAACAGGGGGGTGGAGTCTGACCTTGGATCCGTGGCGATGCTATTCTCATTGAATCGGAAACTGAACGAAATCCATCTGGAAATGCTTAAGGAAGGATGAGATGGAACTCAAGTTGTCGTTCGTCCCAGTCCCTATTACAGTCCTTCCTGTCGCCTGGGCATCTCTCAAGAGAGGTCTTAAGGAAAAGGAAAGACTAGTATCACTAGTTTCCCAGCGGATCTGCCATATTCATATTTTTCTGTTAAATAAATTCGCCAGTCGAAGAAAGTTGTAACTGCCGGAAAATCTCGCTGTGAAAGTTAGAATAAAAACTCCTGAGATTTTTGGCCTGTTTCTATCCTGCAACTCGTCCAGCCACACATTCTGCCCTTGCCCTTAATTAGCCATTGCTTCCCATTGTCCCCCCAACTGTGGGTCTGTGCCATCAGCAGAGGAAGTCTTGCTCCAATGCAGGTTAGGTCAGCTGCAACTTTTGAACTGCCAGTCTGCAGCAACTTTCAGCAGACAAACTTTGCTTGGAAAGTGCTCCTTCTGCCCAAACAAGCTGGAATCCGGACAGCGACATTGCTGGAGGAGAGATGCTGTCAGGCTGTCCGGGCCACCTAATGAGACACGACCGTACTTTCATCATTTCCTGGCCATGGAACTCACTCCCCCCCCCACCCCTACCCCCCTTCCCCCTTAGCAGTCACTTTACTACTTTAAACTGTAAACTGTAAGACTACTGTATAAGGCTCAGAAAACACCTAAATAGCAAGACTGATGGAGTAGTTTGCTCATTTAACCAAATGACACACTAGGACTGTCTATAAGACCGTTACAGCAACAGCTGCCTGGTTCCAAGTGAGAGCTAGACACAAATAGAAACCCGTTTTGTTGCTTAAAGGCACTGTATGTGAAATCCGTCATACTGGACTTTCAACACACTAATATATGTTCCCCTGCTCCCGAAGAGACAGAAACTATTATGTTAAGAACATATTGTACCTTTAATATAATTTACAATTTCAAATAATAAAGATACACAATATCTAAGCTCATGAGCATGTAATAGCTCTTTGTTCTACATGCTGCTATGACGTTTGGTTCTATACAGGTTTCCTGGCCAAGTGAAGCCGATGAGAAAGATGTTTTATTCATACATAATTAATGTGTTCTCTTCACACAAAACGTGATTTCACTAATTATGCATATTCCTCTTGGTCACATACATGCTGAGCAGAAGTCTTCTTTGGAGAGACTGCTTGCTGGAGAACAACGGCACACATATTTCTCCTAATCATATGATTATTATTCATTATTCTCATTGTTTGTGGTAAGACTGAAGATAACATGACCTAGATCTTGCTATATTCAGATAAGTAGGACTGTCACACCTCCTGAGTGTTACATCATCACTTTTATTCGCACGCTCTCTCTCTCTCTTTATACTATACGTGTATATATATATATATATATATATATATA